>CM052807.1:37832657-37850344 GCA_028533885.1 Nasua narica
AACATATATTACATTTATAATAACATAGCATGTTTAATTTCTTTTTTTAAATTAAATTAAATTAAATTTTTTATTAACATATAATGTATTATTTGCCCCAGGGTACATGTCTGTGAATCGTCAGGCTTACACATTTCACAGCATTTGCATATTTAATTTCTAAAGGTCAACTTGAGAAGTAACAAGATCTTGTTATGTTAAGAGTCTTTAGAGATCATTTGTGTTTATCACTTTGTAGATAGGAAAAATTAAGAGCCAGAAGAGTACATATCTTACCAAAAGATAAATATCCTGCTTAGGGTGGGATGAGGGATCATTATAGTTGGACACACATGCTGCCTTTATACGCAAGTAGTTTCAAAATAAACTTTCTCTCAGGAGTGTATAACTTCTAAAATTGAAAGCTGATGAAGTTAATTATAATTATTAACCTCAGTTATTATAATTTTTTACTTGACAGTGCTTCCTAAAGAATAGTATGTGGAATGAGGGTGGCATTCATTCTATTCTAGTTTGACCAGCAAATGTAGTGGCCACAGGCAGTAACCATTTCTCCCAATACTGGTCACCATATTAGCAGGAGTAGTTGTAGGAAGGGGATCTGCTGAGTGAAAAAATAAAAGCCTTGAGGAAACATGAAATCTAGTTCAAAAATTTGAAGGGTGTCCAGTGGTAAAGGGTACAAATAGTTTTGAATCTCAAGTGATTTAAATAGAAATATATAAATAGAAACTTATAAAAATAAGTAAGTAGAAATGTAAAAAAATAGAGAAACAAATGGACTGTGTGTGTGTGAGAGAGAGAGAGAGATAAGTATAGACCTTATCTCAGTAAGGAAAACATTTGAAAATAATCTGAACAACGGTAGTCCCCTTACTCATGGGAGATATATTCCAAGACCCCTAGTGATGCCTAACCCTGTGTAGTACTGAACCCTATATATAATATGTTTTTTATTATACATATATATCTATGACAAAGTTGAATTTGCAAGTTAGGTGCAGAAATTGTTAACAATAACTAATAATGAAATAGAACAATTATAACAATTATTATTACTGTAATAAAAGTTAAGTAAATGTGGTCCCTCTCAAAATAACTTATTGTACTGTATTCACCCTTCTTCTTGTGATGATGTGAGATGATAAAATACCTACGTGATGACATGAGATGAGATGAGATGAATGATACATGCATTGTGATGCATTGTTAGGGTGCTAGTGAACGTCTGGTGATTTGTCAGCAGTGGGATCATCTGCTTTGGACCCTGGGTGACTGTAGGTAACTGAGACCACTGGAAGCAAAACCATGAAGAAGGGGGAGGTAGGCTATACTGGGAGGTAGCAAGTTCTCTTTCAATAGAGAGATGCAAACAGAGATTGAATGAATTTTAAGGGAAAATGCTGAGGTGGTTAGGGTTGGGAGCTGAACTGAATAACTTTAACATCCCTTTCAACCCTGAGAATCTGTTGACTATTCAACTGGGTTCATTTGGATGGCATTATATGTCTTTGGATGGCTTACATGTGATTCTGCCCTAATGTGAAAACCAAATAAAAAAAAAAAAAAGACGAAATGGAGAAAGATACAACTTCTGTTTTAAAACGTGGGTGCACTTATTTGGGAATTTTATATATTCTTATGTCAAAGTGAGATTAATTTGGATTTTAAAAGCAAATATATGATTTAATAATTTTTTTCCTTAAGTGAATGATTAGTATACATAAAACTGTGTAATAAAAAATTATTAACTTCTCAGTGAATTACACTGTCAAACAAAGGCATGGATTTATTTTGATGTCCACGAACTGTAAATAATTTTTGCTAAAACATATGCATCAAAAGTACTGAAACAATTGTAGAATTATATAATATATAGAAGCATAGCAATTTATTTAATTTATTTGAAATCTTTCACAATGTTCTAATATATATATTTTTTAGCCCACGAGTTTATTCTTCACACCAGGATGTTCATTACAAGAATTTATCCCAAAGCAACAAGAGCAGACTCCTCTAATTTTAATCCTCAAGCATTTTGGAATATAGGTTGTCAAATGGGTATGTTTTATAGAATACTGAGTTTCTGAAAAAATAAGATAAAATAAGTTCATTTTGTGAATTAATAAAAGATTTATGAAAAGAGCTTCCCAAGTAGTTTTTTTTTTTTGGCCCTGGGTGTTTTGGGGTCAGGCAATAATGATGAATTATTGGTTTTAAGAGCAGAAGTTATTCCTAAATGGGTCAGAGAGGGTAACTCTAAGTGAGGGTTAGAGGCACAGAGGTTAAATTCATGAAGTGTTGGCATAAGAAGCATAGGAAGGGGAAAAAAGACATCAAAATGGATGTAAGAGGACAGTGAATATCAAATCCTTTGCTTGAAAGATTTGCTAAGGGCCTCTTGAAATCAAGGGACCTCTACCTTTTATATTTTATACCAGCTTCCACATTCACAGTATTGAAAAGTGAATGAGATTTCATAGTTCTGTTATTTGTCTTTACCAGACTCTCCCTATTCCAAGTTGATTAGCTGTTATAGCATGAGCACTCACCAGTCAGAAGGTTCCAGATGTGAACCCCTCTGCTGGATTGTGGCAAAGCTATAGTTTGTGGAGGGAGGGGGAGAGTGGGATTAGGATAGGTGGGGAGGGGGTTATGGGGGGAGTGGAGGATGGTACTGCCTATATTGGCTATTTACCAACCTATATGGAGGGGCTTCTGTATTTTTTTTTTTAAAGATTTTATTTATTTATTTATTAGGAAAGAGAGAGAGTGAGAGAGAGAAGGTCAGAGTGAGAAGCGGACTCCCCATGGAGCTGGGAGCCCGATGTGGGACTCGATCCCGGGACTCCGGGATCATGACCTGAGCCGAAGGCAGTCGCTCAACCAACTGCGCCACCCAGGGGCCCGGGGCTTCTGTATTTTAACAGCAATTATTGTTCTGCTTGTTTCTCACTTTTTATTCAAGTGATAACAGTATCTCTTTGGACCTGAAAATTTAAAATATACTTGGTATCTTTTCTTCCGTCATTAAGTATGCTGATTTTCTCTATTCTCATATTTCCTGAATGTCATCTGACCTACACATTGCTATACTGTAATCTATACTGTGTATCATTTTGATGTTTAACTCAATGCTACAAAATAATTTAAAAATTAAAACTCACCTTCATACATTAATATACACATGACAGGAAGATATATTTAAAAATCTGGAATTATTTGGCTAATGATGCTTGTTCTTAAAATGTTTGGACATATAAAAACCATAATTCGGTTTCAGTAAATCTTTGAACTGTGTTTCTTTAGCCATCCCCTATCTTTCCTGACGGTATCAAAATATTTTTTTTTTCTGACAGTGGCCTTAAATTTCCAGACCCCTGGTTTGCCTATGGATCTTCAAAATGGGAAATTTTTGGATAATGGTGGTTCTGGATATATTTTGAAACCACATTTCTTAAGAGATATTGAAACACAGTTTAATCCAAATGAAACACCAAGAGACACGGATCCAGTTACACTTACGATAAGGGTAAGATGAAAAAAATTTTCTTTCCTCTTTTCTTTTTTTTTGGTTATTATATAAGCTAGAGAGTCTGCATTAAGATTTTGAGTTCCGCTGATTTTCTTTAATATCCTTTAAATTTCTGTTCATCTTTTTCAATATTATAGGTGGGTGGTATTTCAGTACCTCTCCATATCTGAGAAATCTTTGTTGACTTTTTGCATGAATGATTACCTGCTTGTGAATAGAAATATTGAGGCTGAAAACTTCCCCTCTCCTAAGTCTATGCTATTCCATTGTCTTTAAGCATTTAATATTGTAATAGAGAAGTCTGAGTTCAGCCCACTAGTTACTCTGTGGATATGCGACTCTCTCCCTCCTTAACTTTGTAGAATTTTACTAGAAAATTTTAGGAGCTCTTTGCTTTTTCATTAATCTCCAGAATTAGATTTTCACAGTTCCAGTTCTTCGCCCCTTGTCTCTGAATATTCTTTGATTAGTATCTAGAAACCAAGAGTTATCCATATGCTTTTCTTGAGTATCTGCCTGCATATTTACTAATTCCTGTCAACTCTATCACTGTCTCTTTTTTCTGCCTTTGGTTTTCCTCCGTATTTGATTTTATTCTTTACTGATTCTAATGTAGATGTGAATTTTTCTCCTGCATTATCAGTTTCTCTCTTCCAATTTTTATTTACTTCATTCTGCTTCCTTACCAGCGTGCTTCCCCACCACCCCACTCCCTGCTTCTTAGATCCTATGTGATTGTAGTGGGAGCAAAAGTAGTTGCCTAAAATATATTGTTTCCAATAGTATAGACTTTTTGAAAACTTTCTTATTCTTCTATAACCTAAGTGCTATATTTATTTCCTTTTTTTTAAGTCCTTGAATCTTCTGAAAAGCCCTTTGCTTTTTCTCTCCACTAGTTATAAGCAATTTTATTTTATTTTATTTTTTATTTTTTAAGCAATTCTATTTTAGATTGTATCTGCACCTGTGGTTTGCAACAAATTGGGCGAATAGGGCTCTTTGGTCCCTCTCTTGGTTTAGCTCGTTGCTTCTAGAACCATATGAATCATTTCAGATTCTGTTCTGGAATTTCGGTGCTTGGATTGCTGTCCCTGGTGAGGATTTTTGGGTCTGCTGTTCTGATTAAGGGGAGTTCTGCTGGCTGTTCTGTCTGGCGGGCCTTCCCTTCTGGGGGCCCTGATGGTCAGATGCTCCAACCCAGACTCTCTAGGCTCCTTCCTCTTCTGTCCTGATGGCAGAAGACAGGATGTGGGGAGCCACTTTCATCCACTTCTGGCCCTAGGCTTTTTGTCCCAGCTGAGAAAGGAGATTTAAGAGATGCCGTTGTTTTCCAGAGATTAATGTGGAAAGAGAATAGAGCAAAGTTGAATGAGACAGAAATGATCCTGACCACTGTGGGAAATAGTACCAGGGAAGTATGTGGCTGACTTTTTTCTTGGTTGTTAGGGATTTTTCTAATTTTGTTTTTTTAAGATTTTATTTGTTTGAGAGAGATAGAGAGTGCAAGCAAGGGGGTGGTAGAGAGGGACAGGCAGACTTCTTGCTGAGCACAGAGCCTGTCATGGGGCTGGATCCCACAAACCTGAGATCGTAACCTGAGCCAGAATCAAGAGTGGGCTGCTTAACTGACTGAGCCACCCATGTGCCCTGGATTTTGTGACTCTAAAAGTAGGGCCATATAAGGTAGAAATTGCCTCTAGCACTGGATGCAGCCCCAAACCAAATAGTTGGTACTCTTTCTAAGATCCAGCAAAGTATTCTCCATTAAGCTTGCTTTGCAAACATTATCATAACTTTGGCATTCTTTTTTCTTTTAATTTTTTATTATTTATTTGAAAAAGAGAGAGCACAGAGGGAGAAACAAACTCCCTGATGAGCAGAGAACCTGATGTGGGACTTGATGATCATGACCTGAACTGAAGGCAGCCACTTAACCAACTGAGACACCCAGGCACCCTCTTTTTGAATTTTTTTAATACAAAAATTTAAAAGATTAGTAACTTTTTCTTTTAGTTTTTGGTTATGTTATAAACTAGGAAGTATACATTGATATTTTAAGTTCCATTGACTTCTTTTAGAGCCTTTAAGTTTCTATTGGTCTCTTCAGCTACTGTAAGTTGGGTGGTATTTCAACATCTTTCCACATCTGAACCAGTGTCTCCCTGTTGCCTTTTTGTGTGAATGAAGAAAATGTAAAAGGATGCATTGTTCTATTTTTTTTTTTTAGAGGAGTGCTTCTTTTTTTTAAAGATTTTATTTATTTACTTGACAGAGAGGAGAGAGATCACAAGTAGGCAGAGAGGCAGACAGAGAGCGAGGGGGAAGCAGGCTCCCTGAGGAGCAGAGAGCCCAATGCAGATGCAGGGCTCGATCCCAGGACCCTGAGATCATGACCTAGGACCCTGAGATCATGACCCGAGCTGAAGGCAGAGTCTTTAACCCACTGAGCCACCCAGGCGCCCCAAGGCTGCATTGCTCTAAACACCAAGTCTAATTTTGTAGTTGCTGTTCTAGTGAGAAAAAGGGATAAATCAGCCCCTTTGTATGGTCCCCTCCTACTCCTCACAAATCTCCTTGCTGTGCATCTGAGGCTTTCCTCTCTCTCTCTTCTTTTTCTCTTCTTCCCAAGTGATTCTTTCTCGCTCAGATTTGTGGGCTCCTTTACTCTACCTACCTCTAAAGTATTTATCTTGTTAAGGCTTTTTCTTCTTTTTACATTTTTAATTTAAATTCAATTTGGTTAACATTTAGCATATTATTAGTTTCAGGGGTGGAATTTAGTGATTCATCAGTTGCATATAACACCCAGGACTCATCACATCACCTGCCGTCCTTACTGCCCATCACCCAGTTACTCCATCCCCCCACCCACTTCCCTTCCAGCAACCCTATTTTTTTCCCAAAGTCAAGTCTCTTACAGTTTGCCACGCTCTCTGTTTTTATCTTATTTTATTTTTCCTTCCCTTTCCCTATGTTCATCTGTTTTGCTTCTTAAGTTCCACATGAGTGAAATCATATGGTATTTGTCTTCCTTTGGCTGACTTATTTCAATTAGTTTAGTGCCCTCTAATTCATACGTGTTGTTGCCAATGGCAAGAGTTCATTCTTTTTGATGACTGAGTATATATATTCCATTATATATATACACCACATCTTCTTTGTCCATTCATCTGTTGGTGGACATGTGGACTCTTTCCATGTTTTGGCTATTGTGGACATTGCTGCTCTAAACATTGAGGTACATGTGTCCCTTCAAATCACTGTGTTTGTATCGTTTGGATAAATACCCAGTAGTGCAATTGCTGGGTTATAGGGTAGCTCTATTTTTAACTTTTTGAGGAACCTCCATACTGTTGTCCAGAGTAGCTGCACCAGTTTGCATTCCTACCAACAATGCGAGAGGTTTCCCCTCTCTCTACACCCTCGCCAAAATCTTTTGTTTCCTGTCTTGTTAATCTTAGCCATTCTGACCATTGCGAGATGATATCTCATCGTGGTTTTGATTTGTATTTCCCTGATGCCAAGTGATATGGAGCATTTTTTTCATGCGTCTGTTAGGCTAAGACTTTTTCTTAATCCTCATCTCAAACTAAATATTCTCCTTGTGTCCTTTTATATACATTCACAGTTTCAACTCCCAAAAATGCTCAAATCTTTAATCTGACTTCATTTCTGGAAATGTAAAGACATATTTTAAATACCCTACTTAACATCCTTACCTATTTAATCCTTGTTCTGTCAAGCTTAACATATTAAAGGCTGAACATCCCTTCCTAGTCCAAGCTTCTTTTCTTTAAATGTCAGTGAACTCCACTGAATTCACTGTGTCGATTAACTCAGGCTAGAAAATTGAGAAGCATTCCTCTCTTCCACATCTGTCACTTCCCTTATCCCATCTCTAAATTTCATTGATTCGAAAAGTCTTCCTTATCTAATCCCTTGGTCTGATGCCATTTGCCATTGTCTCTCCCCCCCGCTTTTTTTTAAGGAATTTGTTACTTGTCATCGCATTATTCCATCACATTATAAGTCCTAAGGATTCTTCACATGGCCTGTCTTGGCCCTCCTGATTGATCCTCCACAAGTTGCCCAGAGACATGGCGCTCCAGTACTAATCTCATCATGCCTACTTAATGTTTCTTCGGGCATCCTGCTTGCTTTCTTAGTCAGGGCTTAGCCTAATTCTCTAGGCCCATCTCTCACGACTTGCTAGTCTTAATTTTTCAAGACTTATTTTATTTTATTCTTATTTTTTAAGACTTCAGGGTCACTTCTTTTTGGAAGTTTTTTCCCTACTCTGAATTAGTTGGGCTTCTTTTTGTAGTTTTGTTTTTCCATTCCCCCTATAGGTGCATACGCTACGCCCCTGTATTATATAAGCCTCCGTCAGAGATATTGCAGGTCTGGTTCCAGACCACCATAAGAAAGGGAATATCCCAATAAAGTAAGTCAAATGAACTTCTTGGTTTTCCAGAGCATATGAAAGTTATATTTATACTAGAGTCTATTAAGTGTGTCCTAGTTTTATGTCTAAAAAAATAATGTCTACACCTTAATTAAAAATACTTTGTCACAGGGTACCTGGGTGGCTTGGTGGGTTGAGGCCTCTCTGCCTTCGGCTCGGATCGTGGTCTTGGGATCCTGGGATCGAGCCCCGCATCGGGCTCTCTGCTCTGCGGGGAGCCTGCTTCCCCCTCTCTCTCTGCCTGCCTCTCTGCCTACTTTCCCCCCCCTCTCTCTCTGCCAGATCTCTCTCTGTCAAATAAATAAATAAAATTAAAAAAAAATACTTCGTCACTAAAAAGTGCTCACCATCCTCCGAACCTTCAGGGAGTCACCGTCTTGCATGGACGTGGATGGCTGGTGACTGAGCAGGGTGGCGCTTGCTCAGGGTTGAGGTGGCTGTGGTACTGTTTGGTCAACTATGTTGAGGTAGTCTTCTAAGTCCTTTGCTGTCATTTCAACAATCATCACAGCATCTTCACCAGGAGTAGATTCCAGCTCCAGAAACCGCTTTGTTTGCTCATATCCACCAGCGGCAACTCCTCATTGGTTCAAATTCGCTCATGAGATTTGAGTAATTGAGTCACATCTTCAGGCTCCACTTCTGCCTGTAGTTCTCTTGCTTTTTCCGCCCCATCGGCAGTCAGAACACACGCATGTATTAGTTTGCTGTCTCACGTGGGCAGGCTTGGTGGCAATTACAATACAATTGCAATAGTCAAACAATTACAATAGTAACATCGAAGATCACTGATCACAGATCCCCATAAGAACTATAATAATAATGACAAAGTTTGAAATATTTACCAAATGTGACAGAGAAACATGAAGTGAACCACAGCTGTTGGAAAAATGGTGCCCATAGACTTGCTCGATGCAGAATCGCCACAAACCTTCAGTTTGTAAAAAATGCAATATCTGCAAAATAGAGGAAAACAAAGCTCAATAATGTGAGGGATGCCTGTAATTGTTTATTTACTTGGGCTTCTCTTTCTCCCTTGTCTGAAGGACCGTGTTTTGTTCAAGTCTTCTCCACAGCGCCTGACGCAAAGTATATGCTCAATATATGTCAGTTAGTTGAATGATTTCTTTTTCAAGTTAAGAATAGTAAAGAGAATGGATGTGCTCTTTTATTGGGAAAGTGAAGTTGGGAGATGGCTGCTATGCGCCGATGCTTACAAATGCCACCTCTTGTTTCTGAAGGGTCTCATATAGGGATGTAAGTGGCGTGATATAAAACAGGAAGGATTAATGATTTTCCCAAGACACTGCTGCCGTAGATAGCCATGTGGGTTGTTCTCTCTTGCTTTGATGATCCTGGAGAGCTTTGATTACAACTTGTACAAATTGTGGAAAACATGCCTTAGGAATCAAGAGATCTAGTTTTGCCATGAGCTTTATGTCCTTGATGAAGACATTTCAACACTTCTGATTGAATCTCTGTCATCTGCAAATTGAGAGTTTTAGAGTAGGTCAATCATTTTCAAACTTCTAAAAATGATACAACCCTTGTCTAAGTTCAAAATCTTATTCATCAGGCCAATAGATGAAAGCAGAGGTACTCTAATTGACCATCAAGGGTTTTCTTTTTGACATCTATCTCCGTGGTGCCCCCTGGAAGGGCTCTGTGAATCAGAGTATACAAAGCATTTGAATAATAGCCTCTAAATTCTTTTTCAGTTCTCATATTCAATTGTTATTATTTTTTAGTCAATTTTTAAAAAGATTTTATTTATTTATTTGACAGAGAGAGAGAGAGATCACAAGTAGGCAGAGAGGCAGGCAGAGAGAGAGGGGGAAGCAGGCTCCCTGCTAAGCAGAGAGCCTGATGCGGGGCTTAATCCCAGGACCCTGAGATCATGGCCCAAGCCGAAGGCAGAGGCTTTAACCCACTGAGCAACCCAGGTGCCCCCATTTTTTTTTTTTTAACATGAATTGCACCAAAGCCGAACCTTCTGCATATTGGTAAGGGTCTATTATATGCGGAAGAGATATTCAGCTGGGAGGTTCTGGTATCTGTACTTATTGATTATGGCCAATGTTCTAACTACCTCGATGTCTAATTAGGCTGATTGACCAATGCCCATTCTATAGTTGTTGTTAAACTATAATTTAACACAGTCACTCTGGTTTCCAGCTAATGTTATAATGTGTGGATATAGGAAAGGAAAAATTATATACTGACACTTTTTCTGTTACTTTTTCTTTTTTTTCCTCTTCCTTTCTTCTTTCCTTCCCCCATCTTTTTTTTTAAAACAATTACTTATTTTGTTTCTCTTTATTATAATCTTCAGAAATTTAAATTATGCCTCAATTTTTATATTAGTATGTTTTACAAATTAGTACACTTGAAATAGTGTTTCTTGTTTAGACTTTGTTCCTTAAAGTAAGACAAAACTTAGCTTCAACAGCTAGTTTAATAATACATGTTTAAAGGAAACTATTGTTAATTACTTTGTGTTCTTCCAATACCCAGTCCCTAATATACATATGAAATCATTGATTTTGTCAGACTCACATTACTTATGACAATAATAATAATAGGTATTAATTAATCACAACAATATTATTATTAACAATATTAATAATTAATACTATTAATAATAATTAATAGTATTAATCACAATAATAGGTAATATAAAATTTTATCATAAATTATACAAACATAAATTATACTGTCAAAAAATGCTGCCATTGGAAATTATGCAGTGTTTTTTTCTGACATTTCAGTAGTATTAATATTATTTCTAATTTTTGGCTGTTTACATACAGTATGGATTTCAAGATAGTTCATGTTAGCAGAGTAATTCAGCCTGAATTATGGTAGACTATGATTATAATAATACTTTTAAGCAATGCCTTATAACAACCATAACAAAGACTTTAAAAATAAAAAAAATATGTTGAATTATGAAACTCAGACAATGTGATTTTACTATGATTGTATACTGGTAAAGTGGAATAATGTAGACATATTCCTAGTATTCACCTACAGTCACTTGAGGATAAGAGTTAAATTTTAAAATTTTCATTATATTCCATTTTTAATTTTTTGTAGGAACTGAGAGTCTGTCATTTTTTTGGAAGACATATTTTATTTTGAAATTATGTGATTATGCACTTTGATATCCCTCTAAATTTTTACATTCAAATATTTTTGTGCAGCTCATCAGTGGTATCCAGTTACCTCCCAGTAACCATTCATCATCTAACAAAGCTAATGCACTAGTGATTCTAGAAATTTTTGGTGTTCCAGATGATCATGTGAGACAGCAGACTCGTGTCATTAAAAGAAATGGTGAGTTCCTAATAGATTTTTATTGAACTTCTGCTAGGCTTCTTGTTCGAAAGCTTAAAATTTATTTATTGATAGAATTTTGAGACATCTTTATTATTCGTAAGGCAAGGGCTTTGCATTAGGTTTAAGATGACCAAAGTGTTATACGCAGTGAAAACAACTTGATAATGATCCAATGAGTTGTTTAGATATATTTTCAGATTACAGATACAACAATTTATCTGACCTGAAAGATTACTTTTTTTTTTCACTTTGACCTCCTTTTTGTGTCTCTTCCTATATTGCTGAATTAAAGGGACATTTTGATGGCTACAAATCTACTTAGCTTCTAGCCTTTGTGTAAAATAAAGAACGTATGATTATTCTGATATAGAATATTACCCATTTTTATTTCACTGTTTGAATTATTTTAGATCAAAGGTCTATGGCTCTGGCTCTGTCTAAGGATGCCATAGAAAGCTACTCATACAATATTTGGATTCATAATAAAGTCATTTTTGCCAGAAGGGAAATGTAGGAATGGAAGAAATGACTTGGGTAAGATTTTCAGTTCCAGCATCCCGTGGTATTTTATGTAATACACTACTGACAGCATCACATCTTCACTGAGGTTGAAATCATTAAGGGCATTAAAGTATAAATTCCAAAAAAAAAAAAAAAGGTGTGGATTCCTGGGATTGATCTTAGTCAGGGTCACCTTGGAGGAGACCTTGCAACTGATTCCTGAATCTAGAATCTTCTTTGTGTGGATATTCCCAAAGTATGTTATTCCAAAGCTTCATTTCAGAGTCTGGAAACATGTGCCAGGTTAAACGGCACCGACAGAAAAATGGGTGCTGTTGTATTAGTCTTTTTTTTTTCCCTTGGGTGATAATCTCTAATAATACCCACCATCTGCCCCTTGTACTGACACCCCAAATACTCCTCCAATGTTCCCCTAGGGCAAAGGGTATGGAAAAAAGATGTGGGAAGTTTTGGCTACTTCATCCTAGGGTATGTATGGGAAAGGGTATTGGTGATGATTCACTGCCTTTTTTGGCAAGCCTTAGATTTGAAGGCATACTATAATGGTGGTGTCATGAAATGGTAACTGCTTATGTCAGGAAGCTTATAGTACCCTATCTCTTGTTCTCTTCATCCCCCTATTTGAATCTTCATGACAAAATGCACAGAACATTTATTTATTTAATGCACCCCCTATAATATCATTCTGGCTCCCATTAGAATTTAGATTATATCCCTAGGTTTTATGGAAATATTCCTACAGAAATTAAATTTGGTTTTTCTAACAATACTGAGCATGTTTTATTAGAAACCTGGTGATAAGTATCAAAAAAACTTAAGATCTCTATTTAATGTATTATTATGTATGTCCAAATCAACTCTATTATAGTTTTCAGCTTGGTATGGGAGATGGGATACAATAAAACTAATCTGATAGAGTCATTAGTGTTTTAAGGAAAGTAAAAGAAAGTAAGTAAAAGAGTTGTAGTGGAATGGGCAAATTTGGAGATAGTTCTTGGGGAGTGCATAGAATTTTTTACACAGATTGAGAATGAAGGCATTGAAGGCAAAAGGAATAATATGAGCCCTAAAACCTGGAGAAGACTAAATTCAAACATGCTAGGGAAAAATACAGAAGTTTAATATGGGTGGAATACAGGGTGAGGTAAAATGAAAAAGTTATGTTGGGGACGGTCATGGAAAATTGTGAAAGCCATGATAAGGTGTCGGGTAATGTCTTTTCTGTAGAAAATGAACAAAATTAAAGCTCTTAAACAGGAGATAGCACTAACATAGTTGAGCTTTAGGGAGATAGTTTATGCAGATTAGGTAGAAAGAAGTGTATGCAAGAGAAATGAGAAATACAAAGTAGAGTCAGAATATGATTTTATGGCTAGAGAATGAGGAATTCCAGTCAAAGAAGGTCCATGGCATCAGAAAAGGAGTGGAGGATGTACATGAGGAAGACTAGCAGGAATAAAAGTCTAGATAGCTGGACAAGGGGGATTTGAGGATGGCTTTGCTACTAAAGTAATTGTGGTATAATAAGAGAAATAAGAGTCTAGAAGGAAAAAGATCACATTGGGATAAGGTGTGGAAGTAATTCTTCAGTTTTGGTCATGCTCGAGAAAACTATATTTGTAACTATCAAATTTGGTATCCTGGTTTCCTCCTTCCTTCCTCCCTTCCTCCCTATCTCTTTCTCTCTTTTTCTCTCTCTTTTCCTTCCTTCCTTCCTTCCTTCCTTCCTTCCTTCCTTCCTTCCTCTTTCTCTCTCTTTTTTCTTTCTCTCTCTCCTTCTCTCCTTTTCTCTCCTTCTCTCTCTCTTTCTCCCTTTCTTTCTCTTCCTCTTTCTTTCTCTCACTCACTCCCTCCCTCTCTCTTTCTCTTTCTTTCTTTCTTTCTTTTTCTTTCTTCCTTCCTTCCTTCCTTCCTTCCTTCCTTCCTTCCTTCTTCTCTTCTCTTCTCTTCTCTTCTCTTCTCTTCTCTTCTCTTCTCTTCTCTTCTCTTCTTTCCCCTGAAAGGACTTTCTCATATGATACGTATGATTTATGTGTGTGTGTATGTGAGAGAGTTCATAGTGAAGTAGGGTTAGAGGAGGAAGATAAATCGGTATAAGAATTTTGTGCCCATTTTAAAATGTCTATAAAGAATTGACTCTTAGGGCGCCTGGGTGGCTCAGTTGGTTGAGCAACTGCCTTTGGCTCAGGTCATGATTCTTGAGTTCTGGGATCGAGTCCCACATTGGGCTCCCAGCTCCATGGGGAGTCTGCTTCTTCCTCTAATCTTCTCTTCTCTCATGCTCTCTCTCACTTTCTCTGTCTCTCAAATAAATAAATAAAATCTTAAAAAAAAAAAAAGAATTGACTCAGATCTGCCCTTGCACTCCATGGAATTATTTTTTTTCTTAAGGCAAGGCAATAATACATTCATTATACCAACATGAGTCAATTCGTTTAATATTTTCATGGGCATAGACTGCATCCTGGATTACTATCTGGTAAATATGTGCTTATGACCACATATTCACCACAGAAAACAGGAAATATAATTAGTCACAAATTCATTAATGCCTCTGCAAAGGTAACTCAGAGAACAAAACCTATCTACATAGCAAGCATAGCATTACCTTTGTACGTGAAGGCAATACATATTATTTCTCTCTGAACCTAAGTAGACTCCATATTTGATCTGAATTGAATTTCTTGATTCCATTAAATGATGCTTAAGTGTTGGATGATTTGGGTCATATTGTGACACAATTTGGATTTCTTATTTGGCAAGAGATTGTTATTTGAGATGATCATTTTGCTGAAAATCTAAATAACTCATCAACGTGGGTCTTTAAAATGAGCACTTATTCAAAAATAAGATCAAAGGCTGGCTTTGGAGCATTTAGCTCTCAAACCCACAACTATCTATGGAGCTCTTCCCATAATAGGAGCCAGTATAGAAAAATGATGTTATTTAACTCCTTGGTTAGGGAAATGCCCAAACACAGCAGTCATATTGCCTAGTGATGAAATGTTTCTGCTCTGAAATCAGACTCCATTTGTTTGAAATCCTGCCCTTCCACTCAATGGCTGTGTATGTGAAACCCTGAGGACGTTGCATAACATCTTTCTGGCTCAGTTTTCTCATCCATAAATGTGGATGTCAGTAATAACCCTGATGGGTTTGTTGTAAGGTCGAAATGAGATTATCTACTTAAAATTCTTGTCATATTACCCAGAATCCTAAAAACCCAATAATTACTGTTATTGTCATCATTATGCCTTTCTCACTGGATGTGTGAAAAATTCAAGTGCTCTAAAACACAAGCTATTAATATTACTAAGTGTTGAAAAGAAAAATTTCAGAGAACAGATACCATGCATTACTCCCTAGAGATAGTGTCTATGCTTCTTTGATGATATCTTCCTTTATATTTCAGCTTTTTGTCCAAGATGGAATGAAACATTCACATTCATTATTCAGGTGCCAGAATTGGCTCTGATACGTTTTGTTGTTGAAAATCAAGGTATAATAACTGGAAATGAATTTCTTGGCCAATACACTTTACCGGTTCTGTGCATGAGCAAAGGTAATATTCTGAAAAGTAAGATGATTGTGCTAACAATTAGAACTTACACTTACCAAAGACACACATCAATACTCCAGATAGCTCTATCCATAGCAGTCCGAGGTAAAGGAAATTTTATGCATTGACACATATTTTCTCTCAGTGGTAGTATAGAAATATGTTCTCATGTGGAAGGTGGGATTGTGGTTTGGGATCGCTAGGAAGATAAATTAGACAAACTTGGCCTGTCTGAGCATTTCTTTACATGGATCATCACTCTTTTGTTTCAATTAAGAGTAGTCATGACTACACAAAGAAATGAAGGATGGGAATAAAGAGAAGGGAGAAGCAGGGACTCATTCTACTAGCCCAAGAACAGCCTAGGAGCCCAACACCATCCTTTCTTGACTCTTTTCAGGGCCGCCTTAATGTTGCAGTCACCTTGAGGAGATGATTTATACGATGCCCCCGATTAACTCGTCTCAGCGTGTTTACTTTTCTAGCACCGTCTGAGCGGTGCCCCCAGAACCAGAGTCTTTCTGCAGCAGAAGGGTGGTGGCGAATTTAGCACACTGCATTTTGAGGGAGGAGAAGTGTGAGCTGTGTACTCAGTGTTAGACAGTAAGAAATCAGAATAGAAACTTCAGATATTTTCTTTTTTGTCGGAAATTAATATACGGGACGAATATAACGATGCGGTCATAGTTTTTCCACGGGCTTAGTAAATAGAGAGTCTCGGTAGCACTATCATGAACACTGCTGACTTATCTTTATGATCCTAATGGATATGATTCCTTTTGCAGGTTACCGTCGTGTTCCCCTGTTTTCCAAAATGGGCGAGAGTCTTGAGCCTGCTGCACTGTTTATTTATGTGTGGTACGTCAGATAGCAACCAATAGTCCCTGACATATCGTTAGCTATACAGCGTAATAAAACAGCCAAAATGAATGTCTATACCTTTTTTCTTTTTTTTAAACATAAAGCAAAAGAATTAGTTACAAAAACAACTATAGAACAAATTCCCCTTTAAAATGCAAAACAGAACAGTGGGAAAAAAAGAAAGCAAAACAGTTCAGAGTGTCCTAACACTGCGGCCCTCTTGTAGCCCAGTTTTCCTGCCCCCCCCCCCCTTCCTGGGGCTGCTCTTGCAACTAGCTCGTTTCATTTTAAATGAGTAGCACTTCCAAGCTCTTAAAATATGTCTGATTATACAAGATATGTTGACAAATATTTATCAGTAAAAAGAACTGTGTTTTAACTTCTAGACACCCACTGTTGCATGTTGAAGTGAACTGGAATTAGGTTCCCAGGTGCTTTGTGCCCTTTTACATCCTAGACAGTAATTAGCCCCTGCCTCCTCGGGCTAGTTCTTAGATGCTGGGCATTGGATTTGGTATCTTGTAATTACTCAGACATTTTTATGAGTGCCTGTGGAATTGATTTACAGTCAAACGGTGTTCAATCTCCCTATCTGTAAAAGAGATCTACTCTGCAGACTTCTGTGCTTGGATCTCTGAATTCACACTATTTCTGAATCTGTGCTAAATGTACTTTGAAGATGGTCTTTGGTCAGAGATGAGATTCCTGTGCTATTTCGTATCCTGGGCTTCTCACCATCAGCAGCACTTTGATTTACTAAGTGTCGTATGTAGAATAATATAGTTCCTTATTAACTCTTCTTCAGAAAAACCCAGGCATATTAATACTTATTCTATGACATTGTTATATGGAAGTGAGGCAAAAGCACGCAGCACAATTTTTGACTAATTAGGGGATCACAGTTCAGATTTAATTGCAATAAATTATTGTTGAAAAATTTTTTAAAATTGTTGAAATTAAATTTGAACTTTAAAATAACAAAAATGACTTTGAGATGTTCACTAATGCATGCTCTCTTGATGGCCAGAAAGATACAAAATAACCCAACTACTTTATTTTACTACTATGGTTTATCCTCAGAACCAAATATTTAAAATAAAAATGCACTGGGAATTCAAATACCCAAGTAATATACAGTGAGAAAAGTCCCAGTATATCAGCAGCCACATACACCCTCGTGGCTGTTCTAGGGTGAAGGGTATGGTGCCCTCTTCCCGGGGCTGAGGTACAGTCAGCTCTCAGAGGGGTACTTTTCTTTTGCCAGGTAATAGAAAGATCTTATATAAATCATCTGTTGTTCAGTCTAATAGCAGGTGGGATGTTCATTCCATTGACCTGAAGACTTAAGCCTTCTAAACTCTTTTTTTTTTTTAAAGGTTTATTTATTTATTTATTTGACAGAGAGA
>CM052807.1:37850844-37885375 GCA_028533885.1 Nasua narica
AAGATGGGATGGGGAAGGAGACAAACCATAAGAGACTCCTAAACTCACGAAACAAACTAAGGGTTGCTGGGAGGTGGGGGGGTAGGGATATGGACATTGGGGAGGGTATGTGCTATGGCAAATGCTGTGAAATGTGTAAGCCTGATGATTCACAGACCTGTACCCTGGGGTAAATAATACATTATATGTTAATAAAAAAATTAAAAAAAATGATATATGCTTTTTTTCCCACTTTTGTTCAGATACTAATCAAATTCAGCTCACTAACTTTGAAGACCAAATCTTTCATTTTTCAATATCCCACTCTGCATCAGAAATACACTTTTGAAAGAAAACACTAGATCATTTTATTTCCTGTCCAATAATCTTATAATGTCTTTAAACATCTTTGGTCCCATTTTTTGTATTCATTTACTTTCCTTTTGAATTGAACTAGAGTATTACTACTGCTGCTACTACTACTACTACTACTATTAATTTCTCACAATAGAAACTACTATGAAACTCCACAGCCAGGGAATGCTTTCATTTTAAGGAAGGTTGGGGATGATGTGAGAAACCAGCTTTGATTTGTGCTGTCTAGGCATGATTTTTTTAAAAATAATTTTGTTTATTTATTTTAGACAGAAAGAGAGGGAGAGAGAGAGAGAGAGTGAGTATGGTGAGGGGAGTGGCAGAGGGGGAGGGAGAGGGAGAGAATCTCAAGCAGACTCCATGCTGAGCATGGAGCCCAAGGCAGAGCTCCATCTGAGGACCCATAATTGTGATCTGATTCAAAATCAAAATCAGCCACTTAACCCACTGAGCCACCCAGATGCCCCTAGACATAATTCACTTGTAGGAAAAAATTGCCTTGGTGAGTGGAAAGATAGAGAAAGAAGAGCTAAGTGAACCCATGGGCTGTGGCAACAGAAGACCCTTTATCTTTTAAACTCTTAGTTGAAATATCAGTTCCTTGGGGGAAACCATCCACCATCTCTTAGACTTGGTCATGTTCCTCGGTGTATGTTTCCATACAAGTGACAAGATGACAGCTGGGAACCGATACGTTGTGCTTTTAGGTGGGCCCTATTGTAGTAAGGAGCTGACCTGACTTGTGCAGTTAGACCACGGTGTCCTCTTGCACACGACCGGCTTCACAGAACAGCACCCAACAAGACCACTCTGACCATGACTGAACACATGAACATTGTCCAAACACAAAAATGCCAGACATTCTCCTATCTTGGCCACCACGAGTGACTGTTGATTCTTCTTTTATTTTTTATTTTTTAAAGAGTTTATTTAATTATTTGAGTGAGAGAGAACCCAAGTGGGGAGGAGGGGCAGAGAGAGACAGAGAAGCAGACTCTCCACTGAGCAGGGAGCCCAAGGCGGGACTGGATCCCAGGACCCTGAGATCATGACCTGAGCCAAAGGCAGACGCTTAACCAACTGAGCCACCCAGGTGCCCCTCGATTGTTGATTCTTTACTAATTATACCTTTTGCCTTGATTCATTGTTTTTGTCTTATGGATAAGATTTATTCCAATCAAAGAATTGCCCCCTACTCTTGACAACATCCAGTGCAGGGAAAAGCCCTACATCCCTGAACCATGCCCTGCCCCCACTCAATCATCTAACACAAGTCTAAATCCAATTGTAAGTGCTTTTCAACATTATTTTACTGAGGTGGCCCATGGTTCCCTGTTTGTGCCCCTCCTCATTGCAATGAGCAATAAAACCAAGTCTGTGTGTTCCTGGTGATCTTTAGCTGGTGGGTATTGACAAAACCTGGCTTCTCCTTCTGTAACATGCATTACCTTATAGTGGTCAGTGTGACAGGAAAGTTTTGTTATGTTGTTGATTTTGACCTTTTCTCTCTTTTTTTCTGCTTGTCGTCGTTTAGGGCCTCAGAGTACATAAAGAGCACTATCTCCCCACTTAGATTCCTCTGACTTTTGTTTGGGAGATGGTGGCCACTGGAGGCCACTGATGCTGGTTGCTGAGGAGTCAAGTTGCCTTATTTCTGAAAGAGGTGTGGAGAAGCTCCCTGTAGTCAGTCTTCATTTTAATTTTGGGTATGGGAAGTATATGGTGATTTTGAGGGATACAGACAATGCACCCAAGAGAGTGCCTCCAAGAGTTGCAGTTAAAATCTTTATGCAGATTTCAAGGGATGTTTGGGAACCAGAGCAGTAAGAAGCTCATGCTGTGGATTGGTGTAGAGAAAATGGAATCACTCTCAGCGAAGTGCTTCTGAGCTTGAACAATGAACATTTTATTGGGGGAACATATGAGTTTCATTTTTCAGGAGTTATTAAGATTCCATAATCTGGGTGCTACATAAACATTTATTAAATTGCATTTATTTCAAAGTAATAACCCTCTGGCCATATCTGTACCAACAAAGGATTCTTATGATGCGGTTAGGATTCTTAGGCTGTAAGTTTGAACTCTCTGTATAATCAGAGCAAGCATTTTCCCTAGCCTCTAGAGATTTCCATTTCACACATCAAAGGGGTGGATTAAAGTGGGCTTTGAACTTAGGAGAGGTTGGAATCTGTGTGTCTTGTATAGTTACACACCAGTCCAACACCTGGTAGTAGGGGAAGAGTTGAAGTTAAATGCCTTACAAACCTACGCCTTTTTAGCAACCACTGCCTTCTTTCTACTTTCCATGTATATACAATTTAACTTTCACACTTTCAGTCGTCTTTCCTGTTCTTTCCCAGTGAGATTACTTTTCTAATGTGATGCGTATCCTCAGTGTTAGCAGAACCTAACATGTGCCGAATATTAAACATAATGAACCTAAATCTTTTTAGCAATCCTATATTTTATTGGTAATGAAACAGCCCCAGAAACATTGAGTTGCCTAAGGTCTACAGTAAATGCCAGGTTCTAGGTTAATGATCCAGGGCAGTCTGGAAAAAAAAATAAATGTTTTGATTACATCATACAATATACAAAAATTAACTCAAAATGGATTATAGACCTAAATGTCAAAGTATGAAATTAAAACAAAAATTATAAAACTTTTAGAAGAAGCAGAATATCTTTGTAACTTTGGGGTAGGCAAAGGTTTGTTGGAACATTAAAAAATGTCATATATAAAAGATATGGTAAGTTGGACTTCATTTAAAAAAGAGAAAAACTTTTGCTTTTTGAAATATGAAAATGAAAAGGAAATCTCCAGAATGGGAGAGAGTATTTTTAACATATCTATCAAAAGACCTGTATATACACTGTATAAAGTACACTGACAAGTCAATAAGACAACCCAGTATAAATGAGCAAAATATTTGAACACACACTTCCCAAAGGAAAATATACAAGTGGCCAATTAGTGTATAAAAAGATGCTCAATATCACAAGTCATTCGGGAAATGCAAATTAAAAATACAATGAGTTACCAATAGAATGGTTAAAATAGGATAAAAGGTGCTATACAGATGTTGGGAAGGAGGTGGAAAATGGAATTTTTATATTTTGCTGATTGGAATGTAAAATGGTACAGTCACTTTGGAAACAGTTTGGTAGTTTCTTATAAAGTGGAATGTATACTTACATATGACTCTGATATTTCCCAAGGTATATAAACATATATCTACACATGACTCCTAGATATTTACCCAAGAGAAATGAAAACATATGTCTGCACAATACTTTATTATTTATTTTTTAGGATTTTATTTATTTATTTATGAGAGAGAGAGGTAGAGGGAGAAGTAGGCTCCCTGCTTGTAAGCAGGGAGCCACACGCAGGACTCAATCCCAGAACCCCAGGATCATGACCTGAGCCAAAGGCAGATGCTTAACCAACTGAGCCACCCAGACGCCTTGTCTGCACCATTTTTACGTATGACTGTTGATAGCAGTTTTATTTATAATAGCTACAAACTGGTAACTACCCAAATGTCCATTAACAGGTGAATGGATAGACAAATTGTGTTATATCCATACAATGGAATACTATTTAACACTATGAAAAGATAAAAAGGACTAAACTATTGAAATATGCATAAATATCAATGAACCTCAAAATCATGAAGATGAATAAAAGAATATGGGCAAAATAAGTACATATTGTGTGGTTCTATTTATTTACAATTACAGAAAGTGCAAACTGCAGTGAGAGGAAGCAAACCAGTGAAGGGGATTCAGGATGGAAGTCAGGCTGGATTAAAAGGAGTTACAAGGAAACTTTGGGAAGTGATGGAAATGCTTTCTTGATTATGGTGATGCTTTAATAAAGGTGTATATGTGTCAAAACTGCTCACATTGTACACTGGAAACATGAGGTTTATTGAAGTTCAATTAGGTCTCAAAAAAGTTGAAAAAATTAAGACTCTAAGAACACAGTATAGTCTCAGCTCTCTTCTGGGCATTCTCCCCAGTAACCTGCATCGATGGTACAGAGAAGGTTTCCTGACTCAGCTGTGACAATATGTGTTCTATCAGGCAGATCGGCCAATCGTCTAATCAGACCAGGCGATAGAAGGTCCCCCAAATTGGGAGACACAAGACCGAGGGGAGCGGTGAGCACAGAGCACTAGTCTGGACTCTGGGGTGCTGGACTTGACTGAAACTTGCAGGCAGCTGCTTGTGTGACGTTTACGACCAGTCCACATATACCGAACACCATTCCTGGAACCCAGAAACACTGTTTCTAATGTCCCTTAAGCTAATTGACATAGTCTGTTGGGTACGTACAGGCAGGGATCTTTGAAGCCCGTGCCTTTGGAGTGTAGATTCCTCATTAGAGGTTTTGTTTTTTTTTTCCTAAAGATTTTATTTATTTATTTGACAGAGAGAGAGAGAAAGGGAGCACAAGCTGGGGGGGCAGCAGGCAGAGGGAGGGGGAGGGAGAGAAGTGGGCTCCCTGCTGAGCAGAGAGCCCTTGCAGCGCTGGATCCCGGGACCCTGGCATTATGACCAAGCCAAAGGCAGACGCTCAACCACTGAGCCACCCAGGTGCCCCTGTTTTTGTTTTTGTTTTTAAAGCAATAGAAGTTTATTAAGTGAAGAAATAGAAAAAGCTCGCAAGAGTGAGAGGGGTCCCGACAGGGTTGTCCCCTCATTAGAGTTTTTCAAGTGTAAACTAATCCGTTCGAGAGGTCTGTTAAAGCTAATTTTTGTGCACACAAATATACACATGTACCACATATACAAACACACATACATGTGCACACACACACACTCATACATAGATATTACATGTCCTATTCTGAAGTTAGTAAATTATGGATATTTAAACCAAAGCAAATGCTAGACTTGTGCTTGAATTTTTTAGATCTATCTATTTAAAATACCCAAATAATTACTTTTGTTCTTAGTCTAGACCAGTGTTTTTCAACTTAGCTGCACACTGGTGTCATTTAGAACATTAAAAAAACATTTTCAGAGATTCTGATAAAATTGGTGTGGCATTGCTTGAGTGTTGGGATTTTAAAAAGCTCTTCAGTTTATTCGAATCCAGGGCTAAGTGTGGTCCTCAAACCAGTTCAATAGCATAATCAGAGGACTATTTAGAAATCCAGGGCTAAGTGTGGTCCTCAAACCAGTTCAATAGCATAATCAGAGGACTATTTCTAAAGGCTGTGAGGAGAAGCCTAACGGGATTGAAGAGAGAGAAAAGAATGAATTCAGTGCGTGTCTTTCTCTGATTCTTCCCAATGAAGTCACCTTGGAGGGCTCATGGTCGTTAGAGTGACTTGCTTCTCTGGGTTCTGGTCCATAAGAGAGTCAGAGTCAGAAAATAAAATGTCAAAGAATGAAAGCAAATATTCTGATTTTCTTTTATATTCATTCAACTGTGATGCGTTGTAGGAATAGAAATCAGCCTCCAGCATATGGAATGTTAAACATATGTTAAATGCTACAACTTTATTTTTTATTAAGTTGGTTTACTCAGAATTTATACTAGTTCCCTCTTTTTCAAGGTATTTGACTTGATTCTAACCTCTATATTAAAACTTACATGATGAGAGATAATGTGTTAAATGATCCAGTGAGAAAACGAGGGAGCTAGCACACAGCCTCATGAGTAAAAGTAAAGAAACAGTCAATCAAAAGCCTAACTTAGTTCAAGAACGTTTTTGGCTAGATGAACAGTGAAGATCGAGCCCCATGGGCTAGAAATGGATTGTTGCGGGAGAGACAGTACATAACAAAGGTGCTGAGAACAAAGAAAAAGGTGACAGCTATTTTTTCTCATTAAAAGACAGTCATGCAAAACAGTTTTCTGAAGTAAAATATGTAAATTTTGTAAAAACTATAAAGCTATAAATCATGATACACCATGGTATCAAATAATATCTTTGATTCTTTCTTGAGATTTTAAAAAAAACATATTTATTTGACAGAGGGAGCGAGAGCGCACAAGCAGAGGGAATAGTAGGGAGAGAAGGAGAAGCAGGCTCCCCACTGAGCAGGGAATCCTACGTGGGGCTCGATCCCAGGACCCTGAGATCATGACCTGAGGGGAAGGTCAGAGCCACTCAGGTGCCTCTCTTTTATTCTTTTTTTTTTGTATTTTGAAAACATTTCAAATCTCCTTTTCCTCATCATTTCTCTAGAGCATGCCATGCCACAGGATTGCCTGCTGAGAGAACTGTTCCATGCCCCTCTGTCCAGTAGGGGAAACCACCAGCTGCTCATGGTTATTCACCACCGGTGACGTGGCTAGTGTCACTGAGGAAGGGAATTTGTAGTTTTGCTTTAATTTAAATTGAAGTAACCACATGGGGCTGGTGCCTACCCTACGGGCGGGTAGAGCTCGGGAGTGCCAGCCTTGCTTCTGCTCTTCTTGGTTTCAGGCTCTCTCCGTTATGCTGACTCGCACGCCATCCCTTACGCCACAAACAGGACATGATAGTTATGTCATTCTCTGATAGGTGTCTCTTTCCAGCCCTCCTCAGTCTGTTGTGGATCCAATCCAATAAGACAATACAATATCTTATTTAGATAGCACTTAGCAGCTTACAACATGTTTTCACACACATTATTTAGTTTGATCCTCTATATAACTATAAACTGTGTTTTTCTTAAGTGATTTCCCCAAGTGAAAGTTTCCTGGTTTGATCAAGTAAAGGAGCTCATTTAAAAGAATGTTTGACAACATAAACACTGGTATTTTGAGGTATTCTAGAAAAATGCTTAAAATTGTTCAGTGATAATGTGAAAAGAATACTCAACTGGACATCAGGAGACCCTATCTGCTACCAATGATGATCATGATAATAATAATGATAATGATAATGATCAAAGTAGTGATAAAGACATGTATTATGTACCAATAATATTCCAAGCATTGTGCTAAGTGTTTCATATATATTAACTAGTTTAATTCCCTTGGCAATCCCAGGAGATTTTTCAGATAAAGACACTAAAAATTCAAGAGGTTAAGAAATGTGTTCAAAATAATGTGTTGAAGTTGTCTTGGGTAGAGCCCTTTACCTCTCATTGCTAATTTATACCTTTTTAAAAGTGAGGTTTCTGAACCAAATAATCTTTAAGTTCACTTCCAGTTCTCAGTAATGAAGACAATTGCCAGGTCCAGATCAATAATCTGGTTTTTGGTAGTGTCCATTCTTTGTGTTGTCTGGGTATGATAGGTGTGAGTTTTGTAATTATGGAAATGTAGCAATCAGGTGTGGGATAACTTTTGAAAAATGTTATTTCCCAAAACACTTTATGCTTTTATACTGATCTTGTTTTAAGGTAGCCTATTTCTACTTATTGATTTGATACCTGTTATGCACTGAATGTTTGTGTCCCTCCCAAAATTCACCTGTTGAAGCCCTGGCCCCCACTGTGTTCTTATTAGGAGGTGGACCTTCAGGAGATAATGAAGTTTAAATGAGGTCATAAGGTCAGAGCCCCCATGATGGGATTTGTGCTCTTATAGGAGAAGGAAGGGTTGAGAGAGCATTTCTCTCCACCAAGCCAGGAAGAGAGCTCTCATCAGGAACCAAGTCTATTGGCACCTCGACCTCGGACTTCCCAGTCTCTAGAACTGTGAGAAACAAACGTTTGTTTTTTAGTCATTCAGTCTGTGGTATTTTATTCTAGCAGCCTGAACTAAGACAGTATCTTAGCTAAGGCAGTATCTTCTAGAACTTGCTGAGAATATGAGTTAGATTTTTGTATGTGTGTGGCTGTACCAAGCCAGTCTGACCCCTTTATTTTAATTTTTTAAATATTATTTCTATTGAAGTGTAGTTGACATACAATATCATATTAAGTTCAGGTGTACAACATAGTGACTCAACATTATTATACATTGAGAAGTGATCACCTTGGTGATTTGTCACCATACAAAGTTGTTACAATATTTTTAACTACATTCCCTATGCTGTATATTATCTTATTTATTTTATAACTAGAAGTTTGTACCTTTTAATTCCCTTCCTCTATTTTCTGCTACCCCCTCCCCATGAATTAGCTTCTTAGAAAATGAGGATAATAATGCCTACCAGATTTATGATAAAGATCAACTGAAATAATAAATATATAATGCTTAATACTGTGTCTGATGCATAATAAGGATAAAAAATAAGGATAAAAAATGTAAATATAATTGAAGGAAATATAGTTCAGTGATTAAGAGGATGAATTTTGGCACTTGATTTCTTAGATTCATAGCCTCTACTAGCTAAGGGATCTTAGGCAAATTACTTAACTTTTTTTTTGCTTTTTTGTTTTCACATCAGGGGAATCAGGATACTAATCATTGTAACAAGGGTTAAATTGACAAATGTATGTGAAGAATTTGAGACAGTGCCTGAGACATGAGTGCCACATACATATTAGCTATTGTCACTATTTTCATTGTGTTTGCATTAGCTTTTTTCAACAGGAGAAGTTACCCAGATTACTCCCCTGAAGCTTCTCCAGGATTAATTTTCTCCTGTATCAAATGATTTTTTTTTTTTTTTTGGTCTCTGTTCACATTTGCAATTGAATGTCTAAAAAAAGATCAATTAGAATTTCTTGCTAGGTGAGCTCCCTCTGCACTCGTGGAGGAGGGGGGGCAGCGTGCCGGGGCAGCAAGTGTGGCTTTGGGGTTTGAGCCTTTCTACACAGAGAGGGACAAATCTCTTTCTTGTGGGCTGGTAGTGAGTTCCTCTGCAGTGAGAAGAGCCTTGGCGACGGAAGATGAGTCACACTCAGTTCTGTGGGTTTCCCCAGGGCTTCGGTCCTGTCCTCAGGGTGTCGGAGATGGAGGTCCAGCACTCAGGGTTTCCTTGAGGAAGGCAGGGGTGTGCGGGGCTGCAGCCCTGGGGCTCCGGGGACGCGGAATGCTAGTGCTGCCGGTGTTGCTCTCAGCTCCCCTTCTCGCCTGAGTAATTTTGATGCTCTATGTATGGAGGTCGGGTTCCAGCTGGTTTCCAACAGATGAGCAAGGCTTTCCTCTCGAAAATGTTCTTCGTTTAAATCACCTCAGCTTAGCAAACTGTTAAACTGTAAAATGGCAAAGATGTATTCTTAGATTCTCCAACTTTCCAAGGAATTATTATTGGTGGGGAACTTCCTGGTGAAGAGAAATCTGTTATAGAAAAATTGTATGTGTGTTTCTTCTTAGGAATAACATCTTCAATGTGATATTCCATAGAGGACAGTGTAACTGTCCCTCAGAACAATGTGCTGACCAAACATGCTTGAACATGTACCGGCCACAGGCATCTGGGGGAGAGGACAGGACGAGATAGGTCCATAAAGCCGAGCAGCTGGGGACCCCTGCCCGCTCAGGGTGGAGCCCACCTGCTTCTTTTTTCTGTTACTGCCCCTTCCCCAGAGATCACCTGTAGTTAATTAGATGATCTCTTTAAATGTGATTACTCAACCACAAATCCTGTACTGCTGGATCAGGCTTCTCTTGCTTGTCTAGAATCTCCTTCGACTCCTTTGTTGTTTGTTACCTTGTATCTAATAAATGTGGGACTGAGGAGTTGTTCAGGGCTCAGGGGAGGCAGTCTTCTCAGCAGCCCACCCCTGCTCCCTTTCTTCTGCAGCTGACTTGTTTGTGCCTCATTCTTCTCCCGAGGAAGCGGCAGGGCAGAATTGAAGGTATGGTGGTGGTTCTCGAAAATACCACTATCCACCAGTTCCTGGGAGGCACAGGAGGTTAGGATAATGAGGAGGTGGAGGGGGAAGTTTCTCGTAGAACAGTTTGAGACTGAGAGACAGGTGGTTTTGTTTTTGTTTTTTAGCATAGTTATCAATAGAAGATGCTAAATGGATATTAATTTTGACAACATCAGGAATCTGATTATCTTCTAGGTATTATCTCCTGAAGCTAGACTTTGGATAAAAATTCTTCCCATCACGTCTATTCCTCTTCAGGATCCTCAAAAAAAAACAAACAAACAAAAAAAAAAAACGCTCCCCACCTCCCACCAACTCCTCACCCTGTGCTGTTCACTAGGAAAGGAATCTGGTAGAGCCGAGGGCGAGTCCCTTCACCTTCAGGCCAAGTGCTGTGGTAGAAATTGCACGGACTTTGAATTCAAGCTAGAACTGGGTTTCACTACTGGGTTCAAAAATATTTCTTGACTTTTTTGAGATTTCTGTTTTCTTTTCTTTTTTTTTAATGGAGATACCATTGCTTATCTTACTGTGAAGACTAAATCCCATACTATGGGCAGAGTGCCTCATGCATACAGATTTTCAACAAATGTTAGTTTGTTTCCTCTTTCTCACTACATGAGTTAGTGAACAAGGACATTAACTAAGAAAGAAACTCAGGCAAAGCAAAGGCAAAGGCAACAATGTCTGACGATTTTTTTTTTTCCCAAGCCAAACTGCCAATTCCCAATTGTCTGTTTTGTATTATCTCCTTATTAATAATCTCTTATTTGGTGAGGTATCATTCTTATGGTTTCCTTTAGTTTTTTGTATGTGATTTCCTTTAGCTCTTTGAGCATATTTTAAAAGCTTTTGTAAAGTCTGTCTCCCAACTCCAGTGACTAGGATTTCTCAGGGACGATTTCTATTAATTTCTTCCTCCCCCCCCCCCCCCCCGCCATGTATAGCACATACTTTCCTGTTTATTTGCATCCTTATGATTTTTTGCTGAAGATTGGACATTTTGAATATTACAATGTGACAACTCTGGAAACCAGATTTCCCCTTTTTTTTGAAGTTTGTTGCTGCTTTTTATGTAGTAGCTATTTGTTTAGTGAATGTTCTGGACTAGTGTTGAGTAGTTTGTATTCTTTACTGTGTCTGTTCCCTCAAGTCCCTGATCTGTGTACTCGGTGGTCAACTAGTGATTTGACAGAAATTTTCTCAAACTATGGAATCCATCTTTTTTTCTTTTAAATTTAAGAATCCAGTCTTTGTATATATGGGCTCTGTGTGTATTTTGGGGGGGTGCTTTCGACACTCAGCCAGGAAGCTTGCAGCTTTCTTAGCCTTCACTTCTTGTTGCCTAGAGCCCAGAGGTCAGCCAGGGATGAGAGCCTTGTGCATTCACAGGTCTCTAGGAACAAGCTCCTGGCCTGAGCATGTGTGTGGTCTTACAGATTCCCAGGGACATGTGAAAGCTCGTCAACGCCCTTGTTCTCCAAATCATCTCATTCCCTGCCCTTTCTTTCTTTTCTAGGCATTTCAGTTGGTCTGTTGTTTGCTCAATTGATATCCCTTGTCCACAGCAGCAGTGTCAATACGTTTGCCCTTGAATGTTTTCAACAAATGTTCCCTGGGCAGCCACCTCAGCCCTGGGAGAGTTCTAAATTAGGTGAAATAAAGACGAGCCCTTTGAGCTGGTCCTTCAGGGAACACCACATAGCTCAAAACAACCACAGTTCTTTTAGAGTAAGATCTCTTCTGCTTCCTCCCATATTAGGAGTCTATACCAGAGATGTGAGCTATTGTCTTTAATGGGGTCACTAAGCTGGGGACTGGGGGATGGGGCTCTGGTAATTTAAATGCCACGAAACTCTGTTATCAAAATTCACTTGTTTTCTCATGATTAAGCATCTTTTTTTTTTTTTTTCTGTAGAATTTGATTTGTTTCCATAATTCCAATAAAGTTGATTTTGACAGTTTTTGCCAGGGTTTTTTCTGTTTTCTGTTTGTTTGTTGTGGAGTGATGGCTCTTCGGAGTTCCCTACTCCATGGCTTTCACTGATGTCACTCTCCACCAGTGTTATTAACATCTTATGTTAGTAGAGTATATTTGTTGCAATTAGTGAGCCAGTATGGATCCACTATTATTAACTAAAGTTCATTCTTTATTCAATTTTCCTTAGTTTTTACCTAATGTCATTTTTCTGTTGCAGAGTCCCATCTAGGGCGTACATTTACAAGTCACGTCTCTGGAGGCTCCTAGCTTGGCTGTGACAGTTTGTCAGGCATTCTTTGCTTTTGGTGAACTTGACAGTTTTGAAAATTACTAGTCAAGGATTTGGTAGAATGTCTGTCAATTGAGTTTGACTGATGTTTTTCTCATGAGTAGACTGAGGCTATGAGTTTTTGGAAGGAAGACCTCAGAGGTCATTTTCATCAAATCTTAGCAAATGTGCATACTGTCACCATGATTTTTCACTGTTGATATTGATCTCCATTACCTGATTGAGTCAGTGTTTGTTAAGTTTCTCCATAATAAAGCTACTTTCCCCCATTTTCCACGTATTCTTTTTTTTTTTTTTTTAAGATTTTATTTATGTATTTGACAGAGAGAGAGATCACAAGTAGGCAGAGAGGCAGGCAGAGAGAGAAGGGGAAGCAGGCTCCCTGTTGAGCAGAGAGCCCGATGCGGGGCTCGATCCCAGGACACTGAGATCATGACCTGAGCCGAAGGCGGAGGCTTTAACCCACTGAGCCACTCAGGTGCCTCTTTTCATACATTCTTAGGAGAAAGTCACTATGCCCAACCCATACCTAAAGAATGGGTAGTTATGTTTCTTTTTCTAGAAGGCAGAATATCTGCATAAATTATTTGGAATTCTTCTGCATGGGAGATTTGTCTCTTTTTTTTACCATTTATTTATTCATGCAGTCATTCATATCAATATGGGCTCATGGATAACTATTTTATACGTTGGGATATAATCTAGTACTACTTGTTCAACCTCGGTCACTGGGAGCTCTTCCAGTTGGCTCCTTGTCCTAGGGAATATCTTTACCCCATCACCATGTTTGTTTCAGTTGGAGGCTCCCAGGCAGCAGATCCCTTACCCGAAGCTGTGGCTGATGTCTATGACCAATAGAAGTAATAGAAGTCGAGTGATGATTAATGTTTTTGCATCTGATCTTGAAAAAATTCTTTCCTCAGGTTTAAATTTTACAAGTCCTGAATAGTATTTTCTTCAGTTAAAGTCTTTGGTATTTTATTTCCTTTTATTGTTTCCATATTCTTATTATTTTCAGATTGTTTCAGCTGGGTTTGTAACTTTGTATTCAGCTTCTTATTTTGACTTCTTTACTTCTCTAGCTTACAGAGGGACAATGTTGTTTCCTGGACCCCAGTACCTTTTTCTATTTGCCTTTGCCCTCTGGGTCAGACATTTGTTTTTCTTACTTTCTACTCTCAAAGTTTTGCCTTGAGAAAGATGAAATCAGTGAGTATCCATGTTTGTCACATGACCCTTTCAAACAAGCCTTGACCACCATGACCCTCTTGAGTAGGACAATCCCACTTAAAAGGTACTATTCCCATTAGACCAACATGTGCTCCAGATCAAGACTCTCCTATTACCATCTTGTCTGACTTGCTTTTAGTAAGTTCTCCCTTTGCTTAATTTTCCTTTACAATACCAGTTCCATAAATTTTCCAAATAAGTTTTCCAAATGTGCCACCCCCTTGGCAGTAATTCTATTCTTCTGAAAGTCACAATAATTCTTGGAGTCATTTGCCCCTATCTTCCTGGGGTTTCCTTCTCAAATCTGACTAGATTTTCTTAACCACTTTAGTGCTCTGTCCTAGTTTTTAAGGGATGGTTTGCCAGTCATTCTTACAAAATGCTGCTGCTTTAAGAGGAATCTTTTTAAAAAATTTCTGACCTTAGTTCTCTCCAGGATGTCATTATATCTGCTCTCCAAGGCGTTTCCTCTTTTGATCTGATTGATTTTTTTTTAGGTACCAGTCTTCCTTTCTGAACTGGTAACAACTGAAATATATTGCCCTTTTCTATCACCTTCCTTCAAAGAAGTTAGACTTGAGCGTTATCACCTTTTTAACTTTGTAGTTCTTTCTCCCAGCTCTTAGCATCTCATTTCTCCTTCATGTCTACCCAACCTATGTTTTAAGATCGCAGTATTTCTTTTAAGGGAATATCTTTCTCATTACTACACAGTTTGACATCTTCTATTTTATTTTCCTTCTTCTATTACCCTTGCTCTGATGGTAAGAAATAAGGCATCTATTTAAGCTAATCCAGTTTCTTCTTGGTTCCTGGGGAAAACCAGAATCTCAGAGCCACAGGCTGACAGGCACAGACCTTTAAATTGCTTTCTCAATTTTGGGGCATTTAATAACCTCAGTCAGTTATTTTTTGACCTCAGCCTAGGAAGAGGGCATAGTCTCGAGTCCCTAGTCCTTTTGATTTAAATATTAACACAATCAACATTCCTTTTTATGATTGCAGCCATGGTTTGAACCTCTGAGCTCCAATAACGAGAGTTTCTTTAATGATCAAATGCAGAGCCTGCTTGAAACTGTTTTGTTGAAGTAACAGAGATCTAATGGGCATGCCGCATGAATTGAAGTTTGGTTTTGTCTCCTCCATTGCTCGATCACCCTATATTCATTTCAAAATAGCACACACACACACACACACACACACACAGAGAAGAACACAATTTGGGGAAGTTAGTATAGTAGGTGAGCTCCTGTCTGGAGCTAAGAATTTTAAACTGTAACTCCACCAAAATTTGTAGCACATTTTGAATTCAGCCACTGTTCAAATTTCTGTTCTAGTATTTAGAGATCTGGCTAAGAAATCCATTGAAGAAAACAACCAAAGTTCTTCCTCTTTTTTTTTTTATTTATTTGAGAGAGAGAGAGTGAGAGGGAGTGAATGCATGGGTGCATGGGTGCACAAGAGTAGCAAAGGAGCAGGGGGAGATGGAGAGGGAGAGAAGGGAGACAGAAGCAGACTCCCAGTGGGCTCGATCTCACATCCCTGAGATCATGACCTGAGCTGAAATCAGGAGTTGGATGCTTAACTGATTGAGCCACCCAGGTACTCTGCCAATGTTCTTTTATCACCTAATGCTCAAAAAACTTATTTAAGAAAATTAAAAAGGGTTGTCTTTCCTTATAGTCTATTTTGTTCGAGGGACTAAATCTGTGGTCTGTATTCATGAATGCAAAAGGTTTAATGTTACATTCCTTTAATGATAAAAACCAGTCATTTGGTGCAATATAAGCCATTATAAACTACCAAGATTAATAAACTCACATGGTGCACACTTACCAAAGCTTAGAGTCTAAGCAGGCTGTCTTGATCCACTGAAACTTCTGTGTTTAATGTGGTGTTGGCTTCAACATTCTTTCTGAAGAAAAAACTTTTGTTAGGTTTAATCAGTTCAACCAAAATATTTTCAGAGCACACAAGATCCTGTGCTTGGAAATAAAATATATCTTAATTTGTGACACGTGTGTTGCAATATCGGGCTGAAATTGCTGAGCAATTACTTTAGTCATTAGCATTTCTCCAAAGTGCTATCAACTCTTCACTTTTGGCCTGGATAATTTGTAAATAGTGGGACCCTCCCAATAATCCATCCTCTCTGGGAATCAAATCGTAACCTCGAACTATGTTTGCTGGAAGTGGGTCTCTGCTACTACAACTACTTAACTATTACCAGTAGTTACGTTGTATCTGTGATCTTCAGATTTGTTTTTTAAGACTTTATTTTTATTTATGTGAGAGAAAGAGGAAGTAAGCTTGAGGTGGGGGGGCGGGGCAGAGAGAGGGGAGAAGTAGATTCCCTGTCGAGCAGGGATCCTTAACACGGGGCTCAATCTCAGGTCCCTGGGATCCTGATCTGAGCTGGAGGCAGACACCTAACCAACTGAGCCACCCAGGCACTCTTGATCTTCTGATTCTTTTAGCTTGTGCTTTTTGAGATATCTCATTTTTCTGTGGAAGTTTCTCAGGAATTTTTAAGATCATAATGCACAGTTTGGGAGGGGATGGCTAATTGTCAACTGCTTTGGGTTCTTCACATTCACTTAACTTAAAAATACCTCTCTTGGGGTGCCTGAGTGGTTCAGTCACTTAACTGTCTCACTCTTTGATTTTGGCTCAGGTCATGATTTCAGGGTTGTGAGATCGAGCCCCATGTTGGGCTCCATGCTGGATGTGGGGCCTGCTTATGAGTCTCTCTCTCCCTCTGCTCCTTCCCCCTAAAAAATACCTCTCTGTCTCTCTTTTGCTCTCTCTCTCTCTCTTTCACCCATACACACACTGCATTTAAAATTTCATTTGAATAGGAAGATGATGCTATGATGAGACATTTGAATGTCATTATTCTCTAAGGATATAATAATTCCTCTCTTCCCCATCTCATTCCCTTCTTGTAGGGAACAAATAAAGTACATTTATAAAAAAGACTAAAGGAGTTTTAAAATATTATATGAATGAAAATTAATATTAGGGACTTTGTTTTTCTTGTTCACTGGTAGGTCATTCAGTCATTTATTTTGGAATAATTCACAAATACTTATTGGGCATCAACTATGTACCAGGTATTTGTGGGGCTGAAACAGGAAAACAAATGAACTCAATGTGTTAGTTACAGCTACTGTAACAAAGGACCACAAACCAAGTGACTTAAGCAGTAGATATTTTTTTGTCTCAAGTCCTGGAGACTAGAAGTCTGCAGTTAAGGAGTTGGCAGGATTGGTTCCTCCTAACAGTTTGTCCTATGCTTCTCTCCCAGCTTTGGGGAGTTTGCTGGCAAGCTTCGGTGTTCCTTTGTTTGTGGATGCCTCACCCCAATCTCTACCTTCATGATCATGTGGTGTTCTGTGTCTGAGTCTGTGTCCAAATTTGCCTCTTTCATAAAGATAGCAGTCATATTGGGTTAGGGGCCCACACTACTCTAGTGTGACCTCAACTTAACTAATTACCTCTGCAATGACCCTGTTCCAAATAAGGTCACATTCTGTGGTGGCCGTTAGGAATTAAACATACGAATTTTGGGGAGACATGATGCAATCCATAAAAACGACATACCATCTGCCTAAATCTCAAGGTTATAAATAAAACGAACAAGCTGTTACATATAATATGCTTTGTTCTCTTATTGTGACAAATGCATCTTCATAAACACCTGCGAAGACAGGTTTCAGTTTAGAATTCTTGGACTTCTTGGAGACTGTTGTCAGGTTATGGGGGCCTGAAAGGGCTAGCTCCTCTCCCAGGAACCTCTGTGTGCCCCCCTTTTTTCTCTTCCTGCCCTGGTCTGTTTTGCTGTGGGTTTCTTATGCGCCTCTGTGGGCACTCCAGCTGGTACATTCCAACCGCATCCAGATACCCTGCTGGCAGCCTCCCTTTGGCCACCATGAGGGCCTACGCATTGCTTGCACTAATGATGCAGTATCACTTTAGAGGGATGGACCCTTGGAAGAAGCCTGCAAGGCTGTTCAGGCAGGGAGTTCTGGGGTCCTGGTCCTGCGAATGTGGTTTAGATGAGGGTTCTGGGTGTGGCTGAGACAACTGGCGGAAGCAAGTTTCTCTATGGTGAGGGCCCCAGGGCAAGGACTCCTCTTGCCTGGGTCTAAGGCTGGACTGACAGTGAACAAAACTTCTCCACAGTCTTGGGATTTATTTTTTAGTGAAAGGAGACAAAACACAAATAATAAATAAAAGAAGTAAATTGTATAGAATGTTCAGAGATGATAAGTGCGTAAGAAGACAAGGGGAGCAGGGGAGGAAGGATCTGGTGTTTATCTGGGGGTAGGGCAAGTTACAGGATTATAAGGAGTGGTCAGTTTAGGCCTGACGGGGCTGCAAACATTTGATCAAAACTTGAAAGAGGCGAGAGAGTTAGGCAAGTGGATTTATGGGACGAAAGCCCCTTTTGGAGAGGAGGCGCTATCTGATATAGAATGCAGGGGTGGAAGCATGCCTCGAGTCCTCAGGGAGCAGAAAGGAGGCCAGTGTTGCTTGAGTGCTATGAGCACGGGAGGATGTAATAGGAATTAAAATCAGAGGCGTAGTCGATGGGAGGTTGGAAAACATAGGGCCTTTTAGGTTATTTTAAAGGTTTGGGCTTTTACTCTGAGATTAGCAGCTCCTGGAGAGTTTTGAGCAGATGAATGACATGATCCCTCTAGCCTCTAGGTTGAGAATAGACTATAAAGAGGACAGGGTAAACATAGAAACAAGGAGACCATTTAGAAGAAGGCAACTGTAGTGATCCGGGATAAAGATGACAGTGGTAGCTTGAACCAGAACAGTAACAGATGGAGAGTGATAAGTGGTTGGCCTTGGGATATGTTTAAAGGTAGAGCCAACAGGAATCTCTGATGGACTGAATTTTATTCAGAGAAAGAGAGGGGGAGGGTATCAAAGATTATATTTAAAGATTTTGCTCTTTAGAACAGGTTTGAGGGGAAAAGATCAAGAGTCTAGTTTTGGACATGCTGAGTTTGAGATACTAGATATTAGATATTCAAGGAGAATATTGAGTAGGCAGTTGGCTAAGGAGCTCTAGAATTTGGGAGGGGATCTGGGCTGCAGTTATCAAACTGGAGATCATCAGCAAACAGATGTTAGTTAAAGCCATGAGAATAAATGAGATCATTAGTGAAGGTTGATGAAGAAGAGGACCCAGGAGGGGAGCTCTGGAACGCACCAACTTTGAGGCTGTGGAGAAGATGATGCTCCTGCAGAGAAAACTGACAAGGAGTGACCGATGTTATAGGAGAAAAGCACAAGAGGGTGTGGGTGTCCTGGAAGCCAAGTGAAGAAGGAATACTGAAGAAGGTAGAGCTACTGATTGCGTCAAATACTGCTGACACGTAAGGTCAGATTAGAGCTGAAAATTGACCTTTGGATTTTAGCTGTGTAAAAGTTAGTAGAGACCTTGATAGAAGTAGTTCTGGTGAAGTGTTCAGGGCAAATACCTCCTTGGAATGGGTCTGAGAAAAAATGCAAGCAGAGAAACCAAAAACAGAGTAGAGGGAACTGTTCTTGGAAGAGTTTTGCTCTCAAGAGGAATAGGCAATGGGTAAGTATTTAAAAGAGGAAGGAGGGTGCTGATAGGTTTTTTAAAATGGTCGTAACACTATGTCACTACGCACATCATGATTTTATGCTGAAAGGCATTCTCCCCAGTAGCAAATAAAGAAATGATGCTTCTGGGCAGAAGAGAATTCCAGTAACATTTGTGAACAGGTGGGAGGGGTTGGGATCGCATGTAAAAATTGAGAAGTTGGTTTTGTGCAGGAGCACAGGTAGTTTTCCTATGGTAATAGGTAGGAAGGTGGGACATAGGATCTGACCGGTGGGTAGATGCCATAGTGGACTCTGCAGAGTCTTTTGACTGATTCTAATTTCTAAGGGAAGTAGGAAACTCAACTGAGAGAGGATTGGGGTAGAAGGTTCTAGGGTTTCAGCAGAGAGAAGAGTTTATAGTCATTGTCTGGGAGAAAGGGAGAGTGAAGGGACCTAGAACATACAGAGTGATTGCCCAGCAGCACTGATGACTTACTTGACTAGCATGATCGTGCATTTTAAATGGGCTCACATTAACTCATATCAGACACTCAAATAATTTCTTGAAGTTTCTTTTTAAATTCAGTTAGCTAATATACAACATTATATTAGTTTCAGGTGTACAATATAGTAATTCAACAATTCCATACATCATCCAGTGCTCATCACAAGTGCACTCCTTAATCCCCATCACCTATTTAAACCATCCCCCCATCCCCCTCCTCCTTGGTAACCATCAGGTTGTTCTCTGTAATTAATAGTCTGTTTCTGTATTTGTCTCTCTTTTTTCCCCCTTGCTTGTTTGTTTTGTTTCCTAAATTCCACATATGAGTGAAATGATAAGGTATTTGTCTTTCTCTGACTGACTGACTTACTTCACTTAGCATTATACTCTCTAGCTCCATTCATGTCATAGCTTTCTCTAGCTTTGGAAAGATTTCATTCCTTTTTATGGCTGAATAATATTTCATTATACATATATATCTTTATCCATCAATTGACGGACACCTGAATTGTTTCTATATCTTGGCTATTAACATAAATAATGCTACAATAAACATAGAGGTAAATATATCCCTTTTGAATTAGTGTTTTTGTATTCTTTGGGTAAATACCCAGTTGTGAAATTGCTGGATCACAGGGTAGTTCTATTTTTAACTTTTCAAAGAACCTCCATACTGATTTCCACAATGGTTATACGAGTTTGCATTCCCACCAACAGTGCACAAGTGTTCCATTTTCTTCACATCCTCACCAACAGCCGTTGTTTTTTGTGTTGTTGATTTTAGCCATTCTGATAGGTGGGAGGTGATATCTCATCATAGTTGTGATTTGCATTTCCCTGATGATGAATGATGATGAACATCTTTTCATGTGTCTGTTGGCCATCCGTTATGTCTTCTTTAGAGAAATGTTTGTTCATGTCTTCTGCCCAATTTTTAACTGGATTTTTTGTTTTGGGGGTGTTGAGTTTTATGAATTCTTTATATATTTTGGATACTAACTCTTTATCAGATATGTCATTTGCAAATATCTTCTCCCATTCTGTAGGTTGCCTTTTAGTTTTGTTGATTGTTTTCTTCACTGTGCAAAAGCTTTTTATTTTGATGTAATCCTGGCAGTTTATTTTTGCTTTTGTTTCCCTCACCTCAGGAGACAGATTTAGAAAGAAGTTGCTATGGCTGGTGTCAAAGAGGTTACTGCCTGAGTTCTTTTCTAGGATTTTTATGGTTTCAGGTCTCACATTTAGGACTTTAATCCATTTTGAATTTATTTTTGTGTATGGTTTAATAAAGTGATTCAGTTTCATTCTTCTACGTATAGCTGTCCAATTTTCCCAACACAATTTGTTGAAGAGAGTGTCCTTATGCCATTGGATATTCTTTCCTGCTTGTCAAAGATTTGTTGACCATATAGTTGTGGGTTTATTTCTGGGTTTTCTATTCTGTTCTATTGATTTTGTGTCGGGACCATATTGTTTTAATTACTACAGCTTTGTAATATCACTTGAAGTCTGGAATTGTGATGCCTTTAGCTTTGCTTTTCTTTTCCAAGATTGCTTTGGCTATTTGGGATCTTTTGTGGTTCCATACAAATTTTAGGATTGTTTATTCTAGCTATGTGAAAAATGCTGGTGGTATTTTGATAGGGATTGGATTGAACATGTAGATTGCTTTTGGTAGTATAGATATTTTAACAATATTTGTTCTTCTAATCCATGAGCATGGAATGTTTTTCCATTTCTTTGTGTCATCTTCAATTTCTTTCATCAGTTTTTTATACTTTTTAGAGTACAGGTCTTTTACCTCTTTGGTTAGGATTACCCCTATGTATCTTAATATTTTTGGTACAATTGCAAAGGGGTTTGTTTTCTTAATTTCTCTTTCTCTGCTTCATTATTGTTGTACAGGATTGGAACAGATTTCTGTATGTTTATTTTGTATCCTGCTACTTTATTGAATTCATTGATCAGTTCTAGCAGTTCTTTGGTGGAGTCTTTTAGGTTTTGTACATAGAGAATCATGTCACCTGCAAATAGTGAAAGTTTTACTTCTTCTGATTTGGATGCCTTTTATTTCTTTTTGTTGTCTGATTGCCATGGCTAGGACTTCTAGTACTATGTTGAGTAAAAGTGGTGAGGGTGGACATCCTTGTCTTGTTCCTGACCTTAGGGGAAAAGCTGTCAGCTTTCCCCCATTGAGAATAATGTAGCTGTGAGGTTTTCATATATGGCCTTTTTTTTTTTTATATGGCCTTTATTATGTTGAGGTATGTTTCCTCTAAACTTACTTTATTGAGGGTTTAACATGAATGGATGTTATATTTTGTCAAAAGCTTTATCTGCATCTGTTGAAATGATTCTTATATCTTCCCTTATTGATGTGATGTATCATGCTTATTGATTTGCAAATATTGAACCACCCTTGCAAACCAGGAATAAATCCCACTTGATTATGGTGAATGATTTTTTAAAAGGTATTTTTGGATTTGTTTGCTAGTATTTTGTTGAGGATTTTTACATCTATGTTCATGAGGGATATTGTCTTCTCTTTTTTAGTGCTGTCTTTATCTGGTTTTGGAATCAAAGTAATGCTGGCATCAGAGAATGAATTTGAGTTTTCTTTCCTTTTCAATTTTTGGGAATAGTTTGAGAAGAATAGGTATTAACTCTTTTTTAAATGTTCAGTAGAATTCATCTATGAAGTCATCTTGTCCAGGACTTTTGGTTATTGGGAGTTATTTTGATTACTGATGTAATTACTTGGCTGGTTATCAGTCTGTTCAAATTTTTTGTTTCTTCTTGTTTCAGTTTTGGTAGTTTATATATTCATAGGAATTTATCCATTTCTTCTAGGTTGTCCAATTTGTTGGTATATTGTTTTTCATAAAATTATCTTATAATGATTTGCATTTCTGCAAATGTTGTTGGTTGTTATTTCTCCTTTATCATTTGTGATTTGATTTATATAAGTCTTTACTCTTTTTTTATTCATAAGTTTGACTAGAAGTTTATCAAATTTTCTTGATTTTTTTTCTCAAAGAAGCAGTTCCTGCTTTCACTGATCTGTTTTAGTTCTGTTTTAGTTTTTATACCATTTCTACTCTAGTCTATTATTTTCTTCTGCTGGTTTTAGATTTTTGTTATTCTTTTTGTAGCTCCTTTAGGTGTAAGTTTAGGTTGTTTACTTGAGATTTTTCCTGCTTCTTGAGGTAATGCTCTATTGGTATAAACTTCTCTCTTAGAACCGCTTTTGCTGCATCCCAAAGGTTTCAGGCCACTGTGTTTTCACTTTCATTTATTTCCATGTATTTTTAAAAATTTCTTTTATTTCCTGGTCAACACGTTCATTGTCTAGGTAGGCTTTTATTTAACCTCCATGTACTTGTAGTTTTGTTTTTTTTTTTTTTAAAGATTTTATTTATTTACTTGACAGAGAGAGAGAGATCACAAGTAGGCAGAGAGGCAGGCAGAGAGAGAGGGGGAAGCTCTCTGATGAGCAGAGAACCCAATGTGGGGCTCCATCCCAGGACCCTGGGATCATGACCTGAGCTGAAGGCAGAGGCTTTAACCCACTGAGCCACCCAGGGGCCCCATGTATTTGTAGTTTTTCCAGATTTTTTCTTGTGGTTGACAAGTTTGTTTTCCTTTCAGTTGTCTGCACTGCCTCTCTGACTGTTGTAAGCTAGCATTCAAATATTTTCAATGAATAAATTTACAGTCCCTTACATGTTTACATCATTATGTAGATGACCATATAGAAGAGCTTAAATTACTTTTTTATTCATTCACAGTGAAGCATTGAAAAAAAGCCAGGGTTTAACATTTTTTTTCTTAGTAATTTAAATGGCAGACACTAAAAAAGAGCTCCTATTTGATTCTCTTAAAGAATGTGGCATAGTGCTTTGAGTTGTACCTACTTTGCAGATGGAAATCCGTAAGATTGTCTACTCAGATCACGATGGGTATGAAAGTAGCTTCAGAAATAAGAGAAGTTCTTGATGTACAAAGAGAAGAGGTTTTGATTAGAGGGGAGAATTTCAGAGTTTGACATCTTAGAGTTAAGAGGTAATGAAATTTAAAATGTGATCATGCCTTTAGTTGGGTGAAATCCAGTGATGATTAATTGATTGACATTGAAAAGGGTAAGATACTACAAAGAAGTTTCTTCCAAAAATTTGATTTAAGAATTTCAGGCATTTATCCTCTGTTTTTCTGACAGAAAAGCTAGAGCTTCTTATTTCCCTCAATAAATAGGAATTTAAGTCAGAATGCAGGTATATATATTTAATTCAATTTTAAAAATTTGTTACAGATATACTTAGGTCTTGAATTAATTGATGAGATTTATTTATTGCTGTTTTTCTTAGAAATCATAGTAACAGTGTTGCTATAACCATAGGTACACAGTTAAAAAATGTGAACACATATTTGATTTAAAAGATATATTAAAATTAAATGTTCTATTATTATTTTACATATTAAATTTTACACAATAATTTTGCACTTTATTAAGGAGAAAAGATTCTAAGAAAACAATGAAACACAATTAGAGAATATGCAACTATAAAAGACTATTCTTATTTCTTTTTCTGGTGTTCTTGGTACACTAAGCTATTTTTGAAAACAAAAATATCCTGCTCTTGTGATAGAGAGGCCTAGAAGTGGAAAAAGATATAAGTAGTTAATGAATTATGCATTGGTTGATAGAAATGGTCAAATTATACAGTTTCCTAGTGGGTACCAGTTTTCTTCATTGAGAGGGACACTATAAAGTTGGATGTTAATTGCTCCCACAAATATGGTTTTGCTCTTCACAATAAGCATTAAGACATGTCCTCGGAGCTCTGTGACTTCATCATACACCACCTGAAAACAGATAGAATAATTAAAATATAAATCAGATATGCTTAAATGCACCTTTAAAAATATTAATCTTAATAAAAATATTTAACTATTAATATCATTTAGCTTGGAATAAATAGGTTAATGTAGAATCTTTCATGTCAAACTCTAATTCTGGAAAGCTAAAGATTCTGCTAACATAATGGAGTTTAATGACAGGATATTTCTCTAAGAAGCTTAGAATTTATTCTGATTCCATTAATAATTGTCCATCCCAAATTTAATATGACTAAATTATTCTCTAGGAAGAAATTTAAGTACCTATCATCTTTTAACTGTCCTTGATTTATTGTGGAACATGGGACCTTGAACACTATCTATCTTTGCTGAAGACTAATGAGGAGAGCAGACCAATCTCTATGATTTCCTTGTGTTAATTTCCTTGTGCAGTATAACAATATTTCTGTTTACATATGAAGAATTCATTCTATGCTTACTTTAATTTATTTAAAATGGTTTAATTTTTAATTATGAAAACACATGCTTATTAAATAAAATATGTATGAAACAAAAAGAAAGGAAAAATCTATATTTTTACCACTGGGAGATAATTATAGTTAACATTTCAGTGTTCTTTTTGTTTTACATATATAATTACTTTGTAAGAATCTGAGCTGTAATTTTGCTGTATGTACAGTTTTGTGTCTTGCTCTTTTTCATTGCTAGTCATGTAACTAGTTTCTAAAAAGAGATCTGTTTAACTGTGTTTTATAATATCCAGGAAGTAAGTCATGGGCATTACCATCAAGTGCCTACAGTAGTAAAGAAATTTCAAAAGTGTAGTACTATCAAGAAATTAGTTTCCCATCATGAAGAGAGGGGAGAGCTGTGTATAAATCCAACATGGTTGCCAGGGAAACTCCTTAGAACCCATTTAAAAGAGGAGTTTCATATGCTGCTACAAACTTGCTTACTTTTTATAGCCAAGCTACAAGACAGAAAGCAGTGTTCTCTACATATGCAAAAAAGAAGCAGAGGAAAAACTTGAGAGGGAAGCCCTTTGGGTCAGTTTGGAGGCCTCCTTAGTGTGTATGGATATGGTTTCTGACCCATTGCATTGCGACCCATTGCATTGCATTTGTCTACCATTTATGAACCCACAAAGTTATTGATGAAATTCCATTCAAGATCAGTCTGATAGCTCTTCTGAACAATGATTTACTTATGAAGTAAATAACAATTCAGTTAAGGGACATGAGATTCAATATACTATGTCAATCCAGTCTACCCTGCTTCATGTGACAGCTCCCAGCTCCCTCCTCTTCTAGAATCTTACTCTCGTTCCAGACACAAGATTATCTTTTCAATTTCTTAGGACTACTGGTTCAAATTATTCCATTTCATGTATTGAGTTTCCCTGGGATAGTAAAGAATTTTAAGGGCTGCCTTAAAAGTCTCACAGCCCTACCACTTTAATTCATCTTCTTTAATAGCAGTGGGTTGCCCAGTGTGGACTCTGTGAGCCATGTCTCCTTCTGGACTCTTATCTTTCCAAGACTTCAGAATAAGTTCCTTTTCCTTTTCGCTGCAGTGGCTATTTTGAACTGTCTAAACTATCCTCCATTTTCCTCCCCACAACACTTTCGGCAGACAAAGTCCTTTATTTTACAGAGCAAATAGATAAAGGGGCCCTCAAAGTGTTACTGTACATGAAGTAGAAAAATGGGGTAACTCCAGGCCTTAGCATTTTGTGAAAGTCTGGTTTAAGACCTGTGAATCATATAAATAAGCTCGAAAGATATAAATTTCTATGACACTTAATTTATATTTATAAGAATCTATTGTCAGCTATATGCTTTCTCATTTGCATAATGGTGATAATAATATTTGCCTTTTAGCATTGTGGGGAAGAATAAGTGAGATAATAAATGTAAGCCTTACTACAAATCCTGGTACATATTGAACACTAATAAATTATAGCTGAAAAAGATCCATCAAATACACAAAGAACAGCTGTTTCTTGGTATTTTAGTTGACTGGAGAAAACAGTTCCATACAGAGTTGAATCTCCCTGGTATTTAGCAAGCTGAAATTCTCAAGAAATTACTTTAAGAATTAATTGGCTTTCTGGTTAAAATACAAACATTTGAACTCCAGAGGTTATATTACCTTATGGATTTCTTTCCCTGTACTTCATTATGGAAAAATTATTTTCTTAAAAGTAACTGAAGTTTTATAAACATGTAATCATTGCACATCATAGGTGATATATATCTATTTTAATTGCTTTACTGCATCTATAACATTGTTAAAAAGATTAGCACTCTTGTGATGAGCACCGGTGATGCATAAAAGTGTTGAATCACTGCATCGTACACCTGAAGCTAATAGTACTCTGTATGTTAACTAACAGGAATTTAAATGAAAACTTAGAAATAAATAAGAAAGAAAAAAAGAACTCATTCCTTACTGTGCAATGAATAATTAGTGGGTAATGCTAACAAAGCACACAAATGATTATCTTCTTTGAGACTTTTTCACCAAATATTTTAACATGTATTCTTTCTTCACATGAATAGGACCAAAATGCACAATTTGCACAATTTCAATTTCACTTTATATTACTTTTTACCCATAGACGTGCACCAAGTCTTCATTGCCTTCTGACAAGTCCTGAATTTGTAGGTTTGAAATTATTACATCAAACAGAAAAACTTTGTTTAGGGTAATTAATATCTGATAACTTGTATACAAGCACTCACTGTACATTATTTGACATGAGGGTATAGTAAATAACTCTACAGTGTATTTCGAGTGACTTCAGTGGAAGAACAATAACATGGAAACTGCAATGTGTCTAGTGCTGGTGGGAAGAGAAGTGAGAGGCAGGATAATGAAAAGGAGAGTTCAAAATAAGTGAGAGTGGGAGAATTCTGTGGCTAGAGAGAGAGAGAGGGTCAATAGCATAACTTAGTGAGGTCAAAATGGGATTTGGACTCTGGCAGTTCTGGACTTGAAAACTAGTTGCTTGACCCTGATTGAAATGTTTGGCATCAGGGCCTCAATGTCTTCATTTACAAATAGAATTTTCCTCATGTTATGAATATCAAATGAGAACATGATACAGATAACAGTGGCTATGGCTTCCCGAGTACACCAGATACTTAGTGCTGTTAGGTAATCATGCACATTCTGCAAGATGCTGTAAGGTATATAAAACACATAGAACGCTCCTGTTCTAATGTCCTTTCTAATTTCTTCTTTTTGTTTTATAATAGGATAATATCTAAGAAAGGAATACAGTGTAAGAAATACGTTGACTCTAACAATATAATTGTTATAAAATAGAATCGGTATTTCTAAAGAATCATTGGAAAAAAAGGATGGTTTTTAACCAGATGCCAAAGGTAATAGAGTGGACAGAGCAATGGCATTGGAGCCCGAGTCCCGCTCTGCTTCTTGAAAGCTGTAGGCAGTGTCCTGAGCATTCCTACCGCCGGCTCCACCCTACCCTCAGCCCAGCCCTGTCTACAACGGGGATTTGTGTATGATAGCGGTTTTCAGGGAGACTGCTGACACAGTCTGTTGGGAATCACTCTGGGAAGTGTCAAATAGACAAGCTTGGCTCTGTATCAAAAAACTTTAGCATCTGAAGGGTGGATATGAAAGGGACTCTTGGCAGTGTCCCTGTCTTTCTCAGTCTGGGTATTAGGGAGAGAGAGAGAGAGAGCTCTGAATAAAAATGGAAAGAATTATTTTCATGAAAAGCTGTGTAAGACATTGGTGATGCAAGGTAATATGCCCTTTGTATCCTTTAAGAGATTTATATAAAAAGGAGAGTGAGGTCATTCTCTCTTATTTCTCAGAACATTGAACTGCTTTGGCAGTTTGAGAAATCCCAGTCATACCAAGTGGCTGAGACAGCAGTACTCAGGAAGCAAGGCAGAGGAGAAGTTAAAAATAAGGGGTCTGCCACGTGATAATTTACTGGGCTTCCTAGAAAACACATATACATTGTAGGTGAGGGTGCACGGAAATAACTGAGGGGTCTGGCACAGAGATGAAACCTATACCCTCACATTTCTTATAAATAGAGATTCTTGTTGTATTGATATGGACACAGAACATAATAGGAGAAAAATTAAAATATTGTCTTTTTTTTTCTTTACTTTCTAAATTCAACCAGTTTCCCCACCAAACTTGTTTATATGATGATCATTACTACTAAAAATAGTCACTTATCCACATATTAATTCACATTTCTGCTCATTTGGATTATATATAAATTGAAGTGTATTAGGCATGGACTACGGACTACTGTTTTTGAAGCAATTTTTAAAAGTGTTCAAAGTATAAACGTGTGTGTCCATGCTACAAGTGAAGGTTGATGAAGATTGTATTGCAGTGATTTCTGATCAATGGGCCATGAATGCTGGAGGAGCTAGAATTACTGCAAGTTGTCAGAAAGTTTATGGATACAATAAGCATTATAAAATAATCGCCAAGCTTGTGTATAGGCTAATTTTTAAAAAAATAATGCACAAAGCTTGAAATGAATAAAACATTAGTTTATTTCAACTCTTGACATGTTAGTGGCTTTTTGTCATTACGACCATCCTGAGATAAAAAATGATGAAGCACAACATTAAGTCTGGAGAAATGTCTTCATATTGATGTAGGGGGTTTTGTACTCAAAACATATGGAAACTAATGATATACTGTTGGGAGGGTATATCTCTGGCTATTGACATCATGAAAAATAATAAAATGTCAAAATGTCTTTCCTTACTAAATTATATATATAAATATATGTGTAATTTTACGTATGCATATGAAACATCACTTATAAAACTACCCCAAAATTTAATTCACACATCTTTTTTGAAGCAACTAAAATTTAAAGATACTAAAAAAAAGATACTAAGGGGGTGCCTGGGTGGCTCAGTGGGTTAAAGCCTCTCTGCCTTCAGCTCAGGTCATGATCCCAGGGTCCTGGGATTGAGCCCCGCATCAGGCTCTCTGCTCAGCGGGGAGCCTGCTTCCCATCGCCACCCCCCCCACCTCTCTCTGCCTCTCTGCCTACTTGTGATCTCTCCCCTCTCTGTTAAATAAATAAAATCTTTTAAAAAAAAAGATACTAAGAAGATAAAGTATTTTCCTCATCCTCAAGATTCTTAGTTTACAATATACTAGAAGAAAAGAATACATAGGACTATGTAAAAGATGGTTAAGTGTGGTGTAAGAGTTGAGGAGGAAAGAGTGGTTCAGAGTCCACATTTGAGGTAAGCTTCAAAGTTGGCAGAGAAGAGCAGAAAGGGTGAAGGACATGAGCTCCATCTCAGAGATCATAGGGACTAATCAGGGTATGATTATCACATAAGCTATCTTATGTGACTTGAGAATATGATTAGGTATGAGGAAATAAAAGGTCATGAGGACACATATATTCCTGATTTGTTTTTGACAAAGGTACAAAAGACATTATGGCATTGCTTTTTCAATAAATGGTGTAGTAATTGGCATTCATAGGTAAAAAAAAAAAAAGTGAACTCCAACCTAAACTTCATATTTTATTCAAAAACTAACTCAAAATGGATAATGGACTTAAACATAAAATTGTAAAACTATAGGGATGCCTGGGTGGCTCAGATGGTTAAGCAACTGCCTTCAGCTCAGGTCATGATCTTGGAGTCCTGAGATCAACTCCTGCATTGGGCTCCCTGCTCAGCGGGGAGTCTGCTTCTCCCTCTGACTTCTCTCTTTCTCTCTTTCAAATAAATAAATAAAATCTTTAAAAAATAAAATAAAATAAAATTGTAAAACCACAAAACATTTAGAAAAAATATATGAGAAAATCTTTAGGACTTAGTGCTAGGTGGAGAGTTTTTAGAGTTGTAGTCTAAAAAATAAAAATTGATAAATTATACAAAATCAAAATTAAAAACTTTTAATTTGAAAGACCCTGAGAAGAGGATGAAAAGACAAGCTACAGACAGGTAGAAAGTATTTGCAAACCACTTATATGACAAAGGACTACTGTCCATAACATACAAAGAACTCTCAAAACTCAGCAGTAAAAATGTAAACTATCCAATTAGCAAATGAGCAAAGACTTGAAGAGATATTTCACCAAAGAGGATGGTAAAAAAGCACATGCCCAGAAGTTCAGCATCATTAGTTATGCAAATTAAATGTGAATTAAAACCATAATGAGGTATCACTCTAAACCGTCAAAAGAACTAAATAGTAGTAATAGTAACAAATTTGTTACAAATAATAACAAATAAAGAACAAATAATAGCAAATAATAACAAAAAAACAAACAGTAAATAATAAATGGCAAAGATTCAGAGAAAATAGATACATTGTTGGTGGAAGGTAAATTGATATAGAAAAAGAGTATGGCAATTTTTTATAAACTGCAATATATTCCAGTAATTACATCTTGAGCATTTATCTTAGAGAAATTACAACTTATGTTTACACAGAAATCTATACATCACTGTTCACAACAGCTTTGTTTGCAATAGCCCAAGCCAGCAATAACCTGGATGTCCTTTAACAGGTGAACAGTTAAAGGAAATGTCAGACTTCCATACTATGATGACTATTCAGCGGTGGAAAAAAACAACCGATAAATGCAGCTCCTTGGATGGATTGCTGGGGAGTTACGGTGAGTGAAAAAGGCCAATCTCAAAATGTTACAAACTGTATGATTCCATTTATATAACATTTGAAATGACAAAATTATAAAGTTGTAGAACAGATTACTAGTAGCCAGTGATGGGGGTGGGCATTAGAGGGAGGGAAGTGTCTGTGGCTATAAACAGGTAGCACCAGGAATCCTTGTGATGGAACTCTTCTGTACCTTGACCGTGGTGATGGTCACACAAATCTACTCAAGTGATACAAATGCGTAGAACTAACAGGAATTAAAATAAAAAAATGCATAGAACCAAATACATGTGAACGCATGTAAAACTAGTGAAATCTCATTAAGGGTAGTGAATTGTACCAATGTCAATTTCCAGGTTGTAATATTGTACTGTAGTCAAACAAGACGTTACCACTGAGAGAAAGTGGCTAAAGGTTATTTGAATTCTCTGTGTATTATTTCTTCCAACTGCATATGACTCTACAATGATCTCAAAACAATTTTTTTTAAAGTAAATGAAGATGATATGAGCCAAGAGACAACTCAGGAAAGTCACCAGGTCACATTTTAAGGGCTACCAATGTCACATTTAAGATTCTGTACATTATCCATTAGGCAGTGAGGAGCCTTTGGAAAAAAAAAAATCAAATAGTAGAGAAATAAATATACTGGTTTTTGAAAGACATCTTAGATAGCAATGTGAGTTGTTCAACTGAAAAACACAAGAGGCAGAGAGGAGGCTATTATATAATAGCCAAAGTCACAGGGACGTCCAACGAAGAAGCAGTGATGGGCAAACAGAAGGTGACGGTTTCAAGAGGCAGGAGGCTGCACGTGTAACAAACTGTTACGCTGACAAAACTCAGGGATTAGTTGGAAAAATGAGTGAGAGCCAGGGTGGTGTCATTAGAACATACCTTTTGAGATAGCAGATAGAGAAGGGAAGCCTGGTTTAAAAGTGTCTGGGAGACATCCAAATGGAGCTCTCCTCAGGAACAGAAGTGCAGGACAAAAGGTTAGGACAGAAGCCAGGGTTGGAGGAACACATTCACATGCAACCTACATAGACGTGTAAAATGAAAATTTGTAGGTCTATAAGATCATTTTGAGAGTGTATATATCATGAGGAAACGAGGATAGATTGTGGAACTCCAGCAAACAACAATGTGTTTCAGAAGAATGGCAATGAAGGAAATTGAGTGAGTGGTCAGAGAAGATGGAGTTAAGGGAAGGCAAGAAAATACGAACTTTATGAACTCAGCTTTAGAAAGGCTGAGTTGAGGAGTTTGTTTTGTTTTTTTAAGATTTCTGACCTAAGGATCCTAGTGGATGAGATAACCTTAAGAAAGGCAAACAAATAATCATCTGAGCAAGGTAAGGAAGAGATGGGAAGGGACGAAATCAAGAGAATAAATATAGGGTTTGCCTCAGAAAGGAGTAGGGGATTGGGTATTCAAATTGTGAAATACAAATGAATTAGAGAGCTATATATAAGTTAATTTAATTTGTGCTTTGTACTTGTTTATTTTCTTTTGTTTTTCAAAGGTGATTTTATGAAGCTTATTGTTATACACAGGATAGACTATGATAAAATTATTTGGTGAGGAAGATCAGATAAAAGAAAATAAGGTTAGAGAAAATAAGATGAAGTCATTTGGAAATTGGTTCATAAGCGCTTTAAAAGCAGAATCTGTATTTTCCAGTTCCCATAGCATGTAGAACAGTAATCAGCACATAGTGGCTATTTTGCAAAATGTCTTCCCTTCATGGAATAATGCTGCCAATTACTGCAAATTTTCCATATTTGGTTGTTAAAATAAAAAATGGTAAGAAAAATACAAAGCAACTGGACTATACATGAATCATACTTACAATTTCATTATAAGTGGGGTCGGTACATTTTGGAACAGATTTTGTTTTCCTCCTACGAACTTCACTGGGATATGGTAAAAGATAAAATTCAACATGTGCACTGGGCGCAGAGCCATCTGGGAGATGCTGCAAAGGAAAATGGTTATAAATATTAATGCATGTTGCTATCAAAGAAAACAAATACATAGCTACTAAATATCGAGACCATAGGCAGGATCAAACTTTATTACAGTACTGTTTATCAGAAAATAAGAGAAAAATAAAAAGAAATACATCATTGCTCAAAAATATTCCCAAAGCACAGTGTAAAAGAATAAAATTGTCCATTTTAAATTAAGTGTTGTGTCAGAGAACTATATTTAAAAGCCTATTAATATAATTTACTTCAGTTTTTTACAGTAAAAAGTACATTTGCATTTTTGACAGAAATGGTCAAGAGATGAATATAAGCTACAGGCAGAGACAGGAATTAAGTGCCTCAGGATACTGTCCACCACTTATGAATAAAAAGATGCAAGTTTAACACAAAATGTAGCATTTAATGATATGTATATGCATATTATATAAATCACATTTACGGCAGAATTTAATTAGAACATCAGTTAGACTTCCAACTCTAATATACTTATAAGATTTTAGATAGTTATGATAATTTTATTCTCTAAATTACCCTAAGATATATATTGGATGATCCTTCTCAAACTATGTTCTATGGAGTATCCAAAGTTGCCTACAGTGCTGGCTGACGGGTAGATCAATGTTGTCAAATGACTAGATCTTTGGACCCCCTCTCCTAGATTGTCCTAACCGGCCCCCCAACTACCTCCCATTCCAGCTTCTCCATTCTGGCTTCAGAACTTCTCTCTTTCTTTTCCATTTTTCCTTATTATGGATTTCTTTCTTTCTTTCTTTCTTTCTTTCTTTCAGATTTTATTTATTTATTGACAGAGAGAGAGCATAAGCAGGGGGGTGGGGTGGAGGGAGAGGGAGAAGCAGACTAGCAGACTCTCCTTGGAGCAGGGAGCCTGACTCAGGGCTCGATCCCAGGATCCCAGGATCATGACCTGAGCCAATGGTAGACGCTTAACCAACTGAGCCACCCAGGCACCACTGGATATTTTTTTTTTTAAGATTTTATTTATTTATTTATTTATTTATTTATTTATTTATTTATTAGAGAGCGAGAGACTGAGAATGAGAGGGGAGAAGGTCAGAGGGAGAAGCAGACTTCCCGCAGAGCCGGGAGTCCTATATGGGACTCGATCCCGGGACTTCGGGATCATGACCTGAGCCGAAGGCAGTCGCCCAACCAACTGAGCCACCCAGGCGCCCCTCCACTGGATATTTTTATTTCTTAATATTCACTTGAGGAATAAGTCCACAGTTTCAAAAGTCTGGAAGCCATCGCATTTCAAAGAAATGTGTTTCACCCTTGTCGTCTTGACCAAATGGAGAGTAAATCATACTAAAACTCTGAATATCCAGTTTGATAAAAAAAAA
>CM052807.1:37885875-37975812 GCA_028533885.1 Nasua narica
ATCCAATCAAGAAATGGGCAAATGAACAGACATTTCTGCAAAGAAGACATCCAGGTGGCCAACAGACATATGAAAAAGTGCTCCACATCACTCAGCATCAGGGAAATACAAATCAAAACCACAGTGAGATACTACCTCCCACCAGTCAGAATGGCTACTTAACAAGTCAGGAAACAACAGATGTTGGCGAGGATGCGGAGAAAGAGGAACCCTCCTACACTGTTGGTGGGAATGCAAGCTGGTACAACCACTCTGGAAAACAGTATGGAGGTTCCTCAAAAAGTTGAAAATAGAGTTACTCTGCAACCCAGCAATCGCACTACTGAGTATTTACCCTAAAGATACAAATGTAGTGATCCAAAGGGGTACGTGCACCCGAATGTTTATAGCAGCAATGTCCACAATAGCCAAACTATGGAAAGAACCTAGATGTCCATCAAGAGATGAATGGATAAAGAAGATGTGGTGTATATATACAATGGAATACTATGCAGCCATCAAGAGAAACGAAATCTTGCCATTTGCCACGACGTGGATGGAACTAGAGGGTATTATGCTAAGTGAAATAAGTCAGTCAGAGAAAGACAATTATCATATGATCTCTCTGATATGAAAGGCAGGGCGGAGGGTTGTGGGGGGAAAAATGAAAAAGATGGGATCGGGAGGGAAACAAACCATAAGAGACTCTTAATCTCAGGAAACAAACTGAGGGTTTCTGGGGGATGCTAGGGGGAGGGATAGGGTGGCTGGGTTATAGACTTTGGGAGGGTATGTGCTATGGTGAGTGCTGTGAAATGTGTAAGCCTGATGATGCACAGACCTGTACCCTTTGGACAAATAATACATTATACGTTAATTTAAAAAAGTAAAAAAAAATAATAAAAGGAAAATGCATGTTTTGATGTTTCACACTTTCTTCCGTTCACATTTCCTTTGGGCTTTGCTCATTGGTGAGTCACTGCTCCATTATCCTAACCCCACCTTCAGTTCCTTCATCCCAATCTTTCAGCAAGTCTCCGAATCTCCAAGGAAAAATTTAAGTTTTCAGTTAGCAATAATCACAGCTCGGATAAACCTCACTGGCGACTATACAGCCATGGCTCAAAGCTTCCAAGGAAAAATTTAAAATCCTCCCTTGAGATTGGGCTTCCCTTTACCTTATTCTTTTCTTTCCTTTCATAGTCCTGCCTTTCTTTCCTTTCTTTCCTAGAAATCCTGTTCCTGACACAGTGGTTGGCGTACAGTGAAAACGAAATAAATAGTCACCAAATGACTGAATGGATGAGCTACATGTTTATATCATCTAGCTCTTTGAAAGCACTCCATAGCTATTTGTTGAATCATTATTTATAATGCAATATAAAAAGTAGAAGTGTTCTTGGGGCGCCCGGATGGCTCAGCGGGTTAAAGCCTCTGCCTTTGGCTCCGGTCATGGTCTCGGGGTCCTGGGATCGAGTTCTGCATTGGGCTCCCTGCTCTGTGGTAACCTGCCTCCCTCTCTTTCTGCCTGCCTCTCTGCCTACTTGTGATCTCTCTCTTTCTCTATCAAATAAATAAATAAAATCTTAAAAAAAAAAAGTACAAGTGTTCTTAACTTCCTAAGGTGAACGAGGATGTGTCTTGGGGTCTGTTCCCAAGGTCTGCCCTAGGTGTTTACCCCGCACACTTGCTGTCGGCGGCATCTCTCTGCAGACAGAGAAGATCTTCACATGTACTTTGTTGGGTTTCGTGGTTCATCAGGAGTACTTGTATTGAGGTTGGCTTGTTATATCTGATACTTCAATAGTCCACTTCTAAAACTTTGATTTTATCTTATCTCTGATATTAAACAATTAGATGCTTACTTCCTTTCTTTACCGCTTTCTGCTTGAAACTGGAGCTAGGCTGGATTGTAACATAATTGCTTATAATCAGTCTCAGAACAAATCCTTAGTGGCTATCCTCACATTCCCCTGATTGCTATCCTCCCTTCCTGACACTTTCTTCAGTCTTCCGTGATAGTCCTCCCCACCTCTCTGGACTGTCTCCACTTAACTCCTTTAAAAAAAAAAAAATCTCCTGGGGTGCCTGGGTGGCTCAGTGGTTAAGCATCTGCCTTTTAGCTCAGGTCATGATCCCAGGGTCGTAGGAGAGCCTTGCATCAGGCTCCCTGCTCTGCGGGGAGCCTGCTTCTCCCTCTCCTACTCCCCCTGCTCAAATTCCCTCTGGCTGTCTCTCTCTGTCAAATAAGTAAATAAAAGCTTTAAAAAATTCTCCTTAGCAGTAAGTATAACAGGCTATTTAAATCTTCTGCTAGGAGCTAGTAATGATCCGACAATTTCTTGGAGGACTAATAGATGGTGGAGTGTGAACTAAAGTCATTTTTTTGTCCCCATACCTTTGGTCAACCTTATGCAGTTTCCCCTCTGCGCCCCTTTTGTGGAGTATGTGAAAGAAACAGGAACAGAAACAGAAACAAGTACATTCAATTTAATTAGAGACGTGCCTACTGGGGACCTTTCGGTGGAGGCAAGGTGCTGGTTCCACATTTGCACAAAGCATTTCCTATAGAGAAAATAAATGTCTTATACATATGGGCTACTATTTTTTCAAATACATGTAGGTACTTTTGATAACATGATTCTAATATTTTTTTTTAAAGATTTTATTTATTTGACGGAGAGAGAGAGAGAGATCACAAGTAGGCAGAGAGGCAGGCAGAGAGAGAGAGGGAAGCAGGCTCACCGCTGAGTAGAGAGCCCGATATGGGGCTCGATCCCAGGACCCTGAGATCATGACCTGAGGTGAAGGCAGAGGCTTTAACCCACTTAGCCACACAGGCGCCCCTGATTCTAATATTTTAAAAGCACGAACTGAATTTATAGTAGTTTAAAACTTGTTTTCTATTTTTTAAATTTATCAGATTTTTAGAAAAATCTTTTAAAGTTTAGAAAGAGGTCCCTGTAATTGAAAGGGTTGGAAATGAAGACCTTAGTATATTCTTAGCATCACTGATGCAGGCACTTCTTTTTCAACTAAGAGTGAAATATAGGAGATTCTTATCTTGGTTATTGTTTTGGGTATAAAAATTAAAATGCATATATGTATACTAGTAAACCATTATTCACAATGCTGACTTCTTAATGGTATTGTTTTAGATGTATAAATAATTAAATATGTTAATTTCTGCCTTCCTTTCTTGCCCCACATTGCACATAGCATTTTAAATGGCTACTTCTGTTGTTTTTGTGGTCAATGAATAAAACTATATTGAAAAAATCATTAATGTATCAAAATTAAGAAAATAGCAGTAGCATGTTGCTATGAAAACAAAGCACAGTGTAAACTTTTTATAAAATAAATAAAACCAATAAATAAATAAATAAATAAATAAATAAATAAATAAATAAAACCATTTCCCATTGCAGGGTAGGCCAGCAACCCTTTAGTATTTTCATATGAGTTTATGAAGAAGATACTAATTTTTCATATACAGTAGTAATAATAATAGCTATCACATAATGAGTATTTATTTAAAGGACTCTCTAAAAGTAACACTTGAGCCAGTATTATTGTCTCTATTTTATTGAAAAGGTATTATTACAACTTGTGCTCTTAACCACCTTTTATTGACCCTCTACAAAGAATGCAAAGGAAACCACCAGATTCAAATTAAGAGCATTTCTAGATCAAGTTTTATCAGAAATGTGATGAAGATAGAGGGCTTAAAAATAACTTCTGTAGATTAATTCAAAGCTTAATTGTATTTAATAGGTTCTTATCTTTTTGATGAATAATTTATGAGAATTTCCCATCAAGCTTTTTTTTTTTTAACTTAAATGTTTCCAATCATATGATAAGATAGGCTTTGGTAGAAATCAACTGCTGATGATTAAAATACGATAGAGCTATCAAAACCTGAGGTCTATGCCAGAAACAAAATAACAATAAAAAAACGTTTTCCTCATCTATGTGCCTGAAAATTGCAGTTCTGAAACTCAGGCTAGCTATCACAAAGAGGGTCTTTTTATAAAATGACAATGTACGATAAAAGTACAGAAGTACAAGAAAAATGCTTGTGATAGATAGTTTTCTCAGTGCTGCAGTTAAAGAAATGGTGGAATGATCTTTCCATCCTTGCTGTGTGTGTTCGTTAATACAGAATGGGATGATTTCAGGTCCTCATGAATTAAATTAGGATGGTCTTCTGCTTCATTTCACACCAATTAAGCCTTTAATTGAATTCTTGTCACTAATAGGTGATTTTCAGTAACTTTTTTTAAAACAATCAATTCAAAAATCACACTACCATGTGTCTAACACTTTGGTTGATCTATGAGAGGTCACAGAAGAGTTGCTGAAACCATTTCTACTTTCAAAGAGATAACAAACTCATGGGCATGATCATCTTATTATATATACATTAAAAAAATTTTTTTTAAAGATTTTATTTATTCATTTGAGAGACAGAGAAAGTGAGAGAGAGCATGAGAGGAAAGAAGGTTAGAGGAAGAAGCAGACTCCCCGTGGAGCTGGGAGCCGGATGTGGGACTCAATCCTGGAACTCAAGGATCATGACCTGAGCCGAAGGAGGTTGCTCAACCAAATGAGCCACCCAGGCACCCTATACATTAAAAATTTTTAATCCTCAACGTGATGCAGTTAACTACTAGATAGAAGTCACAGTCTAATAGATTGAATTCTTATATTTTCTGAATCAATACATAGGAATTGAATTGCTTCTAAAAATCCAGAGTTTTAATTAGAGCTCCAGATTTTGCTACTGAATTGTCTTGTGAAATTTGGCAAGCTTTTCCATTTCTCAATCTTAACAACATGTACAAAGTAAAGTTTTAAACCTCATTTATTTTTTATAATCTACTCGATAGAAAACACTGAAGAATTGTTTATGAGTTAAGTGTAATTAAACTTTTTTTTTGCAATTACAGAGAACCACTCTAAATGATTTCAAATCTTCTCTTATCTTCTATCCCCAAATGTTAAGAAAACTGTACAAATAAGAGACAGACTATATTTTGTTAATGATTATTGAGAAATTGTGAAGAACAGATGAAATACTGAAAGATTAGATTTATGATATTGTTGTACTTGATAGTATTGGAAATTTTTTTACAAAAAACCCAGAAACTAGTAATTAAGAGGTAAAGTATGAGTTTTCTACCTATATACTTCAAATATTTGCCTTACTTCTGTCCTACTAAACAGTTTTCTCATGATTTAAATAAAGATACTGATATGTGATGTACAGCTGTCAATAATCTGAGTGTTATGGCCAATATGCTTGATCATATGATCAGGACTGAGATGTGAAAAGTCGGAACAATGAACCATATCTAACAAGGTTAGATATGATAGACTCATGCCAAGTTCTTTTGGGTCTGAAAACTCATTCTGCAAATCTAGGATATGAAACACTTGGCTTAGGAATAGCACTTGGGAAAACTTTAAAAAGTTATATGTGATTATAGGTTCAATGTATCCATGACCAAGAGATTGCTAGGTACAACCTATAGTATGGCCATCTATCTGTCACCTATTTGTCTATTATCTATCTATCTATCTATCTATCTATCTATCTATCTATCATCTAATCTATCATCTATCATCTATGTGTATATTATATATCTATATCAAATATACTTTAAGTGTAAAGAGATGAAAGGTTAAAAGTAAAAGGATGGAAAAGATATACCATGCTAACATGAGTCAAAAGAAAACTGGAAAATTTATATGAATATCTGACAAAGAATATTTGACAGCAAAAAATACTACCGTGAATAAAGAAGTTCATTTCATAATGATAAAGAGGCCAATTAATCAAGAAGACATAATAATCTTAAATGTTCAATAACATAATACAAATTCACAATTATAGTTAAAGATTTTAACACCCCTGTCTTAATAATTCGTAGAACTAGCATACAGAAAATCAGTAAGGCTATAGAGGAAAAAAAAAAGGTGAAATGAGTGTTTTGTAGGCAGCATATAAGTAGGTCATACTTTATTTTTTCCATCCAGCCACTCTATGTCTTTTGATTGAGAATTCAATCCATTTACATGTAGAGTAATTATTGATAACTAAGGACTTCACTAATGTCATCTTATTAATTGTTTTCTGGCTGTTTTTTTAGTTCCCTTGTCCTTTTCTTTCTCTCTTGCTGCCTCTTTTGTGAACTGATGATTTTTTTAGTGCTATGTTTTGATTTCACTTCCCATTATCCTTTGTGAATTTACTTCAGGTTTTTGCTTTGTGGGGCTTACATAAAACATCTTAGGTATGGGGTACTTGGGTGGTGCAGTCGATTGGGAGTCTTTCTTCAGTATTTCTCATTTCTTTTTTATTTTTCTTTTTCCTTTTTGTTCTCCACTTATTGGATAATTTCAAAGTTCCTGTCCTCTATCTCACAGATTCTTCTTCTGCTTCATCCATTCTGCTGGTGATGCTCTCTCTTGCATTTTTTGTTCCCCCTCTCATTTTAATATTCATCAGCTGGAAAATTTCTGTTTGCTTTTAAAAAAAAAAAATTCTATCGCTCTGATAAGCTTCTCATTTTTTTAATGTATTATTTTCCTGATTTTGTTGAATTGTCTTTCTGTGCTTTCTGTAGCTTATTGAATTTCCTTTGAAAAGCTGTTTGAATTCTTTGTATAAAGCAAATCACATATCTTCACGTCTTTGAATTTGGTTAGTGAAAGATGATTGTGATCCTTTGGTCGTGTCGTGTTACCTTGATTTTCATGTTACTTGAAGTTTTACATTGTTGTCTTCAAATCTGAAGTAGTTGTCACCTCCCCCAGTCTTTACTAACTGCCCACTTCAAAGTGTTCAAATGCATATTTTATTCTACAACAGTGTGCTGAAACTTCTCTTCTGCAAACCTGGACTTCCACAAAGGCTCTTTCATCTGTGGATGACTGTCAAAGACATTGCTTTCCAGGAACTCCCTGACCTTGGCTAAGAGGGGCTGGAACCAGTTCATGAGCCACTTGAGGGTCCTCAGCTGGGAACGAGGTCTGTGTGTCTATTATTTGATACATGGGTGGTTGAGAGTCCTCCTAGATCCCTTGGTATATAGTTAGGTCCCATAGCTTCCAAAAACATACTTTTGTCTGTGAATGGATGCCAAATTTTTGTTATTGCGTAAGGGATGACTTTTGCAACTATGATGCTAATATTACTCCCAAGCTGACTTCAGAAAAGACAAGAAGGAATGAGATTAAGAAAACCAATGTCAAAAAAAATTATAAAAAAAAAAAGAAGACCAATGTCAGGACCATAGCTTATGTTTTTCTTGTTTGTTTGGTTGAGTTAGAATGTAGACTTGAGGGAGATTTGGATAAAGAATAGCAATTAGGGTATAGGCCTGTCAGTAAAGAACAGAGAGTGATTAGATAAAATTTGCATCATGTGGTGACCTGTACATTGATGGCTGTCAGCTAGAGATATGGTCCATTGTTGAATATTTAGAGAAATAATCCTCAGCAGGAAATCACTTTATTTTCAAGTGAGACAGATGTGACGGTCAAATATTTGTCATTCTCAGTTTAGCATCATGTATTATAAACAGCAAAGTTCACAGAGAAAAGCTATTCATTTATAAATATAGTTCAAATTAAACTGCTTTGCATTGTGGCTATTTTTTCACAGTAATATACACTTAAATAAATAATCACTTATTAAAAAAACATGTTTTAAAAGCAGATTATTAAGCTAAGCACTGCAGAGAATACAAAATATATTTCCCACAATTTTTACAATCAGTATATTTTCAAAACAGTTGAAACTACAGTATGAACCAAAATGATAAAAGTTTCAAGAGCTGAGATAAGACAGTGAATATCAAATGGATGGAGTAAACAGTAAGTACAATAGGAGGCCAATGGAGAGAAGGATCACCAGAAGCAAGAGTGACCCCGAGCTTCAGAAAGGATGAGAGGTTTGAACTGAGCCAGGAAGTTGAATTGGATGTAGAAGGTAAATAGAACATAAGTAGAAGTAGGCTGTAGTTTGCTAGAAGGACTGGAGTATGTTTGATAAACGATGAATGAACCATCCAGAATATAAATTTTGTGTTGGAAGGGTGGATATAAAGGTAAGTGTGGCTATACTGTGTAGTACCTTAGATATTAGGCTGAGAAATTAGAGTTTTACAAAGATTCTACTAGCATTTTTTATTGATATGTTAAAAATAAATTTTAATTTTTTAAGATTTTATTTATTTATTTGACAGAGAGAGATCACAAGTAGGCAGAGAGACAGGCAGAGAGAGAAGGGGAAGCAGGCTCTCCACTGAGCAGAGAACCCGATATGCGGCTTGATCCCAGGACCCTGAAATCACGACCTGAGCTGAAGGCAGAGGCTTTAACCTGCTGAGCCACCCAGGCGCTCCTAAAAATGGAATTTTAAGATGTTTTAATGCAGAATGGATTAAAGGAAGTAGAAAACAATGACAGGAATATCATAAAAATCAATCAAAATAATCCACAGGTGAATTAATAAAGAATATAGAATAAGATTTTGGCAGTAATAAAAGTAACAAGACTAAAAGGGTTTGCTGATGATTATACATAAGAGTATTGGAGTAAGTTAAAATATAGAAAATACAGAGAAGTTCTGATCAGGGGTTACTTGAGGTTGGTGCAACAATTTTTTGAAATAAATAGTCAAGAATGAAAGTTGATTTTAGAAAAGTAGAGAAGTATAATTTAGAACTACTGAGTTTAAAGAGATGGCAAGATATCAGAATGTACATGCCAATCAGCCAGTTGAACATATGTAAATTGAGTTCAGCAAAATGTTTAAAGTAGAGATATAAATTTAGGAGTAAATCACATAATCTTTGAAGTCACAAGACTGAATGGAATTTTTTTAGGAAAAAAATTCAGTTTGAAGAGTTAAAGTCCTGACTACAAGAAAATCTTCACATTTAAGGGCAAAAGGTGAAGCCAGCATCATTAAGCCACTACGTACATAAACTAATTTAAATTTATGAGAGCTAAGCAAGCTTCAGAAAGAGTGCTATCCTGAGAATAGTAAAGTTCACAAAGGAAGGACTAGCTAAAGATATTGATGTTGGAAAGAGATCAATTATCATTAGCATATGACTTATCATAGGTTTAAGAACAATTTATGGTTTGTTTAAGAAATAATTGGTAATCTTTGAGGGTCAGTGTTTCCTTGGTTAAAAAAATCATGAAACAATGAAATATTTATATCTGGGCTGGCAACTCTTCACTATTCACTGCTTTGCACCATATTCTTTGAAATGGGAGATCAATGTCATAAGGGGCCGACTCTAGAAGAATAATTTTTTATTAATGAAATATAAGCCAAATACAATCGATGGAATAATTATTATTGGAAAATTGCCTTTTATCAAGAAATTGATTTTTTTTTAGATTGAAGTGCATCTAGAATGGAAAAATGACAAATTTCTTTTAAAAATCTAAATTAAAAAAAATTGAATTGGGATAGCCAGAGGACTTAGCCAAGTTACTTTTTAAAGTATACACAGAACATTGTTATTTTTATATGTTGGGCATTGCCATCATCTGTGCTTTATTTTCACAATCCTTTTTTTTTTAAGATTTATTTATTTATTTTATTTTAGAGAGAGAGAGGGCATGAGTGGGAGGAGCAGAGGGAGAGGGAGAAAGAAACTTGAGCAGATTCCATACTGAGCATGGAGCCCAATGGAGGGCTCCATCTCACGACCCTGAGATCAGTATCTGAGCTGAAACCAAGAGTTAGCTGCTCAATCGACTGTGCCACCCAGGCACACCCCCCCCTTTTTTTTTTGAGAGAGAGAGAGAGATAGAGCAAGTGTGATCAGGGCTAGGTGGGGGGGAGGCAGAGGGAGAGAGAATCTTGAGCAGACTCTGTGCTGAGTGTGGAGTCCCACAAGGAGCTTGATTTCACCACCATAAGATCATGATCTGAGCCAAAATTCAGTCAACCACTTAAACTAAGCCATCCAGGTGCCCCTCCCAATCCTCTTTTGTTAACCTTACTAAATCTAAGTGTTCTCTCCAACAGGCACCATAATTTGCTTACTGCCATGTACATAACTCATATTGTATTGCACGTAGAGTGCCATCTGTGGGGTAATTAACCACTTGAGAAATGTTTCTCAAAGTGTGGTGCATGGACCACTTGTGTCAAAGAGCCTTCTGGAATGCTCATATTTGGGAGCAGGAGAGAAGAAAACAAGTTTAGTTGTGAACGAATAGAGGGATCTATGAGACCAAGAGATGCCTATAAAAAACAGATCTAGAAATACCAACCTACAGGGCCTGGATGGCTCAGTTGGTTAAGTGTCCAGAATTTGGCTCAGGTCATGATCTCTGGGTCACAGGATGGAGACCCACATTGGGTTCCATGCTGGGCATGGAGCCTACTTAGGATCTTCTCTCTCCTTATCCCTCTGCCCTTCTCCCCCTAATCCTGGCTCATGTGTATGCTCTCTCTCTCTCTAAACAAAACAAAAACAATAATAACAACAACAACAAAAACCCCATAGTTACAGAATCAAAACCACTAGGAATTGCACATAGGAATGTATATTTTAAAAGTAAGAACCTCCAAGCTACACATACACATTAAAATTGTAAGAAAATTCTTAAGTAGAAATTAAAATGTAAGAAAATGTGTGTGTGTGTGTGTGTGTGTGTGTGTGTGTGTGTGTGTGTGTGTGTTTAGCCTGGGTTCTTAATGATGTATTTGAGTCTAATTCTTTCTCTCCTGTTCATTTTCTTTAAAAAAAATTATTTCAGTTTATTAAAGTCTAAGTGTGTTTTAAAATTGAGAGAGAAAGAATAGAGGTCGTTTTCAAACCAAATAAAGGAACATTAGAAGTTTTCTCTGTGACAAAAAAAAAAAACGAAAAAAAAAGTTTTAAAATCTAGTACCCAATGTCTATCAATCACCTTTAAAATCTAGTACCCAATGTCTATCACCTCAAATGTTTAAGCAAACCCAACAATAAAAGGGACACATTTAAATCTTACGTATTTTTATATTTTTATATTCTGTCCTATAGCTAAATTTGGGCTAATAATAGTTGGAAAAAAAAGTGAAAAGAAAAACGAAGGAAAAGAAAATAGAGAGAGAAACTGAGGAAAGGAAGGAGAAAAGAAATAACAAAGTTTTATCCTTGTTGCTTTTGAAGCCAATTCTTTTACTGCTGGAGAATTTGATGGGGTCAGAAGACAATTTTAGGGCCATAAATGATGACATCAAGTTTTTACCCCAGTATTGTCTCTCTAGATATATTTGTCTTCTCACAGAATGAGGCAAGCCCCATCACTTCTGCTGCTTCATCCCTTCTGAGCCTACAGCTGGAAGATCTAATACCATGAATATTCATAGTAAGATGAAACAGACCTTGTAATTAATTACTATACGAGTTGCTTATTGGATAATAAGGCTACATAAGTCCTTTTTTTTAACTGAAGTATAGGTGGCTCACAATGTTACATTAGTTTCAAGTGGACAACATAGTGATTCAACAAGTCTGTATGTTACACTAAGCTTTCCACAAGTGTAACTACCATCTGTCACCATACAAGGCTATTACGTTATCATTGGCTATATTCCCTATGCTATACCTTTTATCTCCATGAATTAGTCATTCCATGATTGGAATCCTACATCTCCCACTTCCCTTCATCCATTTGCCCATTCCTGTAACTCTTCTCCCTTCCCCTCTGGCAATAATACCATTTTTGTTCTCTATATTTATGGATCTATTTGTGCCTTTATTTATTTGTTTATTCATTTGTTTTGTTTTTTAGATTTCGCATATAAGTAAAATCATATGGTATTTCTCTTTCTCTGCCTGACTTATTTCACTTAGCATTATACCCTCTAGGTCTATCCGTGTTGTCACAAATGGCAAGATATCATTCTTTTTAGTGGCTAAGTAATATTCTATTGTGTGTATATTGTGTGTATATGTGTGTGTATATACATATACACACACACACACATACATATCACATTTTCCTTATCCATTCATTAGTCAATGGACACATGAGTTGCTTCCACCTCTTGGCTATTATTAATAAAGCTGCTGTAAATATAGGGGTACATATATCCTTTCAAATTAGTGTTTTCATCTTCTTAGGTAAATATCCAGTAGTGAAATTACTAGATCATATGGCATTTCTAGTTTTAATTTTTTGAGGAACTTTCACACTATGTCCTACAGTAGTTGCACCAATTTACATTCCTACCAATTTACATTACATTGTTGTTGGGAAGGTGCACAAGGGTTCCCTTTTCTCCACATTCTTGCCAGCACTTAATATTTTCTTATCTTTTCTTCTGTTAATTTTCATATAACAACTATTCTTTTCTATTTTGTGTCTTATGAAAGGATTAAACAGCATTCCATTTGAGGTGTGTCCTACTTCCCTTGTTCCTCACTTGAAATTATATTATTTTGTTACAGTGTAAGTCTCTGACAGTGTGAGCATATTCAACATCAGAAAGAATCTGGAATCCTTTCTGATTACTTTTAGAGCCTTCAAGAATGCACATATTCTGGAGCAGGTAAAAGAAAACAGTGTGGAAGTGACAGAGATGGGAGGAATCCATGAGACCAGGAGAGACACTGTAGACACTGTTATGCATAGAGAGACATGCAGATGTCAGTGGAAGAGGCATTTTATAGTGGACTACATGGGAAAATGCTAGAAAGATTTAAAAAAAAATTTTCCAATCTCAATGAAAAAATTTTTATATGTTTCCTTGTTATATAAACTGAAATATTATCTTAAAAGATCTTGGCAAAGCTTCTAAATGCCTGCATTACTTTGTCAGTCTCTGTTCACTAGAATAAATCATTTTAGGCTTCTTTAAAAGGGGAATATTTTAGCAATTTTGTTTTAGCTTGTGAAGTCACAGGAGGGAAGTAATTCTTAGAGCAAAGCTTCAAAGATTCAATATAAGATAAATAATTCTTTTCATCACACTTAATATTAAATAGAACAGAAATGCAGGCGGAATAATTCATTTTAACATTAAAATAAAATGAAGCACAACTTCTTTATTCTGATTACTTCAGCATGTGAAAATACTAAAGGCTGAAAAAATAAATAACAATTAGTTAAAACTTGAAATGAGCAAAGAAAATATGTGGAGAATTTATAGATAAATTTTTCTGTCATTTATATTATATTGTTATCTCTGTCTTCAGATAAGCAGAAGAAATAAAATAGTCATCTAAAGGAAGCTGTGAAAAATGCAAGACATGAGAACTTTGTTGTAATGATTTTTGCAAGATGAACAAGATCCTAATTCTTAGTTGCTCACATCAGAAATAATTTGACATTCTTTTATTCAACAAAGTTTTCATTGAGCACCTACTAGGTACTTGACACTATTTTTGCCCCTTGGATTATAGCAGTGATACAGAGAAGTGGAGAAAGTAAAGAAGGAAAGGAAGTTTGGAAGTGGCAGCAAGTAGTGGTTTTGCAGTTTTACACCTATGAGTCAGAAAAGACCTCACTGAAAAGGTGGCAGTAGGACACAGTCCCTCAGGACATGTGAGATTGAGCCATGAGCCTGGGTAAGAATATTCCAGATAAAGTGAATAACAGGTACAAATGTCCTGGGACAGAAACATGCGTGTCATATTTAAGGAGCAGAAAGGAAGTCACTGAGGCTGGAGTGGAATGATTGAGGGAGTCTGTGGAGATGAGGTTGGAGAGGTCACAGAGGCCAGACTGGTAGGGCTCCTCAATCATTAATAAGTACTATGGCTTTCATGTGAAGTGATGTGAAGCCTCACCCTCAGAAGGATATGAGAAAAGAATGACAAGATTTGACTTTTATTCTCAAAGGAATATTCTGGCTCATAGGTTAGGAAGAGATCAGAAAGAAACACAGGCAGAAGCAGGGAGACCTGTTAAGGGATTACAGCAGTGATTGGGGTGGGAGATGATGGCAGCTCAAACCATTTATGGTAGTTGTGGTAGCAGTGAAGGTGCAAAGTGGTGGCATGCGGGATTTATTGTGAAAGCTGAGCCGGCAGAACTTGCTGATAAACTGGCTGTAGTTTGTGGAGAAGTCAAAACGACTCTAAGGACTTAAACGTGAGCAAACAGTAGGATGAAGGTGCTATTTCCTGACACGAGAAAGACTGCAAAAGGAGCAGGTTTAGGGGCAATAATCAGAACTGATTTGGTGTATCTAAAGTTTGTGATGCCTATTCAATTTCTACTAGAGTTGTTGAGTAATCAGTTATACATACGCCTCTGGATTTTAGAGAGAATTCCAAGCTGGTGTTATAAATATGGAAGAGAAAGACATGTAAGTGATATTTAAAGCCACAGGGCTAGAAATAGGAAAGAGAAGAGGTGTAAAGAAAAGAATTCCAGGGCAATGCTAAGAGACCAGGAGGCGGGGGAGGGCATTTAGATTGAGAAGGCAGACTGCAAGAAGTATCACTTCATTATTGATAACTTCCTTTCAGAGGACATTGGCAGTGTATAGGCTCTAGGGGCCCTAGGTGTTTTTGTACTTTTGATAGGATTCACCTGGTCATTTGCCACTTACCAGTCACTTGATCTAAATCTTAAATTTTTGCTCTTACTCATCCTCTCCCCTCCCTTTTTGCCTGCATTACATTTGTTTTAAATATTCTTATTGTTAGTGCAATTTCATCTCACTGTATAATGCATTTTTGAAAACTGTCAAAAGTAATTTGGGAATTTTATTTGGTGAATAAAGTGGGTGACCAAATTAGTTAATACAGCTTTTGATCAAATATTAGGCATGACTACTGAGTAATATCACCAAGTTTACTGTGTGGTTTATGTGCCAGATCTAAAAGCAACATCAACAGGCATGTTCTAAAATGATTTCGAGCAATGACATTACTGGAATAAATATATAATTTCCAAGACTATTTTCAATTAATAATTATATATCATATACAAATATAAGTTCTGTTAACTTGATTAATACCATTTCTTAACATTCTATTACTTTATCACATATATTTATGTATATGCTTAAAGTCTATGAACATGCAGATAGCCATAAATAATATCTAATTGAATCATTTTCTTAAAACAACTCCTATTCTCATTTAAGATGATTGTCTTAACAAAAGCAATTGAAAGTAATTATTTTAATGAGTAAAACGTCTACAAAAACACATCCAATAATATATGCCCAGCTATTACAAAAATTGCAGATCATGAACACCGCAGATTTATAAACAAGCATCCCTGGATATCCAGTTACTACTCTTTGTAAAGGATGTATCCCCTGCAAGTTATGCCAACTGTTTGTTCACTGAACAGATATTTATGAAATTCTAATATGTTCCAGATGAATGTCACAATGAAAAGAATTTGCTCTTTTAATTCTTTCCAAGCATATCATAAGAGACTTATATACATAACGGAGGGAGCCAAAATAGTGCTGCTGACTTTCTCTATATCGAGCAGTCTCCCGGGGAGTTTTACCATATGGAGAACCTGTCTGAGTAGATTAAAGGAAAGCTGGAGAAGTAGGTAGGCTCGAGTTTCCCCTTTCTGTATACTGCACACAGACTGGGACCATTAGTCAATTACACCGTGACGCAGAAAGCTCCCTCTCTTAATGACAATGCTCCAACTGCTCTCCATGCCTCTGACTTCACTCAACTTCAGAGAGGAATGGGGTGTCAGAGAACAGCTTTTAGTTTTTTTAAAAGGCTAACTACCATTGTTGTCCTAGGTTCTGGGATACAAAGATGGTCCTGTCCTCAAAAATATTATTATTTTTTGAGGGAAAAGATAGATCTTTGAGTAATTACATCAGAACATGAAAACTGTTCTGGTGGTATAAACTCAGTACTCAGTGGGCATCTGGGGGAAAGCCTAACAGTTACTGGCTTTACAGAGGAAGTGCTGGCATTATTCAAAGAGATGAGTTAATCTTCCACTAAGCTCAGCAGGATGAGATAGACGTAAATTCTTGGGACCTAGCTTTTTCCCTTTGGATCTTAATACTCGAGCTATGCCTGCACTTTCAAACCTTTTTCACTAGATTTGGCCTGACACTTCATTGTGAATAAAGTCTAATTTTCATCCTAGGACTTTGCCTGTAAAATATTTTATAGTCATTACCCGAGAGATCACCATCATACTGAGGCAGAACATTGTAATTGGCCCACTGTTCCCCACTTAAACTTGGTGGCTGGCCCCATTCCTCTTATTAATGTTGACATTAATTGCTTGAAGGAGGAAAGTGATTTCTAAATGTAGGTTTACATGTTTCTTATTAGAAATAATAAACTTACAATGTTCTTCATGTGTTTCACTAGGATGGTCAGCTTTGTATCCTCATGTGATATCACTAACTGCACCTTGGGTGTCTTGTCAGGAAACTTCTCACCTGATAAAGCAATAGAATTTCGGTGGGTTAAACTGGAAGTGGTTTATAAATTAAACATTAATAATGGATAAATTAAACATTTAAAGACTAAAATGGAACCAATGAATAATGTCCAAAAGAAACATTCTTCAAAAAAAAAAAAAAAAGAAACATTCTTCAGATCACATAAAAAACAATACTCTTTCGGAAACTGAGTTAGTTAAAGATGGGATTTTTGTTTAATCATCCTGAACCAAACCTTTCTCCTCATATTTTGTGTTTTTGATTTTGTGTTTGTTTTGATTGATTATTTTCCCAATTATTTAAGACTGAAAACCTAGTGCCATTTTTGGCTCCCATTTTCTCAACATTCACTACAATAAGCTTAAGTGTTAGAGAGCGTGGAGTGTTGGCTTTAAAAGTTAGTGAGCCTGGGGTTCATGTCCCAGAACTATACTTATGACTGTTCTCTGTGTGTATAATTAACTTATGACTAAGTTAATTGACTTCCCTAAAATGGAGATAATAGTTACCTACTTCAGGATAGTTGAGATGATCAACTGAGAAATTCAAAAGTTTTCACAATATAATCTCTCCATAAATGTTTGCAATTAGTAATAGTCTTCTCCATATATTTGCATTAATCTCTTCCTGTGTATTTCCATAGCTCCTTGTTCAGAAGCATAAGAATCTCTTGTCTAAATTACTAGAACATTCTCTTCTCCTCTCATAAAACCCAAATCTATTTGTACACAATTACTGGTATATTCTTCCTACAGCAACTTCTCTAAAATTACCCTTTTGATCAAAGTACTGTTCAGAGCTCTCCATGCTTATGAAAAAAATCTGAATTTCTCAGACTTATGTTGTTGCTTCTTATTTCTTTCTGTTTTTTATTTCCCACTGGAACTATTTCATGCTGTAGTCTGTATGTTGAATTCTACAAACATGCTCTGCTATTTCCTTCCAGTCATTGCTCATATTATTCTCTTTATTTGAAATGACCTCTTCCACCATTTTTGGCTATTGAACTTTTCTCTCTCTAAAAGGCCTAATTAAAATGCTAAATAGCTTCTGCGGTTATGTCCCTTCGAACTCCCCTAGCACAGCCCTTATCACTTAATATTTGTATCATAATTATTATTTTACATGCCTCAATTTGCTTAGTGGATTATAATCTCCCTCAAGACTTACTTTTTTTCCTATATCCCCAAGGGATATATAAATCAGTGCCTGCTCGGTAATGTCATACTAAACACTTATTTAATAACAAAAGTAGTTTTATTTTTTAAATATTTTTTAAAGATTTTGTTTATTTATTTAATAACACTTATTTAATAACACGTATTTAATAACAAAAGTAGTTTTATTTTTTAAATATTTTTTTAAAGATTTTGTTTATTTATTTGACAGAGAGAAAGAGAGATCACAAGTAGGCAGAGAGGCAGGCAGGGAGAGAGGGGGAAGCAGGCTCCCTGCTGAGCAGAGAGCCCGATGCTGGGCTCTATTCCAGGACCCCAAGATCATGACCTGAGTTGAAGGCAAAGATTTTAACCCACTGAGCCACCCAGGGCCCCAGTCTTGTGTTTTTTAAGTCATATCATTCCATCATTAAAATGAAGGCTTTGGGGACACGTGGGTGGCTCAGTTGGTTAAGCTGCTGCCTTTGGCTCGGGTCATGGTCCCAGGGTTCTGGGATCGAGTCCCACGTTGGGCTCCTTGCTCAGCAGGGAGGCTGCTTCTCCCTCTGCCTGCCACTCTGCCTGCTTGTGCTTTCTCTCTCTCTCTCTTTCTCTGACAAATAAATAAAATCTTTAAAAAAAGAAATGAAGGCTTTGGTTTTTTAATTAAAAATTTCTGGTTTACAGCCCCCCAATTAAGCATAATTTGTTGGTTTCCTGATATCTCCACTGGTTATTCTGGTTGTATATGCTCTGAGGGAAGTGAGAGAGTTTATTAATAACAAGAAATTTGGCAGTGTTCTACTGTGGGCTCCTTGTGGTCCACATTGTTTTCTGAGAGTCAACCTCAGCTCTCTAATACTCTTTAATCTTTGATAATTAAACCTGACTAGTATATTTCCTTTTCCAAAGATTTTTACATTTGTAAAAGTAGTTTTACACATTGTATGTAGGTAATATTAATTAATGTTATTGTTAATATGGACTATTGACATTGAAATAATTAAAATTGGCATTGTTTCTTACAATTGAAATGGTGATCACATAAAAATAATAAAAATATTCTTCCTTAAAATATTTTTGATAAGATTTTTATTTGAGACATTGTGAGTTAGAGATACTATGAGATAATTCTGAGTGTAGTACTGTGGTGAATTGCATTCATAGTAAAAAAAAATGTAATTGGATTTTTGGTATGAGGATGTTAAAAATGCTGATGACTTTTTGATGCACAATGAACATTATTTTTGAATAGAGTGAAAAGATTACTACATAGAAACTCAATGTGTTTAATCAGTTGTTTTAATTTGAAGGTAAGAAATTAGCACACATTTATGATTGAGTGTCTAAATAGTAACCAGATAACTGTTCCTTAAACTGACTGAAGTGATATTCCACTCTGAAACTCTAGTGCAAGATTAGTAACCAGTATCCATCAATACACGGCAGAGTTCAGAATTCAGTGAAAATTCAGGCCACCAGGAAGTTTTAGTAGTCAATGTGGTAATAGTAGAGGTACTTAGTACTTCTAGAACTCTTACCATATGCCAGACATTGGGCTAAGAGCTTTATGTACATGAACTAACTCAATCCTCATAGCAAATCCATAAAGTTTGTGTTACTTCTGTTTTACACATGAACGTTTACACAACGGCATTTGGTCCAACAGCGGACAATAAACCATGCAGGGTTAAATGATCTCTAAAGTCTATGTTCTTAAACATCATGCTGTAAAAGGGCAAGGAAGGGGCAATAATCTAAGGGAAAGAGTTTAAACGAAGAACCCAAAGAGGGAGAATTTTGAGAAGAGTTTCATATGGACAAGAAGAGGCTAGAAAATTTTGATTTTCTGGAGAATCTGATTATGCTTAATCCAACCATCTATAATAATGTTAAAAGCTGTTAAAAGATTATCAATCCTCAGATGATTATGTTGAAATGTTGTGAACGAATGACACTTTAGCAGTTAATACAGCCCTTATTATGCCACAATGTGTCCATTAATGTTAAAAAAGCAGCATTTCAAAATCTTTTTTCAGATGATAATATATTCATATAACTAAAAATAAAATTTTCTTTAAAAGCAGACAGTAAAACATCTTCCTCCCATTCCTAACACCTATCCACCCAGTTTCCCCACCATTATTTCATTAGCTTTCCATATATCCCTCCAGAGAAACACACATTCTTCCACAGTTTCTCCATATAAGCAAATATGAATAAGTACTTTCATTGCCCCCTCCTCGCTTTTCCACAAATAGAATAGCACATTTACTATTCTGCACAAAGATCTTGGGGAAATTTTTATATTCAGTCAAAGCTTCTTAATTTTTTAAATATAGCTGCATATTATTCCATTATGTGAAATGCCATGATTCATTTAACCGGTTCCCCACTGATGGGCATGTGGGTTGTCTCCAGTGTTTTCCAGTTGTTACAAACCATGCTGCAACAAACAGCTTTGTATGCACGGCATTTTGTATACCTGTGCACAAATATTAGATGATAAATTTCCAGCAGCAGAATTGGTGGTTGAAGAGAATTAGCATTTGTAATTTTGATAAATGCTGCCAAATTACTTTCTATGGAGGTCGTACCAATTTGCATTACCACCAGCAGTGTATGAGTGCCTGCTGATTTGTAACCAAGCTTATTAATTAAATTTCTGGATTTTTGCCAATCTGATGAGTTAAAAATGGTATCAGTGTAATTTTAATTTGCATTTTTATAATGAGTGAGTTTGAGGATCCTTTCTTTTGTTTATGAGCCTATTTTTTGTCTACATTATCTTTTCAAATTCTTTACACAATATTCTATTTGCTTGTTAGTCTTTTTCTTACCAATTTCTAGGAGATGGTTATTATTAGATAACCAACTGTTTGTAGTAAATTGCAAATATTTCACCCATTTTATCATTTGTCTTTGAATTTTTTAAAACTTTGCTATAGTTTTTTATATCCTGCAAAATTATCATGGCTTCTGGATTTGTAGTCATAATACTAGGTCATCCTCAGGTTATAAAGGATTTTTTAATTTTATTTTTTTTATAAAGTATTTATCCTGGCACATGTGTGAAATATGCTATCTCAACACTATTGAATTTTCCCTTAGTGGTCTGACCACATATTAAATCCTTGAATGTATTTGACTCTATTTATGGATAGTCTATAATGTTCTATTTATTCATTCTTTTTGGGCCAACACCACATTGTTTCAATTATTGAGGCTTTGTAATGAGTGTTAAATATGGTAGGGCTAGTCTTACGTCTATGCTTTTGTTAAATTTTCTCGGCCTTTATTTGTTTATTTTTGTTTATGAATTGAAGAATTAACTTATCTAGTTAAAAGTAAATCCATTAATATTTTAAAAAATACATTCAAAATTAAATCAGAAGTACCTGACATCTTTATGATGTAGAATCTTCCTATATGAGGACATGCTATGTCTTTTCATTTGTTTAAGGCATTTTTGAAATTCCCGAGTAATGTTTAAAAGTTTTCTTCATTTGTTCTTGCACACTTCCTGTTCAATATATTCTTAGGTATTTTTTCCCTATTACTGCAAATGAGATATTTCTTCTATCTTTTTTCTACATTTATTCTTTTATCTATATTCTATTGCATATTCTTATATGTAATAGATAGCTATATATGAATTTGGTCCCTGATACCTTTAATGGGTCTTCATCATTTGTGATAGATTCTCAGTTGATTCTTATTTTTCTAGGTATGGGATCATATTACTGGTAGTCATTGTTTGTTTTGTTTTCTTTTTGCCAAAGTCTGTTTTTAATTTTTTTTCAATTTCATACAGTCATTTCACAAATTTTTATTGACCTTTTATGGACAAGGCACTGCTTTAGGCCCTTGGAACAAGTTAGATAAAATTCCTCTCTAAGGATTTCTATAGAGGTGAGGGAGATATAAAAAAGCAAAACACACAATAAATAAGTGAAATGTATGACAAGCTGAATATGATATATGATAATAAAAAAACCCTAGAATATGATGAAGGCACTGGGGACTAGCAGAATAAGGGTCAGTTTGCAATTGTAGATGAGATAATCAGGGTCCTTCTCATTGAGAAAGTAAATTTTGAGCAAAGACATGAAGGAGGTGAAAGAGTGAGCAACCTGTTGGATATTGTGATGATCATGGGCATAGTGTCTTATTTTATACTTCAGTGGAAATGCTTTTCCACTCTTTCCCTGTCATGCCCGATGCGGGCTTTGGATAGCCAAGATAGATACACTTTTCATGTTAAAGCATTAACCACTTATATTTATCTGAGTGCTTTGTCAAGGAAGTTTATTGAAATTTATCAAGTTCCGTTTCAGGGTCTATAGAGATGACAATATGATTTTCTCCTTAAATCTTTTAATTTTTTATTATTTATTTACATTTTAATTTTTAAAATTTAAATTCTACTAATTAACATATAATGTACTATTTGGTTTGGGGATACAGGTCTGTGCTTCATCAGGCTTATATAATACCCAATGCTCATTAGAACACATACCCTCCCCAATATCCATCACCCAGTTACCCAATCCCTCTCCCTTCTCCCCTCCAGCAACCCTCAGTTTGTTTACTATGACTAAGAGTCTGTTATGGTTTGTCTCCCTTTCTGGTTTCGTCTTGTTTCATTTTTTCCCTCTCTTCCCCTATGATCCTTTGCCTTGTTTCTTAAACTCCTTAAATCTTTTAAGATGATAACATGTATACTGTATATTACCAATATCGAACCATTCTTGCATTTCTGGTCCTGGTGAATTATATTTCTTTACGGTGCTGATGGATTATTTTGGCAAGCATTTTACTTATAATTTTCCACTGATACTCAGAAGTGAGATTAGGTTGTGATTCCTTTTTTAGGTTGTGTATCCTTGACACTACTGGCATATATACTTTATATGCTTCATAAAAGTAATGCGGAAAAATTTCCTTACTTTTCTCTGCTTTGGAATTGTCTAAATAACAGTGGAATTATCTACTTTTTAAGGGTTTTGTAGAATCCCTCTGGAAGTCATCTGAACTTCGTGAAGTGAATTAGAATATCCCATTACCAGTCTATTGTGTATTTGTCCTTGAAGGTTCCATAAATTGTTTTTTATATGTTGCTGTCATATAATTGTCAGATAATATAAATAACAGTTATATATATACATATATATTTATTGCTATTTATTTGTATACTGTTATTTTTATACAACTGTTATTTATAGACAACCACTCATATCTTTATTGAGAATTGTACTTATAGTTTAAACTTGCATTCTTGTTTAATGCAATGCTTCTTGGCCTAAATGTTACCTTTATTTTTATTAAGACTGTGACTTCTGGTTTCCATGTGTTTGCATTTGCCTAACATAACTATGCTTGGAGTTAATTTACAATTTTTAAACATCATTTTGTCTTAGGTGTGTTTTTACATAAAGCATAGAGTTATGATTTACACTTTTTTGCCAGCTGGAAATTTTTTTTCTTTATGGATGAGTTAAGACCATTTATACTTATTGATACAATAGATTCATTTTTTCTGGTCTTATTTTATGTTATTAAAGAAATGCAATATTTTTGTTATTATGATTTTTGAAGAAAGTCTTTGGCTAAGGAATTTGTTTTTATTTTTATGTACTTGTGATACTTAGAAAAGCTTTTACTTTTGTTCTTGTGGTTACTTTTATTTAGCATTCTTAGACTTTTATTTTTTTGACAATATTTGTTTCCTAATAGAAAGAGATAAAATTAGTGTGCATAATCTTTTGCACTCTTCTTTCATCTACCACCCAATTAGATTCAATGTGTGATCTTAATGTTACTTTAACACTAATATTACATATGTTAAGATTTTTTTATTGCCCTATTTGTTAGATTTTAGTGATATCTTTGAAACTCAGCTATTAGAAATGAAGTAATTAGAGAAACTCTCATCTTCTTTTCATCTTTTCTTGCCCACATCAGCCACAGGTAGAAGTCTAAAATAATTTTCTAATTGGAATCACAATATTACATGATATAATATAGTAAAATGCATGATATTTTAAATCTTTCTACTTTCAGAAACAAATTAAAATAAGTATTTATTTCTAAGTTGTCCTACCTCCCCTTCTGTATCATTAAAATTTACATTAAATGGACATGGGGGAGGGTATGTGCTATGGCAAATGCTGTGAAATGTGTAAGCCTGATGATTCACAGACATGTACCCTGGGGTAAATAATACATTATATGTTAATAAAAAAATTTTAAAATATTACATTAAAAACCTGGTACCATACTTCTACCCACAGATAATAGATTTGGGCTCTGCTAGAGCAAGTACCTATAATATTAACCAGAGAGACTCTACCATGGAGACTGTGGCTTTAAGTTCCTTCTTAAAATAGCATCTCCAATTGGAGGTACTGATGTGAGGTAATGATTCAAATCTCCTGTTCTTAACCATTTGTAATTATCAATGGCATCTAAACATGCTCATTAATTCATCCTCTTAAACTTGACAACTGCTGTCTTTGATCATTTTCTACTCCATTACCTATGTTATTGTCTCTATATCTTGGCAAAAATCTATCTTCTGCATGTCTGTGTTGTGTACTGGTGGAGAATGGATAATTTTATATTTTAATGGAGGTACAATTTGGCATGGGACCTAATTTGGAGGGACTATAGAGGATCATGCTAGTAGAGAGTTAAAGAATATACAAGATAAAATCCAGCAACTTTCTGAGTGGTGCTTTGGTTGAGTGTGGTTGGGTCCATAATATTTAATGTGTCAATATGTAGAAGATTTTTTTTCTAGGTGATACTGCAAGAGAACTCTAGTGGTGGGGAGGCAGTGAATTCCTTGTGCCAGGGCATTGCTAAGGGAAGTGCTAAGTGTGGGAGCTGTAGCATGATTTGGAATTTTAATTTCTTCTCTTTTGTCCTATTTATGGACAAAAGCTACCATGACAAGCTACCATGGTAGAGAATATGAATGTGTCTTCCATTGTTCTTTCTATCATCAATCATTTATTCAGTAATTATTTATGGAGAATTTAGGCACCGTGTTAAGCCCTGGGGACACAATTGTGAGCAATATAGGCATGGACTATGTCTTCCTGGATTTCTAGTCTACAAAGAAACACACAAGCCGTAAACACTATTGCAATAATTTTGAAGAAAAACGTTTTAGGAGTATACAGCAAAGACAAATAAGATGAGATCTGAAGGATGCAAAAAAAAAAAAGAAAAAAAAAATGGAGAAGGTAGAATAGGATCAAGTGGTCCAGGCAGAGAAAGGTACATTCATTAGGCGCTGAGGTGCTTGTCTCAGTTGAGGAACTAGAAAAACGCAAGAATCAAGATAGGGAAGGGCCTGCTATTAAGGCTAGAAAGGGAAATTGGGGGATGCCAGATTCTGCTGAAATGTCATCATGAAGATTTTGGTCTTTATCCCAAGGGCAGGGGTAGCTACATAATTTCTGAGGCTCAGTGATATGAAAACACAAAATGAAAATGTGGGGCTCCTTTTAAAAAAATTAAGAATTTCAAGACAGTGACAGCTGAGTATTAAACCAAATGCCGGACCTTTCTAAGCACTGTGCTTAGTGTCACTACACTGGTCACAAGCCCATGACACTGGCCTACCTAAGGGCAATGAGAAGCCAAGGAAAAGCGTGAAGTACAGAGAGTGATAATTGGATTGGCAGTTTGAAAATTTATACTTATATTGTTCTACCAAAGTATGTTTAGTTGGTGAGTAAAGGCAGAGGAGTATTAATATCTCTCAGATCCAGGGTTATAAATTATTACTAATATTATCTTCACAAGTCATGTGCTTAGATACATTGTTACCCAGAATCTATTCAACTTGTTAATAGAATTAGTGAATACGGTAAAGTCTGAGATGTTTGCTTAGGGTCATCCTATGTCAACCAATATTTTAATACACTTGAATAATTTTGTCCTCTAATCATTTAACAACATAAGCAGAAAGTTTCAACTAACTGACAAGAATAGTGCCTAAAATAAATATTGTTTTTTTCTTGTTTATGAACTTGACAAAAGTATGAAGAACTTGGAAGTATGGAAAACAAAATAATTTAAATACAAGGAGGACCAACTTCCTGCAATCCTTGTTTGTTGTAATGATTTGCACATTCTGTTTAGAAGATGTGTTCTATTGTTTTAAAACAATAGGCTATATTTCATATGCAACCAAATATTGAGAATCAAATCTTTTGTCCATCATCATTCTGCCAAAACGAGTCTTGAATATTGTATGATGTAGTAAGCAATAAGTGAAAGAGAAAAAAATTCAAGCAATCATTTTATTTTTTACAGTAATAAACCTAATTTCTTGTGTGCTTATGAATTTCAAATACCTTACAGAAAAATAATGCTATCAGCAAAACTAAAAATTTGATAGTGATCCACAGTTTAATTTTTTGATACATAGAGAATCAATTTTCTTTAAGGACTTTGATGACACAACAGAGGTCAACCTATTACTTTTACAATGTCTGACAACTCAAAAAATCAGCAACATTAATTTTTAACTTGATTAATTCAAGTTTATAAATATTAATGGTAAGAAATATCCCCAGCTTTTAAAAAAAATCCCAAATATTTTTAAAAAGAAGGTATTTGTTAAATACTTGTGTATTATGACAATAAAAAGGAAATATTTTTTGTGGATATCATTCTTCTTTAGATACGTGCTATAAATGATAAAAAATGACCTTATTTACTTAATAATGTTTATGGTTTGGCTATATAAACAAAGTGTCTTAGAGTGTGATGCCAAATAAGTAAAATGTAGGAGAATGAGGTGCAATCCTCATACGTTAATTTGGAGCTTCTGAGTACAGGGCAGTGCAAAGTGGTGAAGTGAGTCCTCAGTTTAAAGTTACTTCAGTTTAACAGAAGAGCAGGCAGACACACACATAAGTATACAACTTAATAAGCAATTACACTATTCAACTTGATCTGGTTGTATAGAACTATGCACCTACGGGTAGGTAACTACAGATACAAGCAGAGGTGATAAGCCGATGGGCCTAATCTTAAAGGCAAAGAATCAGAAGGAGGATATGGATAAAATAAAGACGGAGTTGCAAAGGAAAGGGGGGTGAGGTTTAGCAAATAACAGGCTTGCAAATCTTGAGTGAGATAAAAACTAGTCTCAGTATTGGAAAACTAATGGTAATGGAATTTTATTATGAATGCTTAAAACTGATGGGACATTCAAAGAGAGTCCCTGACAATCTAGGAGAAATGCTAGAAAAGTTAATAGAATTAACACACATTTGACAGAGAATAGGGTGGATTAATGTGCTGGGCTAGTTTGGGGTCCAGGTAATAAAAAGAAGACTTTATGAGGGAGGTAGAGTAATTACTGAGCTTTAAAAGATAAGAGTGAAACTGTGAGATAATTCATAACCATTACCTAATAATTATTTTTGTTGCTTCCTAAGCTGTTAGTAAACTGGAAGACTTACCTACAGGGGGAAAACAGGAACTCTTTCTCTGAAATGCAATTCCACCTCAATGCACAATTAACTGAAATGAGTTAATAGTGTGACATGAGGTAGTTATTACAATTGGACAAATATGCATTGGTTTAATTTAACTTGAACATTTTCTAAGGGGTTAAAAAGCTTTGGAAATAGTTAGAAAAGACCCTCAAAACTTATTCTTTAAAAATATTTTAATTTGAAAGTTGAAAAAAAATTGTGATATTTTTTGCACAAGTACATAGAAATTCAAAAATTGTACATAATAATACTGATGAAATTACTTGCCTAGGGCCACGAGTGATGATTCTTCAATTGCTTGTTGCACAGGCTCAGAGAGGAAAAAACTAAGCACACAATCACTCTGAAAAATAAGACAAAGTATAATATTTCTTTATATCTTATATTTATTTATTGCCACTATTCACAGGTGGGACCCCTGTGATGGGGGGATGGGCCCCTAATCCAATATGATTGATGTCCTTACAAAAAGGGGAAATTTAGACACAGACATTCATGTAGGAAAGACAATGTGAAGAGAAACAAGCAGAAGATTGTCTTTTGTAAGTCAAGGAGAGAGGCCTGGAATGAATTTTTCTGTTACAGCTATCAGAAGGAACCAACCTTTTGGACACCTTGATTTCAGACTTTCAGATTCCAAAAATGCAAGACAACGTATTTCTGTTATTTAAATCACCCAATGTGTGGTACTTTGTTATGGAAGCCTGAGCTAACTAACACAGCACCCAATGGTGGTCCCTCCATCTAAGACCAGGATTCTAGTCCTTCCTCCTCAGGAACCTCCTGGAATATCTCAATCTGTACTTCAATACCTTACCTTCTTCCTTTCCTTCTCACCAACATAAAGTAGTCTCTCCATTAACAACTAGCAAACAAAAGAGTCAAACCACACAAAGTATACTCCCATATGAATAATATCTTGTCACAAATGCCCTTTTCAAACACTGTGTTATTTTCCCCCTCCTTGACAAAACTTAAGAATTGCCAACATTCATACTGGTCTACTTCCTCAATTTCTACTCACTTTGTGATCTACAACACTCAAGTTTCTGCCACTAATTGTCCTCCAAAAATGTTCTTACAGTCATTTTTAACAACTTTTTCTTTTCAAATGTCTTTTTTTCCCCCTCCAAATCCAATGGGGATTTTCTTGGCCTTTATAAAGCCGTTCCATTTTTAGTGAAAAACTCTCTTTCATTTGCTTTTATGATACTAAGTTCTCCCAGTTTTGTTTTGCTTCTATCTGTCCCACCATCTCTCTCTCCCACCCCCTTTTTTTTTTTTTTTGAACTTTTCCCCCTCAGGCTCCTTTTTCTTTTGCTTGTAATTTAAATTTTAGTGTTCCTCATTTCAAGGCCATCCATCTCATTACTGACCCGTTCTTTCTGGGTGATGTTATCCCTTTTGGAGGCTTCTACAATGATGCACAAATCTAAACCTTAATCCCAGATCTATCTCCTGAGCCTCAGTCTGCTATTTCAAAATACCTATTTGTTGGCTTCCTTGACTATTGGAAAGACAATTAAAACTGAAAAGTGCACCAGTAAATGCATTTTCTTCGCCCTCAAATTGCTACTTCTTCCCATGTCCACATTCAAAATAAGGTGTATCTTTTTAGACTCTCTGTTTTCCCTTACCCTATGCATAGTATTTGTTGCTAAGTCTTACTGACTTTAATTCTTAAATATCGCAACCATCCATTTCGTCCTTCCAGGTATGCTTCTGACTTCTAGCATCATTACTTCTCACCCAAATTATAGCAGGGTTTCCTAAGCCTTATCTTGTTACCCTTTGATTCAATCTATTCTCCACTTAATTGTCAAACTGATCTTTCTTTCTTTTTTTTTAAGATTTTATTTATTTAGTTGACAGAGAGAAAGAGATCACAAGTAGGCAGAGAGGCAGGCAGAGGGAGAGGGGGAAGCAGGCTCCCTGCTGAGCAGAGCCCAATGTGGGGCTTGATCCCAGGACCCTGAGATCATGACCTGAGCCAAAGGCAGAGGCTTAACTCACTGAGCCACCCAGGCGCCCCTCAAACTGATCTTTCAAAGTGAAAATCTAATAATTAACTGCTTAAAATCTGGCAGTGGCTCCCCACTGCTCTTAAGAAATAGGTTAACTGCTTCACAAGGCTTGTATGACCTTTCTTGACTGGGATCTTGCTCATTTCCCCTCTTCATCTCTCACCATTTCTCCTCCAGTTATTTTATGCTTAACTATGGCTTAATTATATTTATTTCCTCAAGTGTGTTATGCTCTCTCACTTCCTTGTCTTCCTACACATTCCATTATCCATTCTTTCCACTCCTAGCCACCATTTGCCCAAAGTTTATCACATGCTTTCTTTTCTACTCTTTTAGCTTAATCAGTGAGGTATCAAGCGCAGGAGCTGTCATTTATTCACTCATATCTAATACAGTATTTTTGCTCAATAGATATTTCTAACCAGAACTGAGATCTCTCTTTAGATACAGAATACACTGGTTTTCTAATGCAAATATTCTTATCTATGTAGCAATTTTATACATCCTAATTAGTTAATTACCAATTTTGATCTCTATGTGAGCTTGCTTAATAAGAATCTATCCTCAAGAAATTATCCATATCCAGGATGCTGACCAAACCAAGTTTTCTTATTTTGAAAGCTTGAAGTCAAACTTCAGACTGTGTGGAATTTGTTGAAGAAAATTTGACCTTCTTTGGCCTTTTGACAACTCGTCAATTATTCTTCTCTGGCGACATTTTGGCCTCACCACCCAATGGTTATTAAACTTCAATAGTAGGCAGAATATCTTCCCAATTAGTGTCTGAAATGTCACCACTAGCTAAGTATTCCCTTGTGTGTACACTGTCATATCCTTGAAATCCTCATTTGTAATTCCAGGTATGGGTGACATACTAAATACTAAGTCCTTATTGTTAACAAGATTGTTTTCATTCCTTTTTTTTTTCTTTTTAAGATTTCATTTATTTGACAGAGAGAGATCTCAAGTAGGCAGAGAGGCAGGCAGAGGCGGGGAAGCAGGCTCCCCGCTAAGCAGAGAGCCTGATGCAGGGCTCGATCCCAGGACCCTGAGATCATGACCTGAGCCAAAGGCAGAGGCCTTAACCCACTAAGCCATCCAGGTGCCCTGACTGTTTTCATTCTTGAAGAGAAATATGATTCAGTGTCAATGGAGTCAGGAATCAATAAAAGAGATGAAGAGGATAGGAAAAGTAATGTTGCTGGTTCTCAAAATAATTGATTTTAAAATTGTCTCCAACTTGACTTTACTCATGTGCATGCCTCCCACTGCTTTTTAGCACATTGCACCCCTGGGTAGTCTGAGTTATAGAAATGTTAGTAACTACAATTGTTCTTACTGATAACTTAGATCAATGTTCTCAATTGGGTTTGTATTGACTCCTAAGCAATGTGGCTATATTTAGTTGTATTAGTTGTATACTGAGCAACTCCACTGGTGCCATTTTTACATGAACTGTAAGTATAATCCTATTTAGCACTATGACCCATATGTAGGGCTGGCAGATATAGCAATAAAAACAGAGGATGTCCATGCAATATTTGCAACATACTTATTCTAAAAAAATATGTTTATCTCAAATTCAAATTTAACTTGGTGGCCTGCATTTTATCTCACTACCCCACAATATGAGGTGTCTAGAAAATGTGTGGGCACACTTTTGGTTGTCTCAGAGGTTACAACTGGCACTTAATGGGCAAGGCCACTTATCCTGATTGTCCTGCAATACACCTAGGAGATTTTCACATTATGAGGAATGTTGCTTTCCCACTTAATTCTTCAAAAGGTAATAGTTTCCCAGGTAAAAAATACCCTCTGAATTTAATTAATTTATTCTATAACTGGGAAAACTGAATACTAGGTAGCATATATGATTCACTGATTGAAATTAGAACCAAAAAAAAAAAAAAAGCCCTCAAACAAAGAGTGGTAGAGTGTAGTCAGTAAGCCCAGGCCCACCTACGTTACTCATGCCAATGACCTATAGATGTGAAGAATGCACGTGGGGGACAGGTAGGAGATGTGGGTGGAGAGAGCTCTGTAGGAGTCCTAGAGCATGGTAGCACTATACAAGCTTGAAACTACTATGACCTTTTGAGGAATTTTAAACAGAAAAGCATTACAATTAGATATTTTTAGAAAGATGACAGTGCAGCATTGTGGAGGAAAGGAAAAAACAGCAGCCAGTTTAGCAGAATATCATCAGCAAAATTCCTCATATGCTCAATTTACTGTATTTTCTGAGCATTCCATTCTGCTTTCTTGCTAAATCTCTAAAATGGCATTTGCGTTCTTTTCCATTCCTCTTATAACCCTGGTCCTAGTTGTGAGGTAGGTTTCCTCCTTGCATATCCTTGGTCTTCTAACCTCCATTCATTCTTCTTTTATAAAAATACCCTGCTTTGAAGATCATGTCTGCTGACTATCCTGCCCTCCTCACTTGCTGTTGCACTTGTCTACTGATCTCTAGGTCACGGACCTTCATTCCGTGAACATTTTCCACCTTGGAACATTGTCATTGTTTTCAATAGTACTTGTCATAATTCATACTTATTTTAAGATTCATGCAAATTATCCTTCCCTGTGGTACATTATTTTGGAACTCCTCTCGTCCATTGGTCTTGTTCTGCATCTCACTCAATCACTCACTCCTGTTCCCTTGATCTTGTCTTGATCAGTGAAGAAATCTCTTCCATTACCTTGATTTCTAGCTGCTTAGTCTACCATCATCATCTTCTTCCTTTCCAGCTCATTCCCTCTACTTATACAACTTAAACAATCTGTTGACTCTAAGATCTTTTCACTGGCCGTAACTCATTTCATACTCTCACGTCCCTTCTTTGCCAATTTGGATCCCATGGTTGATATTAATAATGCCACTGCATATTTCTTTCAACTTGTTTGGCCCTCTCTCCTTTTAGTTTATTATATATTTGTCCAAAACCGAACTTGGATTATTCTCTGCCAACTCTGCAACTGTAGTAGGCCTGCTGAATGTTCCTGAAGAAAAGCACTCAACCACACTTACTGATCTTACTATCACTACTACCCTCAAGTTGGTGTTTAAGATTTTCTGGCAAGCTATTCATGTTAGTAGTCCATTTATTCTTCTATTCATCTATAAGTCTATTTAATACCTTATCCTTGCTCCTCAACATGCCCACATACTTTCCCTCTCTTTCAGTCTTCTCAAGGCTGTCTTCTTGTTGACAGAAAAAATAGAAACAAAAGAATTTCTGTAAGCTTCCACCAACACATCTGTCATCTTACCTCACTTCTGTCCTTTCCTTTATTACATGGAGGGACTATCTGTGCTTTAATCTGGGACTAATTTGGGCAATAGATCCCATGCCCTGTTCTCTACTCAACGTCAACACTTTGGTCTCTGGCTAAGTTCTCATTTCTCTCATCATCAATTTTTGCTTCTTCAGTGGATCTTCCTAGCAGCATACATATATGCCAAGACTTAATAAACAAAATTCCTGACCTACATTTTCCTGCACACTATCTTATTCCTGTTTATCCTTAGAGCAAAGCCTCTTCAAGGATAATTTTCTATTTTCTATCCCACATTTCTCTCTTCATATTCTCTTTTGAACCTATTCTAATCAGGGTTTTGTTCCTAACACTCCCATCAAACTCTTCTTGTTAGATTCACTAATGACATCCATTTTGCTAAATCCAATGGCCAATTCCCAAATTTTGACCTATCAGTGATATTTGAAATGGCTGATTTTTCCTTCTTTAAAATAGGTTTTTATCTTGGATTCTTGGCATAAGATGCTTCTGGTCTCCAACAGATTGCTTTTTCTCAGCCTCTCTTGTTGATTCTCTCCCATCCTCTCAAACTTTAAAATTGGTATGCTGCATGGTCTAGCCCTCATATCTCTTCTCTTTTACAGTTATGTTTCACCTTAAGTGATCTCATCCAATCTCGAGGCTTTGAAGATCATTTATTTGCTGACAACTCCAATATGTTTTTTTCCGGCCTCTCTTTTCCCTCAGCTCAAGACATTCAATTTTCCACTTGACATCTCTAATTAGAAATTTCATATGGAACTCCAACTTAGTATACTTTGATCTAAATTCCTGTTTGCCCCCACTCTCCACTGACCTCCTACAGTTTTCTTCATCACAGCAAATACTTAACCAATACTAGCTTGTATGGCCATAATGGTGGATTAGTAATTGACACTTATCCTGACCAGTCAGTGCCTGTGCCCTAATGCTTGATAACTATCTGGAACATCCTTCCTATGTGGAACATTATATATTTAGTGAATAAGTTAATAAAAGTTTGGGATCTCTTCAGGGACTCTAAAGTTACGGGTCTTTGATATATCAATGATTCCAGTAAATGCATTAGAGTATATTGAAGGCTTTATGAAGTTATTACATATATTGCTAGAGTAGATGTTTATCTAACTAATAATGGTTTTAAAATGTCTAATGTACTTTAAAGTTACAAATGCAGTCAGTAAAGAGCAAATTTGAAAGGCAATTGAAAAATTTTAAAGTCTGTATCAGCTTATTTTTTGCTAAATTCAACATCTTATTAATATGTTGTTTATCAATTACAACAATAATTGTTGTAATTGATAATTACAATTATCAATTGTAATTGATTGATAATTACAATCAATCAATAATTATAATGCCATTTGCAATTTAAAATGATTGATTTCGGGGAAAGTTGATCAATTCAAAGTTTCTGAAAACTTCAGTGTTTTTCTTATATCATATGAACATATTCTTGCTCTCAAAGACTACAGAGACTTAAAGTATTTGCAAAGATCAGAAGTAATGTAATAGAACACTGAGATCAATTTTTTCTTACTTTAAAATAACACATTAAGAATTCCCATTTATTAACTGGCCAGTCAACATCTAGAATTGGCTGCAAGATTTAGTTTCAGTGAGTTAAAACGATAAGCTAAATCTATCTCAAACACTGTGAAAGGCTATAAAAATGTGAATTTAAAAATGAATTCCCATAAGAGTTTTAAATCACAGTTGAACAGTAATTGTATTTTATTGCCTTTTTCATAAAGCAGCTTGTCAGAATGTCCAGTCTTTAATGTAGTTCAACACACTATATTTGTATTGGAGTTACATAGAAGAGTGACACTATGAAGAATGGTGAACTTCTAAAGAATCTTTTATAATTCTGATTCTAAAATGTCATCAGTACTTCACTAGACTCTGCAAAATAATCTTGGTTTTACTGGTGGTACACAGGTGACATTTATTCTGCCTGCAGTGTAATCTCAGCCAGCTCCAAGTAGGAGAAGAGCAATGTAGTGACAAATGTAGTAATTAACATCTGGGTTTAGCAAGCAGGGAACAAGAAACATATGTTCACTATTAAGATAGGATTTACCCATTTGGATTTATTTTGACATTTGATTTCTGCTTAAAAAAATAACATTGCTTAAACCATAAGTGATACTATTCCTTATTTTAAGAGGCTTTCAGAAATGAACAGCAATACTGCAAAGAGCCAGAAATTACAATTAATATGGCTTTAAAATTTTAAAAAACAACAGCTGTTTATATATCTCAGCTGAAGTAAAATGTGGATACATGTGAGTTTAGGTACTGCAATCATTTGCTATAACTTTGTGTTTATATTTTTCTTTATAAAGATCTTACTTAGTTCACAACACAATTCTACCAAAAGAGCAAACTTCAAAGCAAAGACAATTCCTTTTATCACAACTATCATTTGCTTGTGGAATGAAATTACATTGAAAGGAAAAAACTTTCTATTAGCATGAGAGAAGAAAGTAAAACTAAACAAACGAACAAAAAAACCCAGGTAGTTATAGCACTAGGAGGTCAAGATTGATGCTTCTAATCTCATTAGAAGAGATATTGAGGTAGTATGTAATTATAGTCTTTATTTATGTGTATTCTCTTTTATCAACAGATTATGTGTGTGTGAGAGAGAGAGAAAGTGAGAGAGAGGCAGACAGATAGGCAGATAGAGAGACATGGTCTCAGAGATTTACAAGCATCCCTCTATCTTGGTTGCTCTGGTGTCTTTAGACTAAAGGCCCAAAGACATCTGTGTCATCTAACTTAGATACCACCACCGGACTTTAAAACAGACTTTTTATCTCATGTCCTTCACAAAACGCAAGACTGCTTAGAATTGGGAATGATCCTAAAAGGGAATATGACAGTTGATTTTAACAAGATAAAGTTGTCCCGTTTTATATTCAAGCTGTATCTTCTACTTCCTTCCTCCTTCCCTCTTTTTCCATTCACTGCTATACATTTCTTTATGTTCATGTCTGTTTGCGTTTATAATGGTGATAAATGCATTGAGAATAGTTTATATGGTATTAGTTGAATCTCTCTAATCTGTTCTCTACAACCAATTTAAAGCTCTTAATTTAGAGTGTTATACACAGTAATGTTATACATGCACAATACGAATTTAAAAATCTTCATAAAGTTATGTATCGTGATATAAAATATTTTAAACAGTTACAAATAAATGTACTAAATGTATTTTAGTAATAAATGTACTAATGTGACTAAAAAAGAATATGAGTTTCAGTATCTAAGCATAGTTAAGATTATTTTGTTTTCCTCCACTGCCATATGACAAGCAGCTATTTTGTTTTAGATTTTTTTACTTGAAAGAGAGAATGAGAGAGAGCACAAGTAGTGGGGAGGAGTCCAGGGAGGAAGAGTCCTAAGCCGACTCTGCGCTAAGCGAGGAGCCCCATATGAGGGTTGATCTCACAATCCTGAGATCACGACCAAAACCAAGAGTCGGACACTTAACCAGCTGCTTAATCATCCAGGCACCCCAAGAAGAAAAATATTTTTGAGCACTTGGTGACTCAGTTGGTTAAGCGACTGCCTTCAGCTCAGGTCATGATTCTGGAGTCCAGGGATCTAGTCTCACATCAGGCTCCCTGCTCAGCGGGGAGTCTGCTTCTCCCTCTGACCCTCCCCACCTCATGCTCTCTCTCTCTCTCTTTCTCTCAATCTCTCTTTCTCAAGTAAATAAAGTCACTAAAAATAATAATAATAATATTTTTATATGGAGTTTTCTAGGGCCAGGGATGGGAATTATTCTATCCAAGGAATGTTCAGCATAAATATTAATTTACTTTAAACCTCTTATTTTATTAGAAGAGAAAAACAAACTTGTGTATGTATAAAAATTTCCCCTAAGTCATTCACATCACTAAAAATAATCAAAATACTCATGTTACATCCATGACTTTATAGATATTGGTGTTTATATAAATAACTATGTATATAACTATGTTTATAGAGAAAAACTGTATCAATAATACAAAATTTTAAAAAATCTCAAAAAAAACTCTTTACTTTGAAATAATTTATGGGATTTTTAGGCCAATAATGTTTTATTTAGTTAATTTTTAAAAAGATTTTATCTATTTATTTGACAGAGAGCAGAAGCAGGGGGCATGGCAGAGGGAGAGGGATAAGCAGGCTCCCTGCTGAGTTGGGAGCCTGATGCGGGACTCAATCCCAGGACCCTAGGATCATGACCTGAGCCAAAGGCAGATGCTAATTGACTGAGCCATACAGGCCACCCTTATTTAGTTACTCTTAAAATAAGTTTTCATTTACAGTACATAAAAAAAAACGAATCAGGGAAGTGTCTACCAACACACAGAGACACATAAAGTATTCACCATGATTAATCCATTTGAAGATAATTGAAAACTGACCACATTATGCATTATGTACAAAGAACTTGGGTGGTTAGGCAGGTCACACTGCTTATTAATGCTAATCAGCATCTGATGACAACCCTGTCAAATTATTATTGTTCTATTACCATGTAATCCATATACTGAGTAATGGATCAAGTCCCACAAGGTTCCTTAGGAATGAGGGGAGAAAATTAATGTAGGAAGTTATAAAAGTCTTTATGGGACCACTGGCACTTATCAACATAGACAGACTACTGACAAGGACTTGTCAGTCCTTAGGGCAATGCCCACATCTGATTTAGCTTTTGACTCTCTAGAATTTCTCAAATCTAGCTGTGCATCTAAATCACTTGTGTTAATAAAAAATAATACAGATACCTAAATGTCAGTCTTTACCTAGCGAATCAGCATTTCTAAGGATCGGGCCTCAGAGCATACTGTTTAAAACTTCCTCAAATTGTTCGAAAAAAATTGATCACTAGGTGCTATTTTGATCCCCTCCCTGACCAGACAGTATACAATGTAGGCAATCAATAAACATTTGTTGAATGACTGATACAGTAGCTTTCCAAAGTAGCCCCTGTTAAGCTAGCGCCCACATTTAATTTTTGTTGACTCAATTTTTATTAATATAGCATTACTTTACTTATTTTGTAGTATAGAAATGACAACTAATAAATATAGGACTTACATCTCAGGAAGGTATTTTAATGTACTCCACTCATTGTGCAAAATTCAAATAAATTATTAGGGGACTGTTACTTTGGGAGAAGGCACACCTATAATATTGGGTTCCTTTTGTAAGAGACAAATGGGATTCCTCTCTTTGGAAGTCCAGTGTTAGAAGTTGGCCGACACATTCTCACTTGGAGCATTTCTAGGATCTGTGATTTTACATTAGTGCCTCATGTTTAATGATATAAATACCTCTTCCTTTCCTTCTGTTTTTTTTTTTTTCCTCACTCAACTCTTAGACCTTAATTCCTCTAAGGAAAAAAAAAAACAGTGTGGTGTCTGAAATTTCTTCAGCTTTCCTTTTTCTAAATAGTGACCAATAGAGATTAAAAACAACACAAAATAGGGACGCCTGGGTGGCTGGCTCAGTTGGTTAAGCAGCTGCCTTTGGCTCAGGTCATGGTCCCAGCGTCCTGGGATCGAGTCCCACATCGGGCTCCTTGCTCGGCGGGGAGCCTGCTCCTCTCTCTGCCTCTGCCTGCCTCTCTGCCTGCTTGTGTTCTCTCTCTGTTAAAATTAAATAAATAAAATCTTTAAAAAAAAAAAAAAACACAAAATAAAAACATCTCTTCCTGGGGTATCTACAGGAGTACTTTAGTTGGCACATTAGCAAAGGTGAATGTGATGAATCCCGCGAGCTCCATGTTTGGTGGTTTTGCTCATCTGTGTGTATGCAGCAACAACTGTGAGTGGCAACAATACTCACTAAGCCTTGCTGCTTTAAGCTGCACTTTTGCAAGTCTTCCCTACTTGTTATGTCTGATTCCTCTGCTTTCCTCTCTCATAACAGTCCTCTGCTAGCACTTCCATATGAACTTATCCTCTGAGCAGATACATTTAAGAGTCCCTAGTGAAAGCCTGCTGCCACATGAAAATGGATCTCAGTATTTGCCTTATTCACACTAGGGCCAGAAATCAGAAGGTCTCTCCACTTTGCACTTACTTGTCTCTGCCTAAATAAGCTAAAGGCTGGTTCCTTCCCTGGTTACTAGATATTTTGTCAATTATTCTGCAAAGGCATAGCCTCTAAAACAGCTTTAGTATAATTAGTGAGGCAGCCTTCAGCATACAAGGATGACAATCCCATCCACTGTCCCCTCAGCATTTTCCCTTATAGACAGCTGCTGTATCCATAGGCCCTTGGACTATAGCATAAGTGAATGGACATGGCCTTCAGAGAATGTCAGAATAAGTAAAGAACATTAATATGCCAACATTCTAAAAAGGGGCGCTTTTTAGTGCCCGTTCAGGGGCACATGCTTGGTCGGTATAGCGTGTGACCCTTGAGTTCAAGTCCCATGTTGGGCATAAAGTTTACTTAAAAAGATGTCAACATTCTATATTCTTAAATATACAAAAAAACACTTGAAATCCAATGAAATAAATTAAGGTGCCTTAATCCTATGGGGCAGAAACTTCTTATATCTAATTTCCCATTACTCGCTGATTAAGACATAAAACCAGATATATTTATTTATTTTTTTATAAAAGAATATTTCTTTTTTTTTAAAGATTTTTATTTATTTATTTGACAGAAAGAGAGAGAAAGAGAAATCACAAGTAGGCAGAGAGAGGGGAGAAAGCAGGCTCCCTGCCAAGCAGAGAGCCAGATGCGGGGCTCGATTCCAGAACCCTGGGATCATGACCTGAGTCGAAGGCAGAGGCTTTAACCCACTGAGCCACCCAGGCGCCCCAAAACCAGATATATTTAAAAGATAGGATACAATTTATATTGATATGCATGGACAATAGTTTAAATTCATGCATGTGCAATAATATATCTACATATAACCATTTATTATAGTATTGTTTTACTACTGCCTAATATTGTTTTCAACAATTATTTTACATATTTGTTTTCAGTTTCCTCATTACATACTTCTATTCCCATGATGAACACACACTGTTTATTTCTTTCTCTTTGTTCATAATAGACATATTAAAAATGTGCTCTGAGCGGTCTTTCTGAAGCGTACAGTCATGATTCAGTGTACTATTAACGCTCATCCTTCAGAAGCAAGGCCAGGCAGTATTCCTAGGCTTTGTACTAGGTAACCAGTAGAATCTGTCTCTAAGCTAGCAGCTAGTAGGACTCAACTTTATTCTCTAGCAAGCCAGAGGTCACTGTCATGGGGCTCATGTGGGCTTATACGCTGGGGTGAGGAAAAATATCAAAATTACATTTTTATTTTGTAACATCATCCAAATTTTAAATTTTTTTACAAATTTATTTACGTTTATTTATTTATTATTTTTATTTTTTCAGATTCCAAACATTCTCTCTCTCTCTTTTTTTTTAAGATTTTATTTAGTTTTCAGAGAGAGAGAGCACACACAAGCAGGGGGAGCAGCGGGCAGAGGCAGAGGGAGAAGCAGGCTCCCCACTGAGCAAGGAGCCCCATGTGGGACTTGATCCCAGGACCCTGGGATCCTGACCTAAGCCAAAAGCATATGCTTAACTGATTGGGCCACTCAGGTGTCCCTGTCAACATTCTCTTCATTATGTGTTTGATCCAGAGGAAAAGTTAAGTGTGGGCAGGGGAGAGAAAGGGAGGGGCCCCCCCTTTCTGAGAGCCCCCCATCTACCATGTATTTTTTCTACAAATTGTAAAACATTTATTACTTATTAGTTTAGTAGTTTCTGTGTAAAACATAAATGAATGAGATGTTTTGGAAGCATGAGCTAATTTCTTTAAAAAACCCAAACTTGTAGGATATAAGAATAAATAAGAGACTGCTGCTAAGTTCTTTTCAGATGCAAACTTTCAATCTTTTAGGTTCTGAAAAGCAATATAAATCCATGGTTAATACATGCTAATGACTCTATTATTCATTTAAAATATTTATTGAATATTGATGGTTTGTAAATGTGCTATAAATGGGTAAAAATTGAATGAATATAGTCATTGACTTCTTTAAGCTTCAAAAGAGAGAAAAGCATATAATGGATCCATATAATGGATGCTGTGTCTTTAGAGTTACCTTTATGAGCGTAACTTTCTTCCAGTTTCTATTTACTAACTCCTATTTGCCCTTTAAAAACAACTTGAATGTCCTACTCTCTGGGATGTCTTCTCTAACTCACTTGGAATTGAGTTAAGTATACCTACATAAGTGCTCAGCCACTTGTCCTTTGATACAAAATAGTGTCTCCAGCTGAGAGTCTACTAGACCGGAAATAATACTGTAGCACAATCTTCTTGAGTCCATATTTGCTAAAAGCCAATAATATAGTAGGACTCCTGAGTATCTACTATGTTGAAGGCCAAATGTCTGACCATATCCAAACTGGGAAAAAAGGGAAAGATGAGTAATTTTTCTCAAACAATAGCATGCATCAGAACACCCTGGAGGGGGGTCCCTGGGGGGGCTCAGTGGGTTAAAGCCTCTGCCTTTGCCTCAGATCATGATCTCAGGGTCCTGGGATTGAGCCCTGCATCCGGCTCTCTGCTCAGCAGGGAACCTGCTTCTCTCTCTCTCTGCCTGCTTCTCTGCCTACTTGTGATCTCTTCTCTCTGCCAAATAAATAAATAAGATCTTTAAAAAAAAAAAAAAAAAAAGAACACCCTGGAGGGCTTGTTAAAAACATAGACTGCTGGGCCTTATCTCCAAAATGTCTGATTTTGGGCCCCTGGCTGGCTCAGTTGGTAGAGCACATGATTCTTGATCTCAGGGTTATGAATTTGAGCTCCATGCTGGGTATAGAGAATATTAAAAATAAATAAACTTAAAATAATAACCAAAGGCCAAAATTTCTGATTTAGTTTGTCTAGGATGGGGCCAAAAATTTGCATTCTTATAAGTTCCCAAGTGAGGTTCCTAGCACAGTCCAGAAACTGTGCTTTGAGAACCACTAGTCTTAGAAACGGGTAATAGGGATTTGAAAATCTCATCTCTTGCTCCTGACTATATGGAATCTAACATAGTCATTATTGACAATTTTAGTTTTTTTTCTAATAGCCATAGGACCTTTATGGTCTGAATTATGGGATTTTCTTCTTTTAAGTGGGTCTATTCCTCATCCAACCACAATATTACTCAATTGAGAGGTACAGCAATAAGCTAACATCCTAAATCAGCAAACCTACAGTTGAGACAGAATTTTTAATACATTGATTAACATATTATATTTTTAAATTTCAGTAAGGTTTCCTTGATATACACTGATTTACTCTGCTACATAGCATGTAATTTTAAAAATTCAAACCATGACTGGTCTCATCTAATGACTTTTCTAAGCTCCAAGTGGAGAAGAAAGATTTTTGAAGGAACAGCTGAGTACAGGATTCTTTGCCCTTTTATTAAGTCCCAGTATGGGATCTAGTCTAGCCCTCCTATTACAATGCCTGCAATTTACTGAAGCTTAAAATATATATCTACATATACAGCATGATATTACGTATCATATACATGGTATAACCCAAGTGCTGCTGGCATATAAGTAAGACTGCAGAGTTCAGAAAGGGCCCATTTATGTCTGAATCAAGGCTGCATCAAGAGGGGCATCTGGATGAGGCTGGGGAAAGTGGGGGTTTGCGGTATTTTTATTGGTAAAGCCATACCAGGGGCAGTCAGTATAAGTTCTTCTGACATTCACTCACAATTCCATCAACAATGGGTATTTTATTACTTAGCATACCGAATGTCAGAAATTAGATTTTTTAAATAAATATGGTAGCTTGTTGGCTAGCAAGATTAATGTTAGAAATGGGCTCCCATTGGTGACATCAAAGTTATTCCAGATATGTGGATTACTTAAGACTATTCCATAAGTGGTTTCCATTTTTGCATTAAAAGGCAAAAAAACCCTTACAGGTGTGCACCCTGTACCCTTAGGGATAGTGTTCTAGATGGATCCCTAAAAGGCCCTATGTCTGTCCAAGAACTCTGGAGGATTCTGTTAATTTGGTACTTGCCTCTGAAACTTAGCATTTGTCTCACAGAAACCTTTCATGCAGATAGTGATATGAACACCTACTATTAAAGAGAGCTAGTGCTCCCTTGAACATTCATAACGAGTTGTAACAGCTGTGTGTGTGTATAGCTTATATACATATATATGTGTGTATAGGGTGGGGAGATCATAAGAATGCTTTTTTTGACCCACATGAATGAGGGGAGCAGAACTGGGGTCTGATATTTCTCTTCAATTTTTCCAGGCTGTTCTCTGAATCCCTGGTGAGTATATCAAAAACCTCATCAAGAAATCCTTAAATATTTTTTCATATGGGAAGTGTCAATAGACCTAGACCCTCTGAAATGGTTACCTATGAGAGAAAAGGTTTATTTGAGCATAGGATGGGATGAAGAGAGAGAAGGGCAGATATCTCTGAGAGCTGAGGGTAGTATGGGTAAGGATTGCATTCTAGACTCCTATTTTTGATGATGGTAGATTAAGTTATTTAGTGCAAGCCTCCTGCTGAGGATAATTGAATTACTATAATTTGTTTTTTAAACTTTGCTTGAAAACCTCAGAGAGCTAACAAGATAGTGAAGAATTACCAGGCTGGGGTCTGTGGCAAGGATTTGGAGATGTGAATTGGGTTTTGGCACTACTTTTTTGTTGTGGGTGTTTATTGATATAGGTTTGAGCTGTGGAAGGGCTGAAAGGTTGAGCAGTACCTACTTTGCAGAGATAATGGGAAAGGAAATAGAATCCAGAGCTGCCAAGGAAGCTCTTGGTGAATCTGTCTTATTTTGGATTTAGACTCAAATTCACATTTAAGGAAAAAGATGAGCCAGAAATAGGCCCTTATAAAAGCTACAGTTTGGTTTTGAAAAATCTGAATCCCTGCAATTGAATTTCAGCAATCCTAGATTGTTAATGTCCTCAGATATTATAGTTCTCTATACTAAGAGAACAGCAACATAGGCCTCCAGTTATTTCTACAAAAGATGTTGCAGTACAATATCTGGCCACAATAAAAAGGAAAATAACTAGGCTACAAAGGAACAAGACTGAATGATTAAAGACTAGTAGAAACACTAGACAATAGAAATATATGTGCAGTGTACCCCAATACTGAAGTTTTTAGAAAGATTTAAAAATATATATGGTTAGGGGCTCCTGAGTGGCTTAGCTGGTTGAATGTTCCACTTTTGATTTCAGCTCAGGTCATGGTCTCAGGGTCCTGGAATCAAGCCCTGCATTGGGCTCCCCACTCAGCAGAGAGTCTGCTTGAAATTCTCCCTCTCTCTCCCTCTGCCCCTCCCCCTGCTCACTTGCTCTCTCTCTCTCAAATAAATAAAGAAATCCTAAAAAAATAACTGTGCTTATTATTTTCAAAGATATCATAAAAAGGACCGATTTTCAGCAAATAACTAGAAACTGGAAAAAAGGAAATTCTAAGACTGAAAAATATCATAACTGAAATTAAGAGCTCAAAGGATGGATTTAACAGCATACTAAACACAGATAAGAAGAGAATAAATAACTCAGAAGATAAGTCAGAAGAAACTATTGAGAATAAGTTATGGAGAACAGAAGGATAAAAAATACAGGAGTAGAGGCATGAAACATGGAGAATACAGAGAAGGAATAACTTGTATTTGATTACACCTTCAAAAAAAAAAGGAGAGAGGGAAAAAATATTAACAATATTTCGAGCAGTAATGACAGAATTTTCCAAAACTGATGAAAGACATTAAGGAACAAATTCAGGAAGTGCTATCAAGCATAATATATAAAAACAAACTTCTATCTGAGCAATTAAAATAAAACTGTGAAAACCAACAGTAAAAAGGAAAATATTAATAGCAGATAAAGAATAAAGAAAAAAATAGTTTCAAGGAAGAAACAAATATAATAGGTGGGTTTTAAATAGAATCAATGGAAGCTAAAAGACAATGAACTAATAGCTTTAAAGATTTTAAAATAAGATCATTGCTATCCAAATACTATAGTCAGCTAAAATATCCTCTGAGAATGAAGACAAAAACTTTTCAGACAAATACGAATTTAGAAATTTTTTCTAGCAGCAAATTCATATTTAAAGAAATAATAAATGATATTCTTGGGATATAAGGAAAGTAGCATCAGATATAAAGTCAGAGTTATAACAATGGAAATGAGATATGTGAGTAATATTAAACACATATTGATTGTATAAAACAACATAGTACTTATTAAGTTTATGGGAAACAGATACAGATATATATTATTAGTATAACATATAAAATTCAACTGAGTTAGACTTAATCCACGGTCACAGGAAAAATCATAGTAAACATTTATAAATATTTTAAGAGAATAATAACAAAGATACAAAACTGTATATAAAAACTTGTAGGGTGCAATTAAGTCTTGATTAGGAGGGGGGATTTAGAATTTTAAATGTGTAAGTGAGATAGGTTGAAAATAAACAAGTAACTATCTGAGACTGTAATAAATAGAACAGCAAATTATAACCAAAGGAAGCAGAAAAAAGGAAATAATAAAGATCAAACATAAAGGAAATAGAAAAATAATATAATAGAAAGAGTCAATATATCTCACATTTCATTCTTTGCAAAGACTGGTAAAATTCATAATCCTCTGGCAAGAGTGACTAGGAAATGACATATAGGGAACAGAAGAGTAGACATCTTTTCAGATCCCATAAGTGTTAAGAAGATTGGGAGAAGATGCTCTGAATAATTTTATGCCAATAAATAAGCATAAGCTCCTAGAGAACTATAACTTAGACCCAGGAAGAAATAGAAAATGTGAATTGTCCTATAACTCTTAAATAAATCAAATCTCTGGATCTATGTGGCTTTCTAAATTAAAGAAATAAAACCAATTTTATACAAACTCTTCCAAAGAAAAGAAGAAAAGCAAGAAGTCTTCGCAACTAATTATTATGAAGCCAGAATATTCTCCATTCTAACATGGTAAGGACATTATAGGAGAGAATATCTTTGTCATAAACAAAGCCGAGAACAAATGCTAAAGAAAATGTTAATCAAATCCAGCAGCACGTAAAAAAGATAATACATTGTAATCATGTAGAGTTTATCTTAGCAATGCAAATTTGTTTAAAATCAGAAAATCTATCAGTGCAATGCACCACACTAACAGTTAGTCTGGTGCACCACACTAACCACAATGCACCACACTAACGGATGGAATAATGGAGAAAAACCATTTATTATTGGGTGATCATTGATCAGCCCAGTAGATTCGGAAAAAAATTTTGATAAATTCAATTTTCTTTATGTCAAAACTTTTTTTTTTTTACAACATAAGGAAACTTTCTTAAATTAATAAAGGGTACCTACAAAACCTGTGTACTTAATGAGGAACTTTAGATAGTTCTTCCCTGAATCTAGAAATCACACGAGCATATCTACCATCACCACTTGGAGGCCCTACAGAGTACAAAATAGCTGGAAAAAGAAGTATAAAATATAAACATTGGGAAAAAAAATAAAACTCTTGTTATTTGCAGATAATATGATATAAGTAGAATATTAAAAAATACAAATAAATTATTAGAATTAGAAGTGAAGTTACTAAGGTTGTTGAGAAAAATGTCTATATACAAAATGAATTGTATCTATATACTAGTAAAAAAGAACAAAACAGAATTTTAAAAAGGTAAAACAAGATATCAAGTAAAATAAAGTATTTTTAAGATCTCTATGCATATAAAAATAAGCTATTTTTTTTAAAGATTTTATTTATTTATTTGACAGAGAGAGAGAGAGATCACCAGCAGAGAGAGAGAGAGAGAGATCACAAGCAGAGAGGCAGGCATGGGGGATGGGGAGCAGGCTCCCTGCTGAGCAGAGAGTCCCAGGCGGGGCTCGATTCCAGGACCCTGAGATAGTAACCGGAGCCAAAGGCAGAGACTTTAACCCACTGAGCCACCGAAGCTCCCCAACAATAAGCTATTATTGAGCAAAAAAATTTTTTAAAGATTTAAATAGGTACATGATCATGGATTAGAAGATATTAAGATGCATTTTCAACTAAAATCCCAATTGGCTTTTGCATGGAACTGACAAGAAAAATTTAAAATTTCAGGGTGCCTGGGAGTCTCAGTCGGTTAAGCATCTGCCTTTGGCTTAGGTCATGATCTCTGGGTCCTGGAATGGAGCCCTGTATAAAGCCCCCTGCTCAGCAAGGAGTTTGCTTCTCTCTCTCTCTTTTTCCCCCTGCCTCCCTACCCCCTTCTTCTTCTTTTTTCACTTATGAACTTCCCTATATTGTTTGGCTCTATTTGAAATACTTCTTTAGGCCAATTCTTTTTAAAACTCTGTGATCTCACTCATATATGGAATTTAAGAAACAAGGCAGAGGATCATAGGGGAAAAGAGGAAAAATGAAACAAGATGAAATCAGAGAGGGAGACAAACCATAAGAGACTCTTAATCATAGGAAACAAACTGAAAGTTACTGGAAGGGGGAGTGGAGGAGAGTATGGAGAGATGGGGTAACTGGGTGATGGACATTGAGGAAGGTATGTGTTGTAATGAGCGCTGGGTACTATTAAAGACTGATGAATCACAGACCTGTACCCTTGAAACAAATAATACATTAAAAAAAAAATTGTACCCGATGTTAAAGATTCAAATTCCGATCTCTTCTCTCTGAATCTTTTACTATCACAGTCAGAATAATTCTTAATCCTCTAAAATTCTAGGGCCTTTCCTAGCCTTGATAGTCCACTAATCACATATTATTTTGTTATTTGAGGTCACAGTGCTATATCTTTTTTGCTGTTCCAGTTTCCTGTTTAGGAATTTCACACATATTGGGCATGCACAATATAGGAGTATAAGAAAGTTATCATCAAGTATTTAAAAATATTTCTAGTAATAATACATTAAACAATGGATATTTTTAATAAAAATATAAAGGTAAATTGTAACATACGTTTGCAACTTCATATGATCCATTTAATATCTGTTCCATGTAATGATTTAGGTCTCTGAATCTTTTGTGGTCTGAATTTGTAAAAGGTAAGTGCCACCAATGAGGAAACCTGTTTAAAAAAAAAAGTGTATCTTCATTAGTTTGAAAATTTGCATCTTAGGTTGTTTATGAACTTAGAGCAACAGACTGAAGGACCAATGAAAATATTTTTTAAAAAATGGAACACATCATTAATCCTAAGGGTTTCATTAACATGGTTGTGGCCCTTTGTGCTATTTTAACTTTCATTAATATTAATACTAATTTAATTTAATTTAACATATTAATATATATGTTCTTTCTTGCTGTGTTTATAGAAGACCACACATTTTGTCCTTTAAATATATATGGAGGCTTAATACATACTTTCTGAAGTTAATGATTCATAATTTTTGAAAAAGTTCAGATTGTATTGTTTCTTTTGGGTTCCCTAGAGATATTTCTACACTAACTAAATTAAACATTTTACAAAGTGACATATGTTCCCATCTGGTCTTAGTCCTTTGGAACAAGGTATCACTTTCCTCAAGAGTCTTAACTTTCCTCCTAGAGTCTTATTCTTGCAGAATTCCCTCTGCAGTATCTGATGATTCATCTTTGGTTAGACGTGATTAAAACCAATTACTAAGGAGAATGACCTGTTAATAGTTAGCATTTGGTAAAATACTTTGCTGGCTAAATACATCTTTTTCGGAACTATCTAGCAGCTTCCCCTGACTGCGTCTTGCTTCTGCCTCCTTCACATTTCGGCTTCTTTGGTATAGATATTTCCCAGGGGTAAGGGGCATGAGGGATAGTGAAAGGCTGTCAGCAAACACAGAAATATGTAGGTATCAAGTACAGGCTATTCCATTCAGTGCTTCTTGTTAGAAATGTTAGGAAGTCTAAAATAACGTTTGAGTATTTAAATAATTTAAATAATTTTGGGGCACCTGGGTGACTCAGTGGGATAAGCCTCTGCCTTTGGCTCAGGTCATGATCTTGGGGTCCTGGGATTGAGCCCTACATCTGGCTCTCTGCTCAGCAGGGCACCTGCTAACCCCTCTCTCTCTCTGCTTGTCTCTCTGCCTACTTGTGATCTCTCTCTCTGTCAAATAATAAATAAATAAAATAAAAATTAATTAATTGATTAATAATTGGCATTTTATTTTTAAAAAGTTCTCCTATAGTTCTAAGGGGTAAAGTATTAAAATTTTTCATTCAGATTTGATTATCACAAGATTGATATACAATTAACCAAACCAGAAATGCATTTGATAAACATGATTGGGCAGGTTTTAAATATTAATTTGTCTATCTGTAGATAAATTTTCCTTATTGTTAAAAGAAAATGGAATTCAACATCAGTTCTCTTCCTTTGTTGATGTTTCTACAGAGGTATGTATTAAAAGTCTTATATATAATTAAGTACAAGAGGATTGAAAAATTTAGCCATAGTAATGTCATTCAATTGTTGAAATGTTTTTGAGTTATATGCCACATATAATATAGCAATCATTTTGTGAAAATGATTTTTTTATGATCTTTTATCTGACAGTGATATCATATCCTCCCACCATTTTGTTCAGGCCAAAGATTAGGAAACACTTGACTCGCAAAGAGATTTGAATATTAGAATACCTTTTTTCAATATTGATATTGAACCAATGTTTTCGTTTGCCTTTTATTTCATTCTCAGAGATTTTTTCCTCTCTGGGAATTCTGGATGGTTGGGAGATTCTGGATGGCTGGGAGAGGAGCAATGTTGAAAGCAGAAAGGAAAAGGAAGTCAACCCTTTTTAAGCAGGTTAATTTTAAAGAAGACCATTAATTTTACAGAAGATTTCCATGCCTGTGTATTCCTGGAAGGTACCCAGAGGTAAAAACAGTCTTCTTTGAAGACCACTATTATATACTACGACTAATTTAAATTTTATTCTTTATGACTCTAACTTTCTGATCATACTCTTCAGATCAGTTTTACATAATTCTTATAGGGCTTATCTTAGTAAATTTAGGAGTCAGAGGAAATCTCGCTTTCATCCTTCATTTATATGCATCACTGGAAGCCTGAGCTCCTTCGGGACTGTCAGCATACAAATATTGTCAAGGGCATACAGGAACATATAGCATATAGCCCCCCACCCCACCATACACATACACACACATACACATTGCTGGAATGGTTTTAAAATCAATTTAAATACCAGGCAGTAGTTGTTTAGCAAGGCATAACCTTAACTAAAGGTGAAAATTGAGAAGAGGCACATGGAGAGAGATTATTAACACCTTTAAGGTTTTACAAGTTGTCCTAATATGTAGTACACAGATAAAAGTGTAAAACAGAGTAGTTTTTGAAACCAAAAACTTAAGTGTTAAGTCACTTAACAATGACCAACATTTTTTTCAAATCATTAATTAGTGGAGTACAACGGCAACCACTGATGTTGAATTTGATATTTGCAGTCAAACTTTGCACTTTTTTTTGCTAGCATCTCCTTTTCTGTTATTCTATCAGATGTTTTTGGTAATTCTTAAAGCTGGTGCTGCTTTTAAGTTTTCATAATGACATTCCTTCCCTCTCAGTCTCTTGAACATACTCTTAATTTGTTCACCTCCTAATGCTTAAAGTATCTATATTTCAAAATTTCTGTGACATCTGCAAGCAGTTTTTCATAAACACAAAGTACTTCACTCTTCAATATTGCACCGTATCTCTCCATCCATTGGGAACTTTGCTTAGAGTTATGTTTTAGAAAGTCACTAAAACCTGAAAGCCTGGTAAAAATCCACATGTAAAAAATATGTCAGGTCAAACTATAAGAGACTCTTAGGAAACAAACTGAGGGTTGCTGGAGGGGAAGGGAGGTAGGAGGGATGGTGTCTGGGTGATGGACATTGGGAAGCGTATGTGCTATGGTGAGTGCTGTGTATTGTGTAAATTGATGACTCATAGACCTGTACCCCTGAAACAAATAATACATTATATGTTAATTTAAAAAAAAAGTATGTCAGGTCAGATATGGACATTCACATTGTTAAAGGACCATTTACTTAACAAAATCTCAGTATAAAGATAAAATAACATTTGCTTTACCCAAGTGCCAAGAAAATCTCTGGCAAGTTAATCTTTTAAAGTCAAGATACTCCTTTAGTACACACTGAAGTTTATGACCTAAATTTGGTTAGTTCTAAGTGATGAATTTTAGAAGGTTTGTTTGAACAGAAGTAATTTTCAATTGTATTCTAATGTGTTTATGTTTAGTATTTTTTAAACTATAATATGAACAAAAGCAATGATTTTCAAGATTGTTTGGCAATGAACATAACAAATTAAATTTAGATAATCCAAGTCAAAGTTAATAATTCACAACAAAAATGAATTGGTATTAGTAAATTTTACTACATACTAAATGATATTAATAAATTGTTTTTTGGTACAGGAAATAAATATATCAGCACTTTTTACTCCCATTATTTGTTGAAACAGAACTATCCAATTTAGTTCTGCATTTTCAATTTCAATTTTATTTTTTATAGAAAATCTAAAGAGATTAAATTTAAAAACCCACAAATAAAATAATTTTCCTGATAATTGATGGAAAATGAAATGGCTTCAAAATTTTTCTGCCTGCAAAATCAATGGCTAGAAGCAAACAGAAATTGCAAACCTTGTTCTGTTTTATGAGACAAAGGTTCTTTACTCTGGGAGCAATACAGACTCTGCTGGGATGGGTTCAATGGCATTGGAGTCAGAATGCTGTATTGCTCACAAATAGAAAATCCCATAACCATAATTTTTCCTTATGTTCAAGGACAAGTACTGCAGGCAAAACACTGGGGAGGACAGTGGCTTACTCTGGGAGAGTCAATGATGCAAACTGCTTCTGAAGTTGGCTGTGAAGTTTTGAAAACTGGTCAAATGATTTTTCCGTCAGGCTTGTTTCATTGTTACCGTGTGTCACCCGGATTAGATATAGCTGCAGAAAATAAATAGACAAACATCAAGAGGTGGTATTACCAACCTGTGATACACTTTCAAATCTGGTTTCATGTGAGCTAAACAAAGCAAGAACCGTTCTGTAAAAAGCCATCGCAAGATTTGTAAAGGCGAAATTACCTGTAAACACAGTATACAATAATATCATAATCTTGTGTGCCGGGAACAGACTGCCTAATTTCTGCTCCTTTTTTCATGTGGACATTTTAATTAGCTCTTGATTTATAGCCTACCACAGGGCAGGAACTGTTCTCTTTGATGGTTCTCTACTAATAGCTCTGGTTGTTATGATTTCTTCTTAGAACATTCTCTTTTAATGGCACTTCTGCTCAAACTGTCACTGATTTTTCATTTGCATAGTAAAAAAAATTATGATATAAGGAAGGATGTGTAGCATAGGCAAGAGAAGTCTGAGATGAAGTCAAATGATATTTAAGTCAAAATGACAGAGTTGAGACTTACATGACTAGTTTTCTTGCTGAACCCTAAAATTGTCGCTCTTTGAATTGATCTGGTTGCATTCAGCATACAGGATTCCTGGGGAAAAGTCTGTGAAGTAGATTTAGCAGGGTTTATGGTTGTCATTTGTGCAAGTGTATGGATCAAGTTATTTAACTTAACAGGGAAGCACTCCAGACTTTCCTTTAGTTTCCTAAAGAAATGAAAAAGAAAAGATAGTGAGTAACATTTTCCCGAGTTGATTCATTTCATTTAAGATTTGTTTTCTTGTGTTTGTTAAATGTGGAGGAAAAAGTCAAGAGCCATGACTGTTTATTTGGACCCTAACTATTAAATGTTATTTTTATAAACCCCAAGTCCACATCTTGAATTGCTAGCAGATATAAAAGAAACCCACGTGGTGAAATAGAAAACTAATTGTAATTTTGTAATTTGATTTATTTAGGGTTTGTTTTCTATTTTTAGAATTGATTCATTTAAAATTTAATTTTAGTTTATAATTAAAGTATTTAAATAATTCCAGAAGTTAAAACTATAGAACAATGTATATTACAATAAGCCAGTCCTTGTACTCTCTGTATTATTCCTTCTTTTGCCCATATTTAAATATTTAAAAAAAATATGGTTTAACTTATACTGCTTTTTATTTTATTTATATATATATTTGTGTTCTCTCAATTATTTGGCAAAAAGTTGCATATATTATATTTAATATATAGTATTCTATGTGAATTATTTTTTCACCCTGTGGTCTTTGGTTTGGTTTTGATGTGTTTCTGCTTTTTAAAGTTTTTTTTTTTCTTGTATTTGAGGTTTGCAATTGTGTTCTAATGATATAAATATCTTCATACAATGTTCTTTATACCCTCTGTACCTTCTTCTCCAGTATCTGATTTGCAGTGTTTTCCTTTTGATTCCAATTAATATTATAAAGCAAATGGTGTCCTTATTCTGTTCTTCATATGTGCTTCCTTTTCCACTTCTACTTTTTATAGAGGTATTGTATCTACATATATAATATCTGTACTATACATACCATATAGTCTCTCTTCTAATTATCATTAAATCTTAAATTTTCTTTCTTTTTTCAAATGTTTTATTTATTTGACAGAGACACAGCGAGAGAGGGAATACAAGCAGGGGAGAGGGAGAGGAAGAAGCAGGCACCCCGGCGAGCAGGGAGCCCAATGGGCTTGATCCCAGGACCCTGAGATCATGACCTGAGCTGAAGGCAGATGCCTAATGACTGAGCCACCCACGTGTCCAAATCTTAAATTTTCTACCAGGCATTATGTCTGCATCTTTGTCATTTTGACTACCTGAAGCTCATTCTCTAGTAAATTCCTCAGAAAGTGCTTGAAGAAATGTTTCTGAATTTAGGGTGTTGACAATAGTTTGTGGCCTAATTTGAAAATCATTTTGGCTGGATACATCGTCCTTGGCTCACATTTCTCTCTTTTCTTAAAAAAATTTTTTTATTTATTTAAGAGTGCGAGCACAAGTGGGGGAAGGGTGACGTGAGGGACAAGCGGACTCCCTGCTGAGCAGGGAGCCTGACATAGGTCTTAATCCCAGGACCCTGAGATCATGACTGAGCCAAAGGCAGAGGCTTAACCAACTGAGCTACCAAGGCATCCCTCATATTTCCTTTTTTGCGTGCCATAAAAACATCATTCCATTTTCTTCTGGAATAAAGAATTAGTATCCCAAACTGATATTGAACTTCTTTCTCTTATAAATAATCTGGTCTTTTTGCCTGGATGCTTGAAGGAAGTTTGTTTTTCTTTAAAGTCCAATAGGTTTTCTAAAATATGTTTTATGTTGGTTATTCTAGGTAATTTTGCCAAATAGTCAATGTGTTTTAATGTAATTTCAAGCCTTTTCACTTCAGAAAATGTAATTATGATACTAGTATTTATTAAAATACCAAATAAGGGGGCATCTGGGTGGCTCTGTCAATTAAACATCTGACTCTCAATTTTGCCTCAGGTCATGATCTCAGAGTCCTAAGGTTGAGCCCCACTTCGGACAGCATAGAGCCTGCTTGAGATTCTCTTTCTCCCTCTCCTTCTGCACCCCCCATGCGCACTGTTTCTGTCTCTCTAAAATAAATAAATAAATCTTTTAAAAATGCTGAATAAATAATTTAGCTTTGGTACTATTTTATTATATTATTTTGGTATTCTTTTCCAGGGAATTTCTTTATGTATATACATGCTGGATTTTCATTGCCTTTCTTTATTTTAAAAGTCCTCCTTTTGTTCCTTTTTCTCTGGAGGCATCTGTTATATTGTCATGTTTATTCTGTGTTCCTTCTGGCTTGCTTTTAAAAATGTTTTCTTTTCCCAGAAATGAACCCACAACTATATGGTCAATTAATCTTTGGCAAAGCAGGAAAGAATATCCAAAGGGAAAAAGTCTCTTCAACACATGGTGTTGGGAAAACTAGACAGCAACATGCAAAAGAATGAAACTGGACCACTTTCTTACACCACACACAAAAATAAATTCAAAATGGATCAAAGACCTAAATGTGATACCTGAAACCATAAAAATCCTGGAAAAAAACACAGGCAGTAACTTCTCTGACATTGGCTATAGCAACTTCTTTCTAAACTGTCTCCTGAGGTGAGGGAAACAAAGCAAAAATAAACTATTTGAACCTCATCAAAATAAAAATCTTCTGCACAGTGAAGCAAATAAGCAGCAAAAGTAAAAGGCAACCTATGGAATGGGAGAAGATTTTTGCAAATTACATATATAATAAAGGGTTAGTATCCAAAATGTATAAAGAGGTTATAAAACTCAACAACAAAACCCAAATAACCCAGTTTAAAAATGGACAGAGGACATGAATAGACATTTTTTAAAGAATGCATACATTTGGCCAATAGACACATGGAAAGATGCTCAATATCATTGATCATTAAGGAAATGCAAACCAAAACTATAGTGAAATATCACCTTACACCTGTCAGAATGTCTAAAATCAACAACACAAGAAACAACAGGTGTTGGGGAGGGTGTGGAGAAAGGGGAACTCTCTTGCACTGTTGGTGCAAACCAGTACAGCCACTGTGGAAAACGATATGGAGGCTCTTTAAAAAGTTAAAAATAGAACTACTCTATGGCCCAGCAATTACACTCCTGGATATTTACCCAAAGAATATAAAAATACTAATTGAAAATGATACATGTATGACAATGTTTATAGCAACACCATCTACAATAATCAAATCATGGAAAGAGCCCACATGTCCATGAACTGATGAATGGATAAGGATGTGGTATATACAACAGAATATTATTCGGTCATAAAAAAAGAATAAAATCTTGTCAATTACAATGATGGATGTCAATTGCAATAATGGAAGAAACTATTAACTTAGGAAAAATAAGTCAGTCAGAGAATGATAAATGCCATATGATTTCATTCATATATAGAATTTAAGAAACAAAACAAACAAGCAAAGGGTAAAAGAGAGAGAGAAGCATCCCAAGAAACAAAGTTAATTATAGAGAACAATCTGACCATTACCAGAGGGGAGGTGGCTGGGGGGATGGGTTAAATAAGTGATGCGGATTAAGGTGTGTACTTGTGATAGGCACCAGGTATTGTATGGAAGTGCTGACTCACTATAAATTAACTAATACTACACTGTATGACCTGCAACTATTATTACATGTATTTTAACTAACTGGTATTTAAATAAAAGCAGAAAAATCAAATTAAAAAATTTTTGTTTTCTTTTACTTTTATTTTTTTCTTGGTTTCAATCACCTCATTTCCGAATTTTTCTAATTGTAATATATATTGTTCTTTCATGTCTTTATCATTGCCTTGATTTCTTTTAGCTCAATCTGAAATATAAGGATACAATTTCTTCCTTTGGTGGAAATGTCTTTCTGGCATACTTCATTGTAGGCATTTTGTTTTTACATCTTGTTTCTTTATTTCTCATTATAATTTTGTATGACCTTCAAACATAATCCATTTTGATTGCTTATTTTAATATGAAATTAGCACTCCTGAACTTTTGGGAAGGAGTAGAAGGTTTTTGAGGGTCTGAAGTTCCCTTTTCTGTTGTTACAACATAATGATAAAAAATGTCATTTCATATTTTCTAAGATATGCTTCTTTTGCTTATCCTCACACCCCTGGACTTCAGTTTTCCTTTTCTCCTCTGATCTTTCTCCTCTCATCTTGGAATATACATCTAGTAGTTTCTCTTCAGTGTAGGACTTTTTCCTGGAAGGAAGCTCCAGTTACATTTGAAAGCTCATAAAGTTGTTGGACCTTTTCAGATCTGCCACAGAAGCCCTTCTCATTGAATTGGAATGTGTAAAAATTCTTCCCAGTTTTAGCTGCTGTTACCAGATTGGTCTGCTCAGCTTTCCAATGAGTACCTGTGGGGTCTTTGGAGTCCTGTTCTCAGGTCAGTCAGATGATGTATTGCTTCGTTAGCTTCTTCCCATGACATGCTGATACACAGGTCTTATAGCTGAATGGTTTGTCCTACCTGCTTGTATTTTAAGGTTCTTGGGAATACTTTCTTGCATAGTTTTGTTGTAGATATTGCCCAGAGTTTTTGAGTTTTGCTACCCTTTTTGATATGTCTGTTTTACTTGGAAGAGATTCAGGAACATTAAAAAAACTTGACTTGTTGTAATATATAATTCAAGCAACACAGTAAAATCGAAGTAAAATGGGAAAAGTTCCCTTCATCTTTCCTCCAGTACCACTCTCCTCCAGAAATAATCACTAGAAACAATTTGATATTGTTTTTTGAGCTTTCTTTTACATATGTGCAAACAAATAGATATACAGACATATATATGCACTATCTTTACTCTTACTACATGCCAGATGCTATTCTAGTATTGGGATATAGCAACGAGTAACAGAAATTTCTCCCTTTATAGAGTCTATATAATGTGAAATTCAGACAATAGTGAAATAAACATTTAAAATAAAGAATTTGAGAAAGTAATATATGCTATAAAGTACACTAAGATATATATTGTAGAGAGGGAATAAAAGGTAGGTAATGATGGTGCAATGGGTCATCTCACTAAAAAGAGAGTTGAATGATTTGACACAGACCTTGATTTGCCAAGAGTATAGGCCACAGAGATTTCTGATGGAGGACATTTGAAGAAGAAACAATGGCTAGTTCAGAAATTCAGAGGTAGATGGGTGACTGGTGTTTTGCCGATGGCAAAGAATGGCTGATAGAGTGAGGAAAGGAAGAATGGAATTAGACAAAAAGCGCACCATTTTGTAAGGACTGTGATGTTGAGTGATATAGAAGTAAAAAAGGAGTCAAAAATCACAATTTATGCAATGTTGTAATCTGCTATTTTAACTTAGTAATACATTTTGGAAGAAAAATTTTATAGTAAATGGTGCATAGTAAGTGGCCCCAAAAGATCTGTTGAATGAACAATCTTTCTAATTCAGAACACAGAGTTAGACCTATTTTTGAAATGGCCACACAGTATCTGAAAGTATAGATGTACAGTCATAAATCTAAATGAATTTTTTTATTGCAAAGACTATTCTTTCCTTATGGATTCATTTTTGTCCAATACTAAGCCTCTCTATATATGCCTAGGCCTGCTTCTGGCCTCTTTATTGTGTTACACTTGTCATTTGTCCATTTCTTTTCTTCTTTTAAAAAAGATTTCATTTATTTATTTGACATAGAGAGAGAGAGATCACAAGTAGGCAGAGAGGCAGGCAGAGAGAAGGGGAAGCAGGCTCCCTGCTGAGCAGAAAGTCCAATGCAAGGTTCGATCCTAGGATCCTGAGATCATGACCTGATCTGAAGGCAGAGGGTTTAGCCCATTGAGCCACCCAGGCACCCCCATTTGTCCATTTCTGTGTCAACACTACATTTTCTCAAAAACTGGAAGTTATAATATAAGTCTTGAAATCCACAAGCTCTTTTATCTTCTTCTTCTTTAGGTATTTTTTTTTTCACTATTTTAGGCCCTCTAATCTCCCAAATATACTCTATTTTTATTTTATTTAAATTCAAATTAGTTAACATATAGTGTGGTATTGGTTTCAGGAGCAGAATTTAGTGATTCATCACTTACATATAACCCCCAGTGTTCCTCAAATGCTCCCAACCAATGCCCTCCTTAATGCTCATTCCCCATTTAGCCCATCCCCTGACCCAACACCTCTCTAGCAAGTCTGTTTGTTTTCTATATTTAATTGTCTCTTATGGTTTGCCTCCTTCTCTGTTTTTATCTTATTTTATTTTTCCTTCCTTTCCCCTATGTTCATCTGTTTTGTTTCTTAAACTCCACATGAGTGACATCATATATTTGTCTTTCTGACTTATTTTGCTTAGCATAATACACTCTAGTTTCATCTACATTGTGGCAAACGGCAAGATTTCATTCTTTTTGGTCACAGAGTAATATTCCATTATATATATATACAAATATATCACATCTTCTTTATCCATTCATGTACATTTGGGCTTTTTTTTATAATTTGGGTATTGTTGATAGTGCTGCTATAAACATTGGGTGCCTGTGCACTTTGAATTAGCATTTTTGTAACCTTTGTATTCAAAGGATACAAAGTAGCATAATTGCTGGGTTGTAGGATAGTTCTATTTTTAATTTTTCCTAAAATCTTATTTTATTTATTTATTTATTTTTAAAGATTTTATTTATTTGAGAGAGAGCGAGAGAGCATGAGAGGGGAGAGGTCAGAGGGAGAAGCAGAGTCCTTGCTGAGCAGGCATCCCGATGCGGGACTTGACCACAGAACTCCAGGATCATGACCTGAGCCGAAGGCAGTTGCTTAACCAACTGAGCCAACCAGGTGCCCTATTTTTAACTTTTTGAGGAACCTCCATTCTTTCTACTGTGGCTACACCAGTTTGCATTCCCACCAACAGTGCAGAAGGGTTCCCCTTTCTCTGCATCCTCACCAACATCTGTTGTTTCCTGACTTACTAATTTTAGCCATTCTGACAGGTGTGAGGTGGTATCTCACTGTGGTTTTGATTTGTATTTCCCTGATGATGAGTGATGTTGAGCATCTTTTCATGTGTCTTTTAGCCATCTGGATGTTGGTTGGGAAAAGTGTCTAATTATGTCTTCTGCCCATTTCTTAACCGTATTATTTGTTTTTTGGGTGTTGCATTTGATAAATTCTTTATAGATTTTGGATACTAACCATTTATCTGATATGTCATTTGCAAATATCATCTTCCACAGAATCGGCTTATCAAGATCACCCATACAAAAAATAAATGTGTAAGGTTTTGAGTGGTATTACATTGAAAGTATAAATCAATTTGGGGAGATTTAACATCTTACAATATTAAGACATGCACCCAGTAAGCATGGTAGATTTCTTCATTTAGTTAAGTCTCATTTTACATCTCTCTTTACAAGTTTAGATTTTTTTTACCGTGAAAGTTTTGCATATCTTTTGTTAGATTTATTCTCCAATTGAACACATTCTTGTCAATGGCAAATTGTAAATACTATCTTTTCCTAAGTTTTAACTAATATTTGATGAAATATAAGTAGATTTTAAACTCTCATTGATTTTAACAATATTTCTGTATGATCTTTTGAAATTTGTATGGACATAGTTATGTAATCTGCAAAAATGATAGAGCTTTTGTACCTTTGCACTGCTAAGATCAATGTTAAATGGAAGTGGTGATAGGAAGCATTTTTGGTTTGTTACTGATTACAAAGAAGTTTTCAATGTTTTGCCATTAAGTATAATGTTTTCTGTTCAGTTTTAGCTAAGGATATTCCTTTTAAGAAACAAGTAATTCTAGGGGCGCCTGGGTGGCTCAGCGGGTTGGGGCCTCTGCCTTCGGCTCCGGTCATGGTCTCAGGGTCCTGGGATCAAGCACCGTGAAGGGCTCCCTGCTCAGCGGGGAGCCTGCTTCCCCCTCTCTCTCTGCCTGTCTCTCTGCCTACTTGTGATCTCTCTCTGTCAAATAAATAAATAAAATCTTAAAAAAAAAAAAAAAGAAACAAGTAATTCTAAATTTTGCTAACTACTAATTTTCTGTATCTATTGGGATGATCATATAACGTTTCCCCTTCATCTTTTTACTATAGAGTCTTGATTGTTTACCTTATAACTACTTACTTTACTGAACTCTTGTTATTCCATTTTTTTAATTCTCTAGGATTATTTTATTTGTTGTCTTATTCAAATGGAAAATAACAATATAATAAAACTTAAACATAGGGTTTTACTTATCAATATAAAAGCATTATTATCTTTTTTCCTGACATTAATGGGAATGCTTGCAATTTTCCACTTTTAAAAGTATGATGTTTATCTAAGCTTCCTTCTATCTGAGCTAACTAAAATTTTCTAAGAGGAATGGATGTTGAATATAATTAAATACTACTTTTCTAGGTTGGCATCTATCAAAGTTATCATGCAATGACTCTTTTAGACTAATCTGCCATGTTCTTAGTATTAACAGTGTAGTTCAATAATGTTTAATAATTTTCTGCTCAATTTTATAAAACTTCAAACCCATTTATCTTGTTCTGGTATTAGACTCTTTAAAATAAATTCCCAAATTTTCCATTATTATACACCAATCTAAGCCAAAATTTGCTAAGAAAGTTAAAATATGACTGATCATTATTCATTTCCACAGTGTTCATGGTTCAAAAGATACTCTTTGACTATATGAATTTATGGGTATATTGTATAGTATAAAACATTACTTTCTCTTCTTGTTCATAGCTTGAAGAATGAATGATAATAATAATAATGAGTACAATGCTAATCATGATTTGTGGAGACCCAACCATTCATTCATTCATTTAACATATTCATTCATTCATTCATTTAACAAATATTTACTGAACATATTTCATGTGTTGAGGTGGAAACTCTAGGGTGACAGCATGTACTCACTTCTAAAGAAAATTGGCTATGAACCCTAAGTCCTAAATTCTGATGTACTCATCTTTACAAAATCTCAACTACATCCATGCCTTACTCTTATATTGTCCAACAATCGAGGTGAAGGATGAACTTTTATGATAAGCCTATAGTTTAAGGGTAGACTTTCACCTAAATCCATCTCCTATCTCACGGGTAACCGATTAAACAGGTCAGATAAAAACAGTGCTGTTAAATATGACCCAATTGAGGACTGGGGACCTGAGAGTAGTAGGTTTCAGGCCTCTGCAAGGATCTGATTTATGCAGATGGCAGCTCTATGATTTATTTTGTTTAATGGCAGGATCAGCAGGATTATATTTTAGAGTATCGTCATAGAACAGGTTCAAAGCAGCAGTTGGAAGGACCCAGATCTTAAATTTCTTAGGGGAAACATCCAGATCATCCTGATAAACACTTCTAACTCCCAGCCAGGTGCTCGTCTATGTGCTGGAACATAGAGATAGAGAGAAATCAGATTTCTGCCCTCAGGGAGTATATATCCTTCGGCGAGGACTGCACTGAATGCCTTATGTTAATCTTTTCATCCTTATAGGAAAGCAAAGAATTGTTTTAGCAATAGATTAAAAAAAAAAAAACCCAGGAAAGGTTAAATGAATACTAAAGGTGACATCATTTAGAGGTCATTACTGAGAATTTCAACTCATGTTTATCTGATTCTCAAGTCTTTGCTCTCATTGTGGATTATTTATAATAAATAGTCTTTCAACTTTGCCTTTAAGATTAGCCAACAAATAGATTTAGCATGCAATTCTTAGGAGGAATAAAGGCACTAACATAATGATCCTTTAATTTTTACACAAAAGCAACCCTTAGAAAAACATTTAACAGTATTTTTTATAGCCAGGGAACATAGTCCAAAGGGTTATACAGTAACCACAAAATCTTAAGCCTTAGATGCTATCTTAGAAATGTGTTTAAAATTTATTCTGCTTCATAACATATTCACCTTTTCATATGACATAAATATTTTAAATTGCTTATCATTAGAAACAACTACTACTAATAGGTTTCCTAGCTATGTGTGCATGTGAATGAGCAATTGAGTTTATGAGTCTCAGAAAACTGAATCGAGTTCTGATCTTCCACATCAAGTTCAACATACATACAGAGAACAGCAGGGTTCTCTTTTTTTTTTTTCTCAGATTAAATGTTGTAATATTTTTTTTTTAAGATTTTATTTATTTGACAGAGAGAGGGATCACAAGTAGGCAGAGAGGCAGGCAGAGAGAAGGGGAAGCAGGCTCCCCGCTGAGCAGAGAGCCCGACGCGACGCGGGGTTCGATCCCAGGACCCTGAGATCATGACCTGAGCCGAAGGCAGAGGCTTTAACCCACTGAGCCACCCAGGCACCCTAAATGTTGTAATAATTTTTGAACTCGTATTTATATTAATACATGACTGTAAGGGGCAAAAGTTTTTCATCGCTTTGTGAGCCACATCAGAGTAACCACTGAGGAGGAGTGGAATGGCAGTTAAGGAAGTTTGAAGCAACAGGATGGAAATTTCAAGAGCATTATTTCTATTGGTGAAGTTGTTTATATCATTTTGTGGTTTGGTAGAATATCTAGTTTACTAGTCGGTCCCTTTAATAGTCTGAGAGAAATATTTCTCAAAAGACTTTATCTGGGAAGGAATTTGCATAAGAACATTCTTATTTTACAATTGACTGTAATTTTATCATATATAAATAGAAGAGTTTCAAGTGACTCATACTCCCCATGAACGAATTTTTTCATTTAACCTCCAAACTTCATTTTCGTTGTATTGATTTTGGCATGTGTGATAAACACACTACTTTTTTTTTCCTTTTTATATTGAAGTTAGTGATTGAGTATCCAGCTTTGTGAGTCATTTTTAACAATTCAGAGGGAACAATGACTTAATACAACTTCGTCACAATTTCTTCTATTCCATGAAGAAAAATAATAGTTCAATGTTGAATTTGTAATCTCTGAAATATCTGCCCAACACTTTCTCATACTTAAGGCTGTAAAGTGTGCTATCAAGATAATCCTTACTTTGTTCTAAGTTTATACTGAAACAATAAATATTCAAACCCATACTTTTAAACCAAAAAACCAATACCATTATGAAATGAATTCAGTGTATAATTATTGCTGATGCATCCTTGGCATACAATAAAAAAGTTCCTCTCTGTGCATTTTTATTTTTAAAAATTCAAGATTGTCTGACACAAAAAAGAGATGACAGCCTTGGCTGCACATGTATATACACACGTGTGAACACAAAAATTTAAGCTTCATGTTCTTTTTTTTTTTAATGTTCAGTTAGCCAACATCATGTTCTAACTTTTTAAATAAAATAGGTGAAAGAATATCTATGCTAATATCTATGAAAGAATATCTCATGCTAATCTTTGTGGCTTTGATGGCCTGGTACTTTAATTTGAGATACATGGTTATAAGCATTTAGATATTTTCTTGTTAAACATTCAGATGTTTGGAGGTTTTCTTACTATATTCTTTCACCTAACCTGAAGACACTAAGTTAAAAAACATCTATATTATCTGAGATTATCAGAGCATTAGGAGTTTCACATGTAGGATTTTTCACCATGTGAAAAATTACCATGTGATTTTGCTTAAGGTCCTGGGAAGAGCATCTATTATACAAGAAATCAATTTTGCTCTATATTGAACTCACTCATTAGTTCTGCCCGTGATCTCAAGAAAGTCAGTTAGCTTCCAGGAGACTCAGTTGTTTCATTTATAAAACATAGGTGTTGACCAAACCATGCCGTTCCCCCAGGACTACTGGTAGAATTGAATTAGATAACATATGAAAAGTACTTGGAAATAGAATAATATAATGAAAATATTATTTCAGAAAGCTTACTATCAAATAAGTAAAGAAATGAATATATATTAACCTCAAAAGGTAGCAAACTACATATAGCAGGATATAAAAGAAAACAAATGTGCAGATTTATGGTTTTTTGGAAAATGACTTATGGTAAACTCTTGAAATCCAGAAAAGAAAAATTAGCTAATGGTTGAAACAAGGGGCAGCTTTAAATTCATCTTTCTTTCTTCTCATTCTTTTTTTTCTCTTTCTTCATTGTTTAGAACTTGGCTTACAAACAAACAAACAAACAAAACCCACCAAAAACCAAAAAACAAAATACTAAAAAAAACTGCTGTTTTCCAAGTTAAAGTTTCAAGTCTTCAAAGTTTACCTACAAGGTTAGCGAGCCTTATGTAAATGTCACCACAAGCACCTAACTGCATACAAACAAGAATTCTAGGATCTCTGGTCTTGACTATTAATAAGTAGTTCTTACACTTTCTTAGGGAGGCTACTTAGAAAAACCAGCCAAATCAGAGCAAATGAAAGAAAGGGACTAGAAAAAGGTTGAAGGACTGGTCTTATTATGTGTAAGTATTATGCCAGTGAAATGATATTCCAGGTGTCTATTCCCACTGACCACCCCCCAAGCCAGCTTATTTTATTGATGGTATTAAAATGAAACCTTACACAAAGCAGGAAAATAAATCTTAACATGCAATAATATAGAAAAATCAATAGTGATAAATGGTGCTATAATTAAGGTAATAAAAATCTTTAAAATGTGAAAAAATATATTTAAAAATAGTAAATGACTTTAGTCTAGTTGTGTGTAACTCACAGGGTCAGGAAACCCATGAGGGTAGGCTGATGCCAGTCTCGGTTGTGAAACAGCGCCATCTGGACTATTCATCTTTTGTAACTAATGACTTCAGGCACTCTTGGTGGGTACATTGAACTTTCCAAATGCTCTTAACCTTTAGACTGATAGTCTCTCGAAGAGTTAAAATACCTTTTTTTAAAAGCTAATAGCTAAGGTGTATCATGAGTTGGTATTCAGGGAGATTGGGCAAATTCTCAGTGTAGCATATATAATTCAAAAACAGAGACTCTCCTATTGCAGAAATTTAGAACAGCTGCCAAGCTATCCAACATTGTAATGAGTGTGACTGGGTCATGCAACTTAGGAAATACAGTATTGTAAAAGGTCTTATACCTGCAGTTTAAAAAAGTAGTTTACAACGTCAATTTACTTCAGATTTATTTTTATAATTCATTTTTTTTTAATGGGAGACTTTCACAATGAAAGTGAAACTTCCACATGTTTGAATTTGCATTTCTCTTTGAAATTTGCTTTCCTAATTGAGGGAAAGTTGGACATTATGATTGTTAATTCCTCCAGGTTTCATTGTTTTGTTTGTTTGTTTTTCTTGTGAGCATTTATTTCTGTGGATATCAGTGGTTCATCTAAGGCAAAGGAAAACTTTGACCCGTATTTGTGGGATTACAACAATCCATGAGATAACAATTTACAAAGTACTAAAATAGAATCAAGAAAATTTAATGATAAAAGAACCCAGGAATGTGCATCCCTGACCCATATGTTCTTTCTCAGTTTTGAAGAGAAGCAGACAAAAGGCCATTGAACTGTGTTTTGAGACATCTGAGCACAGAGTCTCGTCTTGCCCTGTAGCCATGAAAAATAACTAAGGAGGAATTATGTCTGCACACCGTAGGTGGCTCACAGACTCTGGCTCTGTTAGGAGGAGTCCAGGAGCACTCTTTCTGGATGTCATCAACATTTCCAATGGCGTTATAGTTGTTCTTGTTGGGACAGTCGCCATGCCTCCTCTACAGTTATGACTGGCCTCTCATAACTAAGATTGTTCTCTCTAAAGCTCAAAGTTCAGAGAAGAAACTCTAGGCTTCTTTGTCAAGGGGTGGTCCATGATAGATGTAAGGATGGGCAACAGAATCCATGATGGCTTTGTGTGAAGGATCCTGTCCATTTGGGACAAAAGCAACTAGTTAAGTCAATTAAACTGTCTCTCTCTGGAATTTAGACTATAGAATACTGGCCAATGGGCAAAGTGGTAGAGTAAAGAGAGTAGAAGGTCTTTGTTTCCACTGGAAACTAGCCAGGTCCCATAGGTTTCTGGGATATGTTAGGTTATAGTTCGAGTTCATATGTACCCTTTTCCCTAAGGATATCAGATAAAATCTCTGGTTCTTGCTACCAAAATACCTCACTAATGCAAATAATTTTTTTTTTTAAAGTTTGGAGTTTTGTGTTTTGCTTCAAGTTGCCTTCAGTTTTAGCCGAAGGGCAGGAGATCTTACACTTAGTAAACCAAAGAATCTGTGTGGCAAGCCAAATGGAATATCTGGGAATACATGGAAAATTTCCTCTCACATTTTTGGAGCAGAAAATGGATGAAGTGAAAAGTATGATCTGTATGTGGGAAGGGAGGTAGGTAGGGAAGATTCCAGTCTGGTCTGTGAAATAGGTTATCTGTTTCTAAGGACAGCTAACCCAAGGTTCGAAAGTGATTCAAAATTCTAAAATAACCCATTTGGACAGCATTTTAATGGATCGTTGCCTTTGTTGCCTAGCAGTGGGCTCAGCAGAGATATTACATGAGAGTATCAATTTCAGGAACCGAGTCATGAGACTTTCTTGATTCTGTTCAACAGCACTCAGCTGTAAGGTGAGCAGAAAAAAGTAAGGGAAGCAGAGAGAGGAGTTGGCAATCCTCTGAAAAACCTTTTTGGCCAGTAAACCAATTTTATTCTCATTTTCCTCTAAATACCATTAATTGTAATACAATTTTTAATGCCATGCGGAGTACAGCATCTTCAGAAACTCTTATAATCAGGTCTTAACCCTGACTTGTGAATACCCAAGAATAAGGTAGGATCCTATATTGTTCATAAGTGCGTACTATCTTGGAGAGGCAGGAAAAGCCATTTCTTTCTTTCAAGTCTCAAACAATATCAAGAGGGCAGCCACTTAATGCTAATACTACAGTGGGGACTAGGGTGCTTAAGGAGCCACACATGCTGTGTCTCAGATGGCTTAGTCCTCATTCATGACCCAGATCTGTGAGCTTGGTGATGGTGGTGGTGGTGGAGGGTCGATTTTCTTATTTTTATTTCTATCTTAGTAGTAACATCAGAATAAACAGTGGCATAAAGCATTTTTAACCCATCAGAACAGATAGAATAAGAACTTTAAATATACAGGAGCACTCATTAATATATTAAAAGAGTTAATGCCACTCACTGAAGTACCAACATTAATGCTGAATCCATTACATAACTTCACTTCTCTTTTAGTTCATGTGCACTGACGTCTACACTTCAAGTACCTCCTTAAATTTTGAAATCCATGTGATGTCAGAGAACAGAGCTTAAGATAACAATATTATTTACATAGAAAAGTAAACAAGTGCACATAATTTTTCAACATTTTAATCTTGCGGATCATGTCATTTAAAGTTCCACTCTTGTTTTTAATTATTCAGGTTACTTTTATAAATTCACTCTATACATTAAGTATTGACAAAAGAAATATTCTATAATCAGTTGTAAAAATTGTAAATAATTTTAAATGGTTAAGAACCACAGTTACAATTAATTGAGGTTTCTTGAATCTCCATAACAGGTTCTTCACCATGCTGTGTGATAGAAAAGATCCTCAGCACTTGATCTACTTTTGCTAACCAAGGAATTTAGAGACCAGGTGGAAAGGCAAACTCAAAACACATTAAATCATATCTAAAAATAAAGGTATGTGATTGAAATTATAGGATAAAATATATTACTGAGACAGGCTCTTAGAAGTTAAAGGGAGTGGGGCACCTGGGTGGCTCAGTGGGTTAAGCCTCTGCCTTCAGCTCAGGTCATGATCCCAGGGTCCTGAGATCAAGCCCCGCATCGGGCTCTCTGCTTAGCGGGGAGCCTGCTTCCCCCTCTCTCTCTGTCTGTCTCTCTGCCGACTTGTGATCTCTGTCTCTCTCTGTCAAATAAATAAATAAAATCTTTAAAAAAAAAAAAAAGGAAGTTAAAGGGAGTGCATCTCATGCTTCCATGAGAGAAATCTCCTTTCTCTGAGCAAAAAAGGGGAAAACAGAGAGAGGTTCAAGGCAATTGGCAAAGGACCAAAACAGAAAAAGGGAAGAGGGTGACTATTTTGGAGCCACTAGGCAAATTATCTCATGGTGGTCCCCCAGGACAGCTATTATAGCAGATCTTAAACCAAACTTCCAGGGGGCACCTGGTGATGGCATGGCTGGAATGGCCAGCAATCCCTGTACCGATGGATGAAAGATTACTCCAAACTTTGCTGTGAAACAGAGAAGGCAAAGAGATCAACTCTCAGAGGCGAAGACTCTGCTCTTCTTTGCTCCTGATTTTATTGGTCCTTCAGGATAATCACAAATCCTTATCACGGTTTCTCAAGCTCGAGATGTGTGACAAGGAGTCTTACTGGAACAGGGAGGATCTGTTTATAGGAAAGATACGAAATGCAAATCTGCATGTTCTCTGAGATCTCTTAGATCACAGGGCAGCTGTTTGATTTAAGAAGGGGGGCGGGGAGGCAACACCCTAGGGCTTTCCAAGGCAGAGTGGTCCCGCAGGCCTTGGCATTCCAAAGGCCTACGCCCTTCTCTGAAACCCTCTCTCAGCCTCTGTGTTACCTTTTAGCAAGACAGGTATTATGCCTGATTTCATCTTCTACATTAACCCCAACAATGGCACAGAGATAATAGTACTGGGAAGGGACATCTGTCCTCCATCAGTGCTAGGTATATTCAGGATATGAGGATTTTTGCCTGAGAAGAGATCTACTTTGTTCAACTGTAGCCAAACTGGGCTCTAAGTATCCTTGAGAAACCTATGGTCTGAATTAAGAACCAACCTGTCCCAAGAACCTGCATAAGAGAGAGATGATTTTGAGCACACAGGATAGACTTTAAGACCCCACACTCTGGAGCATAACCCTTTGGATACATATTGTGGTTCTGTCAACAGTGGGCTATATCCTTTGGCAAATTACTTAACCTCTCTGGGTCTCAATGTCCTAAACTAAAAATGTACATTAAAATTATACTATCTCACAGATTTGTTATGTTGATCAAGCAAGTTACCATATAAAAAGCACTTAGAATAGGGTCTGACACATAAGAAGTACTATTACTTCTTAGTTAAATTTTAACCATTGTTATATAACTTTTATAAACTTAATGTTTGATGTTTACATTGAATTTTCTGTTATTATAGATATAATAAGACTTCTGTTAATAAGATATAATAAATATATGTTAAGGGGCATGAAACATATTTCACACTCAGATATTTTTGAAAGTGGAAAAATGGGGAATATATCCCATTTTACTTGGAAGAAACTGGTATAAAAAACCAGTATATTAAGGTGATATACTAGACAGCATGTAATTTACTAATAAATTAAGTATAGCAGGAAATAGTACATGTTTTGTAGAATTGTAGAAGAAAAGACTAGTCACTACTATAATAATCTGAGAAGGTTTCATGGATTAGAATGGTCCAGCACCTCAAGGGATAGGTAGAACTGAAAGTTAGATCAGACTCCCCTCTCTATTTCAGTAATTTTATGATTCCGTGGAAGCACTTCTGATGTGTTAAATAGACAAAAGAGGAATGAATGTAGATTGAGAAAGTTACCTACACAGAAGAGGACTCATTTGGGAATAATGGAGGTAGGGTGGATAAACCTCCATAAAGACAATCAGATCATAAGGTCCTAAAAAGTAAGAGGTAGGAAATGATGAGTCAAAGACAATTATTGAACAGAGAAATGATGTGCCCTCATATAGTTGACTACGTGCTTTTTAAGTCTGCAATGGAGAACAAGTTTTTTTTTACCGTAAAGTTGTAGAAATAAGTTTAATTAACAGAACGTACTATATAACATCTGAAAGTGAGAAAATTGGCCTGGCAGAGATACACAGGCAGGATAATGAGGTCTAGCCCCCTGCCAGGAGATTAGTGGCTTAAGATATACTTCCTATATTAGTTTACAATCTCTTGAATAAGAAGAGGAGATAAGTCAACATAGGCAAGCTCATCCATATCTAATTCATCCATATTCTGCTCTTTACAGATCTGGATGCATCAGTTGAAGTCAGGAAAGGTGGAGGGTTGGAACTCTGGCAGACAAATAAAGCCTATCTACAATTTTCCTGCAGCCAGGCCTGAAATAACCTTTCTTCCAATATGTAGTTTTTTTTTCCCTTTGCTTTAAATGGTAGTAGGGACTATTTGTAAATTATTGAAACAACGACACATCAAACACAGGCTTTAGCCTAATCACGTTTCCAGCTTCTACCTTTTCTGGACCTCTCCATGTTCCTCCTCTGTCTCCCCACTCGCTCCCACTGACACATCAATCATTGTGCCTATTGTGCAGCAGCTCCCTTTAAAGAAAGGCATCCCACTCAGATCCTAATGGAATAGACAGAGGGGGCTATTTTTGGTACCATGTGAACTTAGGATGGAGTTGACTGGGGGTGAATAGCTACAGTGAAAGCCTGCTGATGAGCTCCTCCTAGAGCTAGCTGTCCTGAACTCCAAAGGACCTTCCAGGCTCTGGGACAGAAGACCTTCCACCCTTCCCGAGGCAGGTTGTTAGCCTTTCCCTGGGATTTCTCACACAAATCCTCTGTCCCCATTAGTTGAGGCAACTTGAGAGTTCCTTATCCATAAAACAAGGGTTCTGAAACACTTACAAAAATCTTCAAGCTAGTGTCTTTGGCCACAGATGATTGCCAACTAATAGTTGTGCTTTCTAAGTGAACATAAACAAATGCTTCTTTCAGAGATAACTTTTACTATTAAAGGGCATTTTTAAAGACTCAAACTAACCACTAAAGAGTCTCTAATGGTAGAATTTCAGAAACAAATTAGGTAGCAGGAAGGTATATTTTTGGCAAGGGTTTTGCCTGGTGTTCCTTGATGATATCATATAGTTTCCAATACTGAATGTTGAAAAACCCTAGACCAGGGGATTAAAGTCCTACCAATGGGTCCTAATCTTAGCTCTATTTCTTACTATTTCTTTAATTGTGGGCAAGACCTTTAATTCTTTGAATCTGTTTCCTCATTTGCATATTTATTGTCAGAATAAATAAGGGCACTTCCAGTTCTAGTATTCTATAATTATGCCATATTGCTTCTACTCAACGACAAGAACAGCTTATCAATTAGAATTCACAAAACAGAAATTCTTTGCAAAAGTGAAATTCCTCAAGTATGTAGGATGTCCCAATTAATTCTCATTATTTCATTGTAATAGAGAGTCCTCACTATATATTCTGGAAGAGTGGGAGGAGAAAAAGTAATAATTGAGTGGGAAAGATTTTATTGTAGATACTGTTTTCCTCAGAAGGACAAAGCATACATCCATTAAAAAGAATATAATCTGTATTAGTAAATTTCTGGTTAAAAGTATCAGAACCATCAAAAAGTAGACTCAAATAAGATTCAATATTAAGAAGTTACAGGAAAGAGCACTGTTTTTCTCTACTTAAACTATTTACTATGATAGTAATTGTGGCTAACATTTACTGAGTACCTAAATTTTGCTAGCAATTATGCTATCCATTCAAATATTGAAGTTCAAAGGAATATTCTATTGTAAAATGCACCATCCTTTTGACAGTGATTTTGAGTCCAATAAATATTCACTGTATTCTGCCCAGACTCTTACTTTGATATGCATTAGTGTTTTCCTAGACTTGCTTAATAAAAAATAGATTAAAAATAGAAAATAGTTACCAAATATTCCAATATTTGTATTGTCTTAGAGATGAAAGTAGCAAGTCCATATCTCATCCTAAGTCTCTTTCCCTAGATTGTTTTCCTGGACATAGTTCAAGTAGAACAACCAATTTATTTATGTCAGCCTTGCTCTTTTTAGTGACCTTTTATTGAGCAATGTTTTAGATGAAGAGGCTGGGTAGCAAACAATAGCATGCCGGGGAAACACTGACGAAACATGCTCACATTGCTCCCTTTCCATCCCCTGGGAAAGGAGACAGGCTGATTCTAGAAATGACCAATGATTGTTCACTCTGAAATCATCTCAAATGTGAAACATGTATCTGTGCCCGTGAGTATATGCACACTCACACATTCACAGCTAACCTTACTTGGTAAAATGACTTGTTGCTTCCAGTTCTGTGTCTTGTGGACGAAGATTATTATACACATATTTCAGGTCTTGGATTCCACTCAGCTCAGGCAATCCTGCATGTAGCATCTTAGGAAAGCAAACAAAACAAAAGCAAAAAACTCACAATCAATGTAAATCAAATCTTACTTAGTTAAGTTTGGTTAAGCTTACTTGGTTAATTCTACAAATACATATAAACTTAAATTTATGTAACAATGCTTTTCAGTTTGTATACATGAATGGATATAATTCATGTTTTTTTAACTCCTTGTATTTACTAACAGAAGCAACAAAACGATAATAATAAGAGGAACCAATAAAGTTGTCAAAGTGCTTGCAGATTAATAATTTAATTTTATCTTCACCATAAACCAGTGAAGTAAGCACGATAGCATGATTATCCTCAACTTGTCTTCTTGTAGAAGAGGCATATTGGGCATTGGACAGGAGAATAATTAGGGTTCTAGTGTCAGAATTTCTGGACCTACTACTTAAAATCTGAATAATCATGAAAAAAGTCTCTTAAGCTCTTTGAATCTCCATTTTCTTTTTTAAAGTAGAGATAAGAATACCTAACATGTTCTAGGTCAATCAAATGGCTAACGAATAAGAAAAGGCTTATTCTTATAAATTGTTACATGAAAATTATATTGCAATACCCATTTTAAAGAAGAAAAACTTAATCCCCCAAAAACTGTTAGTGAAGTGTCCAGATCAAATGGTGTATAAGCACAGAGTTATAAAACTCATCCCTCTGTTTCTTAATCTTACATTCTTTCATGACTCTGTGACTCATACTCTAAGAACACAATTTTCCCTAGTTAAGTGGTGATTCCACTTATTAAAAATGATTAAAGCAATGAAGTAAAGATAAAATTATACAAAGTCTCAGATTTTTTTTTCCTGCCAACCTCTGGAAACATACTGTGTTTATATTATAATGTTGACTGAAGAGATAATATTCTTTTTTTAATTACAGCCAAAAATGAAGTTTTTTGAGAAAAAGTAGCTCTTTCTGAAATTTAAACTTTGAAAAAGAAGAAGGAGGAGGAGCATGAGGAGAAGGAGGAGAAGGAGGAGAATGTCAACAGTACCTTTGTAACTAAGATGATAAATTATTTCCTGCTATGGAATAGAGGCACTTTTACAATAGTGGGAAGTTAAGAACAATGCTAGTAATGCTAAAAATAAAGGATAAAGTGAGAATATGTTTAGGAAGGATGGGTGAATTGTGATTGATTTGATGAAGTTCAAGTGAGAAAAAAATGAATTTGAAACTGTTCTTTCCTATTGTCCCCACCAGGCAGAGGGAACAGCATATATAGATGTATCAAGGAGAGCAACACATCTCTTTCATTAGTTCACATAAAGAATTCCAGGAATGCTTCTAGAACATATCAGGGGATGGGGCTAAAGAGGTAAGTAGGGTAGGATCTTTTAACAACATAAAAGTTTTGTACTTTATCCTAAAGGCGAGACAGCTCTTTCAGTATTTTTATTTTATATTTTTTTAATTTTTAAAAATATTTTATTTATTTATTTATTTATTTATTTGCCAGAGAGAGAGAGAGAGATCACAAGTAGACAGAGAGGTAGGCAGAGAGAGAGGGAGAAGCAGGCTCCTCAGGACCCTGAGATCATGACCTGAGCTGAAGGCAGAGGCTTAACCCACTGAGCCACCCAGGCGCCCCTCTTTTAGTATTTTTAAATGGGCATGAAAATAATTGAATTATGTTTTAAAAAGATCATCATCATTATTTATGGAAAGTGTATTAAAGTGAGGCCAAATAAAAGACTAAAGTGGCAGAATGTTTAGAAATAAAGAAAAAAGATAAGTTATTGGATTTTAAATATATGTAGGAAGTAGAGTGGTGACAAATTGGATATATTTGGAGGGCTCGGTGGAATCTAAAAGCATATAGCTGTAAATACAGATTTGGGAGTCGTTAACATATAGATAGTAATTAAAACCACAAAATGGATCAGGTAGTCCTGGAAAGGTGTTAACTGCTTCTCCTCATGGATGATCAAAATTCACAATATCTAAATTTGAGCAAATTCTCTTCTCCCATAAACTCTTCCTCCTTTTTCCTGTTTCACAGCACCATTTAAAATGCCACCATTGTCCAACTATCAAGAACTTTGTATCTTCTTGGATTCCCTCTTCTTCCTGACTCTCAATGTCAGATGCATTATTCTATAAAAACCACCTCAACAGTCTCTTGTTTTCATTCCTTTTCCCACTGGAATTACTACCCTAGTTCAGCTCCTTATCTTCATTTGCTTAGATAACTTGAATAGCCTTTTTCTAGTTCTCTAATCCCTCTCTCTCTAATTACATAACTTCTGAGTTATCTGTTTAAAATCCAAGATAGATGATGGTACTCTCTTCGCTAAAAGCAAAGAAACTTCTAGGTTCTCAGGTGTCTATATATCAAAGTCCAAAATCCCCATTCTGGTCATAAATGTTTTTCTAATCTAACTGTCATCTGTCACGTCATCAATTGCTATCCAGATCTTCCCTTGTACCACACACTAGGTATACTTGATTACCAGCACACGTCATGCACATGCTCTTTGAGCGTCCACACATGCTTATATTTTTTCTCTCAACCAAGATTCCTTTTCTCTCCCTCTTTATCCATCGAAATTCCTTTTGAAAGCACAGCTTAAATATGTCTTTCTTCTTGAAGCACCACAGATTTTCTTGATAAGATTTAATTACTGCTTTCTTTGTACAGCCATGCAATCTCTGTCACACCTCTTTCAAGTACTGTTTTGTTCACATATATGATTATCACATTCAATACAAAGTCCTTTGAGGACAAGAAATGAAATATTTGATGTTAAATTTTTTATATTGCCAAGCATGGTGCCTTGCAAACAGAACTTAATGAATGTCTGCGAAATAATACGTGTAGGCATGCATGAATGCATGAGTAAATGAGTAAATGAATGAATGAAAAAAAAGTCTGTCCTTGTGAGGCACTAAAAGCCTAGAGGTAGCTAGTTCAACCTTGACTTTTAAATTTAAAATCAACCATAGAGAGGTATATTCCCAGTAGCAACTACAGTCTAGATTAGGCTTTATCTTTTCAGTTTTGTACTTAGAGTTCTAGAGACATCTGTGCACTTATTGTGAAAGTTTCCCCTCTATCAGATTGTCCATTTGCTAAGAAGAGGCTACTTACCTAGGTCTGACTTGCTTTCTGGTTTCTCTGGATACTCAGAACTCATACCCGCATGCTTAGAACTCTGTTAAACATTTTCTTGGGAAGTACACTCCATGCTTACTACTTCTTCTCCCCCACCCCCATTATACACCAACTGCCAAGTGCAGATAGCTTCAAAGTAGATGAACCCAGCTCAGCACTCTCCTTGTTATGTGGTTGATTAGAGGTAACAAGTGCAAACTCTGTCTTTGTTGAGAGAGGAGACTTTGAGTATTGTGACCCTGCCATTGGAGTAAGGACGACCTCACTCTGGGGTCCACTAAGTCATTTCAGTTCTCTGACTCAAAGAAATGTGGTTCAAATACGTCTTAGCTTAGATTACATGGGTAATAACTTTAATTGGGGCCATAGGAGGGGGAAAGAGTGGCTAAGCTAGTAAAGGTAATGAACAGATATAGGGGATAAACAGGTAAGTTCCTTTTTAAAGGACAAGAACATTTTTAAATTTTCAATTTCTGTTCTCTTCCTACTAAGTCCAAAACTATTTTGATAGTTATGCTTAGGGAAGCAGACACTCTTTGCCACCACATAGAACAGTTAGAAAGATTTCTTCTGGGAAATATCTGATATAATAATGGGTGTGATAAACATTTTAAACTGGGTGAATGGTCCCTGTGTTCTTTGGGAGCCTTCCATAATAGCTGATATTGATTTTTTAATGAGAGAAAAGCTGATGAAATACAGGCTTTTATGTTAGTTGAATTCAGCCAGCAACACTCTTGGGTCTCTTACAGATGTTTTGCTTTTAAGCAAGATGGGAATTTCATGGATTATTTTTTCCCTGCTTCTCCCAGGAGTAAATAAAAAGGACTGTGGATATCTGGAAATATGCTGCTCTCAACAAGGGCTGAGCCATTAACTCCATACTAGACTTACCAAACACTTGTGACTCATAATCCTGAATACTGATCATTCACAGAAGATAAAATTTATGACCCTTGTCAATTATTTCTCAAGTTGCAACTGGGTCATGGAGTAGTAGACTGAGTTCTTTTAAAAGAAGTTAATACAACAAGAGTCAGTTTGAGAGAGAATTGAGGAAAATATTGATTACCCATATGGGCAGAAAATCATCTTTCACAAATTTAAACTCAGTTTTTATTTAATAGGAAGCCATGCCAGAGAAAATGCGGTCCTGAAAGCTTTACTGATGCTTTGGTTATCAATAGAATCCCATAAGAAAGAAACCTCAAAAGCAGAGACTGGAGAGGTAAATAACCAGACACAGAGGGAATAACATACTATTGTTTCATATGTATTTATTCATTCGTCTAATTGGTCCACATTGCTTCTGGTCTGTTTCAATTTCTGTGAGTCTAAATCTGAGATTATTTGCTTAATCTGAATTAGTGCTCTTTACTGCCAAAATTTGCTCCTTAGCCCAGAAGTCAAGACTTGAATAATTAGAACATAGGAAGATTGTTTTTTGGGTACATGATATAACAGAAACCTTCAACATTTGATTTTAATATTATTTTATGAAAAATTACTTCAGATACTTGATTAAAACACCATCTGCTTCTTTTAAATTAAATAACACTCTATGAACTCTTTACATTATAGCTTTTTTTTTTTTTTAAGAGAGAGTGTGCACATGCGCAAGTGGGGAGGAGTAGAGAGGGACAGAGAATCTGAAGCAGGCTTCCCACTCAGCATGGTGATAATCCATGTTCACAACCCTGAGAGCATGACCTGAGCTGAAATCAAGAGTTGGATACTTAATTGGACTGAGCCAGCCAGGTGCCCCTAAACTCTTTACTTTAATAATTATTTTACATATTATGACACATGTGCTAAAAGTTTTCTTTTTAGATAGGTAGAAAAGTTATTAAACAAGAGAAAAAAGCTCACCAACAGCTTTTTCAATCAAGTTTTTCAAATGGCTGTCATTTCACATTATTTTAACATGCTCCCTTTTGTTATTCAGCATAATTTTAGTGTCACCTGAGAAAAAGCATAATCTGTATTTGTGCTTTTCTACTTTGGGTTTATTTTAAAAATATCTGTGGCTGGTTCAAGCAGTTGTTAGAGTATGGTACTTACTACTTGTATGTAGTTATTTATATGTAACATTATAGACATTTTAAACATGCTGGACACCTCATTTGTTTTATATAATTTTATCTTCCTTATCATATTGAAAATTTTAAGGCTGCCTAGGTCTCATATGTTAATGTATCCTCACAGTTTTTGGCATACAGTAAGTACTCATGAACTCATGGATTCATGATTTAGAGCCAGTTAGAGCCCCTGGAGAATATTAGAATGATACTACCTAAATATTTATATGTAAGTGGAGTCAAGGTCACAGAGTTAGAACTTAAAAAGTTTCCTTTGTGGTATAACAACAGATTATGAGCCATAAACCATCTCATAATTGCAATATGGCCTAATGGAATTGGGAGATAGAATGCAAATCTACCAGTATGAATCATTGGCTATTACTGGAAGAGCCAACTTGAAAATTCTGGAGATGGGTAAAATTTATATATCTAGTTCACACATAAAGAAACCAAAGTGTCTTTATACATGATAGATGACATGTTTATAATATTTTAAAAAATATCTATTTTTTAAGGCAGAGTAAGGTGCCTATGTTGTTTGAAAGTTAAAACAAGGATCCAGTCATATCTTCACTGAAACAAGGTCAACATTTATTCAGCACTACCCAAAAATTTTTTTTGCAATTTTGGCCATGTTTTATAGCTGTGTTGTCCAATATGGTATCACTAGCCATGTGTGACTATTGAATATTTAGAGGCTAGTGAGACTGAGGAGCTAAATTTTAAAGTTTAGTCTATACTAATTAATTCAAATTTAAATAACCACACATGAGTAGGGGAATACTTTATTGGACAGTGTTCTTTTGGGTTAATAAGGATCTAGTATAATAAATTAATTGAACCCTACAACATGACAGGCACTGCGCTAAGTGCTTTATATTAATTATCTAATAGGGTTATTATGAAACAAATCAATTAATACACATAAAACTCTTAGTATAATGTTCATGCAAAACATTCACTATTAGGTTATTTATTCATCAATCCTACAAGGTAGATGCTATTATCTTCATTTGATACATGAGAAGCATCATGTTATTGGAGTTAAGTAGAAATCTGTGAACTTAACAGCATCTAGTAGAATTATTGTCATCTGAAGGTTCTAAAGCAGCTATTTTTTTATGATTGCTTTTTCCAAACACCATACTGATTTACCAAAGATGTGTTTCTCTCCTATATTTTGCAGCCCTTACTACTGTATATGTATGTGCCTAAAGGAATCACCCTATCCTTCTCCCAGAAGATATTTCTATCAGATCCCTCTCTTCTCACCCTGTATATTTAGTCTCCATCTTTTTAACATTGGGCGGTGGAATGAAACTTAAATTTTCCACCATAAGTCAACAGAGATCATACAGGAACATGACTCAGTAGACCCAATTCTGTGACTAAATGTACTACTCTCTGGTTGAGTTACTAGGTTGTCATATATCTTTGACCCCCAGTTTCTTAATCTGGAAAAAGGCAGAGATTGGGAGGGGAGCTAGGAAAAATCCTTGCCTGGTATATATCATTGGATTGCTATAATGTGTAAATGAGATAGTATTTTTTAAAGTACTTCTGAAAAATCCTTAAGCAGAATACAACTGATATAATATTCTAAATTACTGTCCTTAATTTTTAATCAAAATATACTGAGATAACCTCTGAATACATCAATATTATTGTGAATAGAAATGTTTGAGAAAATAACTGTGAACTAATGGAATGAATTATTAAGAGATGTGTTTATAAGTTATACAATGGTACTTTTAGTTTGTTCATTCCTTTCTGGCTTGAATAGCTCTTTGGGGAATGCCAAGCCATTAGCAAAAATAAGACTACTGAAAGAGAGACATAAATAAAGCTTATTATTTTTGTTGTTTCCCCAAGGGACTTACCATTTCTAACAGGTTCAAGAGCAGTCGACTGTGCCTTCTGACAATATTATAAGCTTGACAGCAAAGCTCCACAAAATCTTGGAAATGCTGTGGGTTTTTCCCACCCTCTGTAATAAAGTACTCCATCTCTGAAGTAAAAATAAAAGGCGCTCGGTCCCTACAAACCAAAAACAATAGCAACTATAAGCAGGAGGACAAATGGTATGTAGCGCTTAATTAGGCAGTTACAGTAATTTATTTTCATTGAATTTTTTTTTTAAAGATTTTATTTATTTATTTGACAGAGAGATCATAAGTGGCAGAGAGGCAGGCAGAGAGAGAGGGGGAAGCAGGCTCCCTGCTGAGCAGGGAGCCTGATGCGGGGCTCGATCCCAGGACCCTGAGATCATGACCTGAGCTGAAGGCAGAGGCATTAACCCACTAAGCCACCCAGGCGCCCCTTCATTGAATTTTTTATGTTATTCTCTCTCAACTCTAAGGACTGGAACTACCCCCTTTACAGAATAGCTGGAGCAACTTGCTAACTGTAGGATTTGATAGCTTAGCTGGGCTTCAACAAAGAAGGAAGAACAGGTTATTTTACATAGATTTATATGGTCTCAAATATTGAATTCCAAGTTACATTTGATGGAAATATTATCTATTAAAATTAATCTAAAGCCAATTAATAACAAAGGTAATTTTACAGAAACTATATTGCTAAATTGTTGCTAAATTTTAAAATAATAGAACAGACTATATATTTGACCTTATGTTGTTGTTGTTTTTAAGTTTTCTTTTTTTTTCTTAGAAGATACTGAGTCTTTAGGGAAAAGGTTTCAGGTAATAGCTAAGATATTTAAGGACAAATTCTTTCAGAAGGCAATCTATGAAAAAAAAGTTAAATTCACTGTCATATGCTTTTTAAAGGAAATAAAAGGAGGCTATTTTTCATTTCACACTAGGTATAATAAAAATACTGATCAGAAAGAAGGAAATAGAACAAACCAGTATGAGTTGTTAGGGAAATAATATTGCCTCCTGTAGTCCCAAGGTTGAAGAACTAGGGAAACAAAGGACCAGAGTAATGATCCTGTTTTCTCTACTTTTGTCATTTCTTTCTCATGTTCTTTGAGACATGAAGAGACCCAAGATGAAGCAAAAGCATTTCTAAGAGATTAGCAGAGGAAGGATTGGAAACACTTCTCTGTGATGTGAAGAATAATGATGAGACAAACCACGCTGATACTGATTTGGCTTAAGGTCCTCTAGAAACATTTGAGATGGGAATACAGTTTTGGGTAAAATATTGTTTTTAAAAGTAAAGATTTTTGAGTGAACGGAAATAAAATATTTAAAAATTTGAGCCTAGCAGCCTAGATAGAATTAAGGTTAGTCTAAGCAATAATTGAAAAAAGTCATGGACTATTGAGAAAACTTCCTGGGTTTTTTTTGTTTTTTGTTTTTTTGTTTTTTCAAATAAAGAATGATGGGGCGCCTGGGTGGCTCAGTTGTTAAGCATCTGTCTTTGGCTCTGGTCATGGTCCAGGGATCCTGGGATTGAGCCCCACATAGGGCTTCCTGCTCTGCGGAGAGCCTGCTTCTCCCTCTCCCATTCGCCCTGCTTATGCTCCCTCTCTCGCTGTGTCTCTCTCTCTGTCAAATAAGTGAATAAAATATAAAAAAAAATAAAAATAAATAAAAATAAAATAAAGAATGATTATGTTCAGTATTGTTGTATGCTTAGCATTTGAATAAAAATATAATAGGGTGGAAAATCTTGCTAATCTGACAGACCTCTTAGAAGTGTGGATATTCAAATCAGAAAGCTACAACACAGGCATTCTGTAGTTGATCTGGATCAGTAGAATCTGATTACAGGCAAGTATTTTAAAGAAAATAAATAATCCACCTCTGTTTGGTTGTGATTATTCTATTTTATATTATTTATTTATTTTAGTGATCCATGCTACCATGGACTGTCAGGTGTAGCAATATCTTAACTTTATATTCATTCATTCAGTTATTCATTCATTCAGCAAAATTTACTGAGCACCTAGATACTGAGGAATGTGTCTTAAGAATCAAGTCCAAATTTTAAAATGTTTGCCTCAAATCCTTGTATTTTTGGCCTTCATTGATTTATCCAATCTATATGCTATGAATTTACTTTGTAGCCCTGTATTTTAGCCAAATTGGAACCAGAGTTATTAAAAACAGGAGATATAGCATGGGTTCTAATCCTGGACCTGCTGCATCTCAATTTCCTCATCTCTGAGGTCGGTAAGTAATACCCAGCTCTTAGAATTGCTGTGAAGATTACTGAAATAAATGTACACAAGTGCCTGACACAGAGAGAGGCTAAACACTTATGAACTGATCTGATTAAAAGCTCTATGCAGAGGGCACAGATTGTAGGCCTTTGTTAGCCAGATTTTCAATCATGTTCTAGCACTTAATACTTCTGTGATCCTGGGCAAGTTACTTGTCCTCTCTACACCTTAATTTCCTCCTCTGTAAAATGGAGACAAGGGCACTTGACTCTTGGGACTTGTGAGAGGATTAAGTGTGTTAAAGCATATGAAAGTGTTAGAACACACAGTCTGGCACATAGAGAGCACTCAACAAATGTTAAATACTATTATTTGTCCTCAAACTAATAAAAATAAACGGGTTCTCAGAGCTGAATCTTGTCATAACTAAATCTTCCTCCCTCTTTAAAAATGCTTAAATGTCCATCCTTCCTTCAAAGTTTAATTTACTCCCAGCAACTCCATGTAACTTCTTTGTGTGCACAAAGCCTTAAGTGGACCTTTGAATTTGATAGCAATTGAACTTTTGAAATAATTTTGAGTCTTAAATTGTATAACTTCCTGAAATTTTCTTTTCTAATGTGATAGAGATTCTTTTTTCTTCCATATGCTTGATCAAATGGATTTCCCTTGGAAAGTTGTTGTAATTATGCCCAAGTTCATGTGATAACACACTTCCTCCTTCCATGGTAAGCACCGTTATAAATCAGATGAAGAGACACCACAGCAGAAAGTCAAATACACAAAGAAACATATTTAAGTTTGAGAAAATATAAACTAATAATAATATTGAAGGACCGATCCTAGCTGTGTTTAAATATTTTCATAATCTAAATTTTCAGTGGGTCCAACAAAATAAAATGCTACATTTTTTTCTATATGACTTGCATGACTCACTTTTGACCAATTTTTAAAATGACTTAGACTAAAATTTTTCTGTAAATGGAAAGAGGCTGCACATGTGAAACAGAATCCTATCCCAACTATACAAGCTGTTAAGAGTCGTAGCTGGGATGCGCTTTATCAGTTCACCCAAATGGAACCTAATCCGAGGTCGCAGAATTAATGTTTTGGAGACTATGTCTGAAGTTTAAGCAATACTTATAAATCTGAGATATAAATTGGTTGTGGCAAGAGAGCAGATTGGAAACTATTTGATCACTTAGAGTCCATACTGTTATTGCATTCTGATTCATATGCTGAAAACCTCTCACTTAGAGCTTGTCCAATTTACCAGAAAAATCTTATTGTGACTATCCTACTCTTTCTATTTCCAGATTAGTGGTTTTGCTATTATTTACCTAAACCCTACCTGTTCTTACTTCTGTACCTTTTACCTGTATTGTTTCCTACTTCTGGCCATCTTTCTCTCTCTCTCTCTCTGTCTCTCACCTAATTTTTTTCTAGTAAGTCTTCTCTAATTTACCAATCCTTTGCCGATTTCTCTCCTACTTTGCCTTATCTTTTAATTTAGCCCTACAGCTAATCTATTTCATTCTTTATAGTCTCTAGTTGTCTTATGATCTTTCCTCCAAATGACCTGTGTGATTTTCAAGGGGAGAGACACTATTTTATCTTTCCTTTATCTACTCTTAATGTTTCAAACAATATTTTGATAGTATTCTGCAATGGATGCAACAGTAAATATATATAGCTCACACAATGAAGAAGTTAGATAATTTAACATTTACGTGGGAAGACTGTGTGAACAATCTTGTTTGTTATAATACTGTCTTTTTGTTGTTAAAGTTAAACTTTTTATTAACTAATAATTAGTCCTTCTCTAAAAGTATTATTCTGTAAAAATGCTGAGAATATTTTCTAGATGTTCAATATAAGTGAGAAGTGAGTAGTACTTTAAAAATGCATATATACTTGAGAAATTTAAGGATATTTCTGTTACAAACAAATACTGATTATTAAGGAGACAAATTCATTTGATATGGGAAATAGCAGGACAATTAATAATTTGCTGTTTGTTATTACTTATGCATAAACTTCCCCTTTAACCATTCTGTTGATGTAATATCCTTGTATAAACTCACTAGAACACTAAGATCATCATCATTAAAAATGTATACATTGCCACTGCACTGAGGGTGCATAAGTTTTCAGGATATGTCTCTCCATTAGGTGACTTTAATCTAGCCAGGGAGGAATGCACCCAAAATGTTAGAGCATTACAGTTATTTATTGACAAATACTTATTAAGCATCTACAATAGATATGTATAAGGCTTATAGGTGAGGTTAAAGATTTTAAAAATAAATATCATAAAAGCAATAAAAATATACTGATAATCATGACAGTGTTTTGAAAAGGTCCCTCCAGCTATAACATGGAGAAGAATTTGGAAGAGGGAAGCTGTATATGAGTAGATCAGACAAGAGACTTTGCAGAAGATTTTGATTAGATATGAGCATAGTTCAGATTAGGATTGTGGCATGCAGATACAGAGAAGTGGAAAGACAAAAATATTTTCAGTCAATAACAAGAGGAATTCATACGGTTCAAAATGAAAAGGAAAAGAGTGAAATTTTTGGCTTGTGTGTCAGGAAGATATAGTGCAACATTCAGAGTGGGTTCAGCTTTGAACACCTTTGAGGTGTCTTTGAGACAGATAGGAGCAGGTGACAATGAGGTGTTGTGATACTTATTACCAGACCATAAAGAAAAGATCTAGCCTGGAGGTAAAATTTTGTGAGTTAGATTTCTATTTTGATGACTTAAGGACCTCAGGACTCAGGAAACAACATGGTGGTGAATTCTCTGGGAGTTCTTTTTGCCACGTATATTCCAAACATAGAACTCAAGAAGCTGGCAATCTGAAGATGCCAGTGGATGCAGACAAAAAATAAAATAAAATAAAAAGTTGTCAAGAAAAGCCTGCTCTTTCTAGCCAAAGGCCCAGGAAAGGGGTAGCCTAAGAGACAGAAAATGTTTAGACAACAACCACTCTCCTCCAGCCAAATATTGCAAGAAAAGAAAATATATTATAACTCCATTCCCCCACCACACCAGTGAAGGCTCCAAAGGGATCCTAAAATTCCATTCTCACCAAGTTGTAATGAGGGACCTCAGTCCCCCGTCTGTGTGGTATCAGAGACAGCTGAGTAAGGAATTGGTATTGGTGGAGGTGTTACAGGATTTCTTCTTCTGTAGTGCCCTCAGTTCTTGGTCACACTGCTTTGAAGAATGAAAAGGTAGACCAGAGGAAGAGTGGTGGGCAGCAAAGCAAAGTTTATTGAGCCATAGTTACTGAGTGATTGTACAAAGCTCCCCAAGAGGGAGAGGACCCGAGAGGGCTGGCACTGGAGTTCCTAGGTCTAGGGGTTTTTATGGGCTGGTTGGTGGGCTGTTTTAATCTGATTAACCCTCCGTGCGCCCATCATCCAGTCAGGTTTTTGTCATCTACCTATCATGTGGGAAAGGGTAGAGGGTTCCTTCCAAGGTGGTGTAAAATCCTTTTAAGGGTGGTTTCTTCTTAGTGTGGGAGCCCCTTGTCCCTGCCTACCTTTCTTCTGACTATCCTGCATTAGAGGGGTAGACACATAGGTCATTTGAATAGGATAAATAACAGAAATAAACTTACACAAATATGCCCACCTGATTTTTGGTGAAGGTGTGAAAGCAATCCAATGGAGAAAGGATATAGGCTTTTGATCAGATGATACTGGAGCAACTGGACATTCATAGGCAAAAAGAGACCGAAACCTCACACTTAATATAAAAGTTAACTTTAAGTGGATTACACACCTGAATATAAAATGTAAAACTATAAAACTTTTGGAAAAAATGTAGAAGAAAATCTTTGGGATCTAGGGCTATGCAGAGAGTTTTTAAGAGAATAAAAAGACAAGGTACAGACTGGGAGACAATTTTTGCAGACCATACAGCCAGCAGAAGAATGATACCTATAATCTATAAAGATGTCTCAAAATATAACTGTAAAAGAAAATCAAACAATACAATTAGAAAATCAGCAAAAGACTTGAAGAGACAACAGAAGAGGATATGCAGATGGTAAATTAGCACATGGAAGAATGTTCAACATCAGCTATTAGGGGAATGCAAATTAAAACCACAATGAGATATCACTACCTACCTATCAAATAGCTAGTTGTCATTCATAAAAAGTGAATGACAATACCAAATGCTGGCAGGGATATGCAGAAACTGGATCACTCACACAATGATGGTAGAAATGTAAAATGCTATAGAGGCTACTTGGGAAGACAACTCTGCAGTTTCTTAAACAACAACAACAACATGCAACTGAGGTACAAAAGAAAGACTTCTTGAGATGTCTTCCATGCAAAAAGATGGTTTTAGTAAAGCACAGGGTCAGGACCTTTGGCCAGAAAGAGCTGGAATGGCCTATCATATACTTTCAAGTTGGGAGGAGGGTTAGGGATAGTGTAAGTCTCTAAGGAACTTTGGAAGCAAGGTTTTCCAGCGCCTTGAGGGGGTTGGTTGTGGTAAGAAAAGGTCATTTTTTACTGTCTAGTAAGACCCTAGTCACGAAGCCCTTCAGATGTACACCAGTGGGCCATATGCTGGGGGGATGATTGCCAACACATATCTTGGGGGGTAGAGAGGTAGAGATAAAGGAAGTTTCCAAAGGAATTTTTATATGTTAAAGTAGACTTACAGGATCCTAGGGGGATCAGGATAATGTTAAGCTAAGATTGCATTTTGCCCTTAGCAAAGTATTAACATCAAGGCAACTGAGTTTCTAGAGGAATGTCACTCTGCCTGTTTCAAGGACTTGTCAATGGTCTGTAAATAGTATGGAAATTTAATTTTTCTTCTGCCTTTTTTTCTCACATCACAACTACCATACAACCCAGCAATTATACTTTTGAAAACTTATCTCTGAGAAATGAAAATTTATATTCACACAGAAGCCTATACATGACTATTCGTAGTAGCTTTATTTTTTTCAAAGATTTTATTTATTTGAGAGAGAGGGAGAGCACGAGCCCGAGGCGAGGAGTGGGGGGTGGGTAGTGGAAGGGGGAGAGGGAGAAGCAGACTCCCCACTTGAGCAGGGAGCCCTCTGTGAGGCTTAATTCCAGGACCCCGAGATGACCTGAGCTGAAGGCAGACGCTTAACCGACTTAGCCACCCAAACGCCCCCATAGCAACTTTATTTGTAATACCTAGTAACTGGAAATAATCCAGATGTCCTTCCATCAGGGAATAATTAAACAAACTATGGTTTATTTATGCTATGGACTATTATTTGTCAATAATAGGAAAAAACTATTGATAACACAGAACAGCTTGGGTGACTCTCCAGAGAATTATACTGTGTGAAAAAGCCAATCTGAAAGGTTACATATCATATGATTACATTTATATAATATTCTTGAAAAGACAAAATTATAGAGATGGAGAACAGATAAGTGGTTGCCAAGAGATAAGAATGGAAGAGGACAAGAGTGAGAGAAAAGTGGATATGACCGAAAATGGGCAACAAAGAATACTAGGGGCTTTGAAACTCTTCTGCATCTGGACTATATCAATATCAATATACTGGTTATGATATTATATTATGATTTTATAAAATGTTACTGTTAGGGGGAACTAGCAAATGGTACATGGGATTTTTTTGTATTATTTCTTACCACTGTATGTGATTCTACAGTTACCTCAAAATAAGATGTTTAATTAAAATTTGTATGAGTAATCTAGATATTGTTATTGATAGAAGTCTTAGGTATAGCTTCTGGGGTGTGGTGATACCGGTTTGGTGGAGACTGCAGGGGGCTAAGAGAAGAGGAATAAGATGAGTTTTGTGGAATTTAACATTTAGTGGTGTGGTAAAAGAGAACCTTTGGCATTGAATACTGAGAGGGGAGAAAAACCAGAGTGATAATCTATTCCAGAAGGCAAGTAGAGAGGTATTTTGAGGAAGGAGAAGTCAACACCATTGAAATCTGCTGATAAATCAGGCAAAATGGGGAATGGATATTGTTGAATGCAACACCATGCAGGTCATTATTGATCTTATCATTTTTTAAACATTTATTTATTTATTAGAGAGAAAGAGAGAGGGAGTGCCAGGGGAGGGCAGAGGAAGAGGCAGAGGATCTGGAGCAGACTCCCCTGCTGCTCAATCCCAGGACCCGAGCTGAAATCAAGAGTCAGTTGCTCAACCGATAGAGCCACCCAGAAGTCCCTGATTTTATCATCTGATAAAGAATAAAGTCAGATTGAAGTGGTTATGGAATGAAAAGTAAGGAAAAGCTGTCAAGAATTTAGACATCTCCTTCAGGAAGTTTATAATGAGCAAGTGGCATGGAAATTGGGTATTTCACTCAAGGTTATTTAAACTTTGGAGAGACAAGGATACTTAAAAGGATTATTTAAGAGGGAGAGGATAAATATGCAAGGAAAAATGAATTATTGATAGTATAACGTATGTTAGAAGGTGGGAGGAAAATGGCTCCAAAGCACAGATGGAGGGATTGGCTTTAGAGGGAAAAACAAATCTACTCTAACAAGAAGGAAGAAGTTTAAGTAGTTAAGATGTAATTAAGTTTGTGAGTTTTGTATTGAGTAGAATAGCAGGCTGTTACTGTTTCTATTTTCCCAAGTAAGTAGGAGCTGTGGTTGTCTATTTAAATAAAGAAGGGAGTGAAGAATAATGGGTTGGAGAGATAGGAGGTTCATCCCGCAAGAATGAAGTACAAATCCTTGTGGAGCATGAAATAGTGAAATGGGCACAGAAGCGTGGTGGGATTGCTGGGCTGTGAGGACAGCCTATTTGAAAATGGGGACAGTGTTTGCCCTGTAGTCTCAATGATCTCTTGCAGCACTTGGCTGCTGTGGTGTAGAAGAGAGAAAGATGAGTGGGTTATGGCACATGTTTATCTTCTGACTTCCCACTTTTATTCACAATGCTCAGACTGTTAAATACGGGCTTTTTTTCTTCTTTTTCCCACTAATTTAAGCTCTCATCCTCTCTTCAAAGTCCTACTATTGTTACACTTTCTCCTGAAATCTTCCCAATATCACAAGCCCTCCCAGTGAAGATTGCCCTATTCTGAAATATATTTTTAAGGAAAATGGACTGAGCACCCTAATTGTAATGGATGCCCTCTGAAATAACTAAAGTGTTGTATCCCTAAAATGAGTGATCTTCCACTTATTGTTCTAGTCCTTAAGCAAATATGTACATACTTTAAAAATGAATGATGTTCCATTTTAAAGTATGGAGCACATAAGCTACTTAAGGACACCATAATTCACAGAAGTAACTTCCTCCAATGTGATTTATACAGTCTAGATAATACCCCTGGACTTCATCCCAACAGCTCGGGGTGGTCTTTGGCCATCCAAAGTTCAATAAAACAGTCCCTGGTGGGCTCTGAAAACTAGAGCCACATCCCATAAACATTTAGCTTCTCTTAGCTATTCCTATTAGACGGATTTTTTGAAATTCAGGAAAAAAATTAAAGGAGAATGACAATTGTGCCTGCCTTTCATCCCTAAGAGAGCACATTGCCCATGGATGGGAGAGTGGCCTTGCTACTTTAACACGTGGTCTGAGTTTGTGAATGCTTCTCACAGTACAATCATGTTGCAACATATTTGTAGTTGTATATAAGGGTATAAATTTAATATATATCATGGCCATAAATGTAGGATAACTATGTCATCTGTTACTAACTAAAGAAACAGCCATCTGTCCCAATACAGGAGAGAAAATAGAGTGTGCTGGGATTATTGAGAAATGCGAGTATCAGTTTCCCACAAGGCATCTTCCCTAGGGTCCTACCACCTACTGCGCATAATTTTGGAAAAGTTATAAGCACTAAGACTTCTCTCTTAGTTCTCGATCTGTAAATTAGAGAAAATAACAGCAGCTACCTCAAAGAGTTCCTGCGAGGATTAATTAGCTAATGCATACCAAGTATTTATGAGGCTTTAAAGGGTAATTTTGATTATTTCCGTTAGCATCTGATCCCATGTACCAAATGATGCAGCATCACACTAAGGAGTGCTTACTTTTTGCCACTCCCAGCGATAATCCAGAACAATGTGAGAAGAGCTACCTATTTCAATGCTGCTGATGGAGAGAGGGGATCTGGAGAGACAAATGGAAAGATAGAGAACTCTATGAAGGATTCATGGGCTCCGGGGACATATATATTTCTTCTTCTTCTTTTTTTTTTTTTTTTAGTTTCACATCCTGTTTTATCTGTCATGCTCACGTATTTACATAATGACTGTTATGATACAAACCATCTTTTAGTACCTAAACAATGGGTGCTGAATATTGAGCTAATAACTTAGTTTTAATTCCTTAGGATCAATATCCAGAAATCAAGTAGGGCAAAGACTTGACTCAATACCAAAATTGCTCTTCAAGTGGTTGTCGACTTGTTATAGTTTAACACTGAGCTAATGCATTGCAGAAAAGAAAAAGCCCTGGCAAATGGATAGGCAAACACTTAAATTTCCACTTACAGTAAGAAAGTTAACCCCTACATACTTCATTGTTTAAATGAAGCAATGATAATGGGTATTTACTCCTTTTTTAACTGATGGGTATCTTACTCTCCTTCCGATATTGCCTGTTTTCTCCACAGC
>CM052807.1:37976312-38042965 GCA_028533885.1 Nasua narica
TAATGCATTGCAGAAAAGAAAAAGCCCTGGCAAATGGATAGGCAAACACTTAAATTTCCACTTACAGTAAGAAAGTTAACCCCTACATACTTCATTGTTTAAATGAAGCAATGATAATGGGTATTTACTCCTTTTTTAACTGATGGGTATCTTACTCTCCTTCCGATATTGCCTGTTTTCTCCACAGCCTGCTGCTTAGGAAAATTGTCAAGATTCTTAGTCTCCTAGAAGCAGGTATATAGAATATAAAATTTTTAAAGATTTTATTTATTTGAGAGACAGAGTACACAAGCAGGGGGAGAGGCAGAGGGAGAAGCAGACTCCTTGCTGAGCAGGGAGGCTGATAAAGGGTATTTCTTCTTTTTATATAACAGTTCATCTAGTATTTACTTGAGCAATTGAGAATGTCAGTAAATGGACATAAACTTTAGTCACAAACTTTAGACTCGAGTGTTTGCATATGTATTTGTACCCTGAATTGAAATGTGGGACTCAGTAATGAGGTACATTTTATTTTTATTATTAAAATTATTATTATTGATTTCATGAATTTCAGATGGTTTTGCCCCCAGGAAATATCACAGTAACATTAAAATACATTGTCTTAGAGATTTAAAAAATTGTAGACTTCCATCATAGTGAGTGGTGATATTAGTATACAAATAAATGAATGCAGACAGACTACATTGGGGAATGCTTAAGTCTACACTTTCCCTGATATCACAAACGACCTACATTTCAGAGAATACGTTTTGCTGTCCAACAGAAACAACCCAAGTCTCTTGTCTAATATCCATGAGTTAATTGAGAAGCAAATTTGGAATCTCCATTGGATAGGATAGAACTTTGTATAATTAGACAACACGGGAAACCTCCTATGTGCAATATAGAGAAAACCTAAGGGTGCATGTACATTACAAAAAGAACACTTAACATTCCATGAGATCTCCAAGCTCTCAGCAATTATTAACTAAGGGGACTCTCACCAATAATCTGTTAAGTGTAAAATATGTTGTTCTTTTTCTCCTTGCCTAGCCTCTTGTGGATGCACTGAGAGGTCTCTGATTTTAAACTGCTTAGAAACTTTAGATACTGACTCTGGAGTTCCTGTCAGGCTCAGATACATTCTCTCTCTTACTTGAAAAGGGTAGTTAAGACAGCTACCTCTTCAAAATGATTAGTCGTACTTTCTTAAATCTGATATTTTGGGTGTGAGTTTATAGTAGGTAGAATTTTATGAGGACAAGAAGAGACTACTCAGGTCAGCTCCTCTGAAATATGTATCCTCCCTGAGTTTGAGTTCAAGAATAAGTGTATAGTTATGCTTTGCATGAAATTCCAATGTATGCTTGCAACAGATGCTAGTCTAGCTATGAGGAAAAGATTATCAATGCCATAATGCTTGTGTGAAATTGGATTGTGCTATCACATTTTAAATAAGATTAGGCTCGCAAATCAAGTTGGAAATAAAAATCAAGAATAGCCCAAGTTACCTCTGAAAACATTTAAATCTCCCATAAAGTTACTATTTGCATGATCAAATTTTATGAATCATGCTTGAAACGGACATTTTGTCTCTTACTAAGTTTAATATCATACGTTAAACTCTGCAGAGGAACAGGTACTCTGTCTTCAGTTGGACATCAGATGAAGTTCTTATACTAGGTGCGTGTTTAGGAGACATGTGTGGCCTTTCTTTAAAAACCAGATTCAGACTCAGTACTGTCAGATGCCTATATTGACAGGCACAGACCTGGGACCACTTGAGGAGAGCACGCATATCTTCCATGTCAAGCCTACTGTGCTCATAATGGACAATGGACTACAGACTCATTGAGTGGCAGAGGCAGAATCCTCCCACTATTTTAATTGTTCTCTCTCTCTCTCTTCTTCCCTCTCATTTTGTTCCTTTTATTCCCTCTTTCTCATACAAGCCATCCTTTCTTAATCATCCCTCAGTCTCCTCATTTGAAAACTTACAAGTCTCTCTTTGAAGAAAATCCATGTCTTTTTGTTTTAATTGGAGGAACTGTTTTGTACATATATTGGGAGGGAGGTAAATATAAAAAAGGTTACTCAGAAGAAATCAGACAATAAAACCTAGTGGAATGATAAGAGGGATGGGAGAAGGAGAAATGATAGTGAGTAGATGAAAATAACAGAACAAACTTTTTCTGGAAGTAAGTCCGTGTGAGAGTACTTTGAACATCAAAGCACTATTCAGATGTTAGGTATAGTTTGCCTAGGACTGGCTTTGTGACCGGTGGAAGCCTTTGTGAAACTTATAGTGTACCAATTTTTTTCAATTATTCCATTGTGTATTCCATTACATAAAATTTATCATCTCAACAATTTTTAAGTGTATAGTTCAGTGGTATTAAATGTATTCATACTATTGTGCAACCATCGCTGCCATCCATCTGCATAGTTCTTTTCATCTTATAATAACTGAAACGCTATACCCATTAAACAATAACTCCCAATTCTCCCCTCCAGCCAGGAGCTGGCCACCATTTATTTTGCTTTTTGTTTCTGTGACTGTGATTACCCCAAGTACGTCATGTAAGTGAAATCATACAGTATTTGTCTTTTTGTGACTGGTTTAATTCACTTTACATAATGTCCTCGAGATTCATCCATGTTGTTATATGTGTTAGAATTTCCTTCCTTTTAAGGATGAATAATATTCTATTATATGTATATGCCATGCTCCGCTTATCCATTCATCTGTTGATGGATCCTTAGGTTGCTTCCCCACTTCAGTTATTGTGAATAATGCTGCTACAAACATGAATGTACAAAGACCTCTTGGAGACCCTGTTTTCAACTCTTTTCAGTAGAATTGCTGGATCATATGGTAATTTTTTTAAGATTTTAGTTATTTATTAGACAGAGAGAGATCACAAGTAGGCAGAGAGAGAAGAGGAAGCAGGCTCCCTACTGAGCAGAGAGCCCGATATGGGACTCAATCCCAGGACCCTGAGATCATGACCTGAGCCAAAGGCAGAGCCTTAACCCACTGAGCCACCCAGGTGCTCCAACATATGGTAATTTTTTATAAATTTTTTGAGAAATACCATATTTTTTGAGCCCATACTGTGTCCCATAGCAGCAGAACCATTTTACATTTCCACTAACATTGTACAGGAAGTCCAATTTCTTCTCATTCTCACCAAGACTTGTTTTCTGCTTTTTAATATTATCCATTGTAATGGGTATAAGGTAATGATTCAAACTTTGAGTCTTATTCCTGTATATAAACTGATCATTAAGTAAAAATCCCTTGGTAAGTTTGTAGTTAGAATAACAGAATATGGCAGGTTCTTAATAATTTTATCTTCAGAAAAATTGTACTTTCACAGGTCAAGAGAGGTAAATTTTATGACATTTTTGTAGTGATCCTTCAATCAACCAAAATTGAGCCTCTGTGAAGTGTCAGGAACTAGTTAGACGCTTAAGATACAAAGATGCCTTTAAGGCACTCATAGTTGGAGAGGTATTGGAAAGTGTGCTTTTTTCAGATACTGTTTTCAGTTAAAAAACCCCACAATGTTTATTAATAAACATTTGTGTGACTAACAGACCAATGAGACTTACCTAATTTCAAAGAACATTAAGGTAGTAATTAAAGCATGTGGGACATCATTAATGCCTATATAGCATTTGGATTACAATGAATATTATATTAAACCAGAATGACTGGAGTCAGACAAAAAGTCTTTTAATCTGCAAAGGGAGTTTTTTGTTTTCCCCCCTAAGGATGGTTTTAAATTAAGGGTATTTAGAATATAAACATTACAATACTCAAATTGGAAATTAAACAAAAAAATTTTAAATCAGTGGTAATTAACTATTGAAGATAATATCAATGATTATAGATACAGGGAATTTTTGTGACTAATATTGAGATGAAATTCTGAGATTAATTACATTTGGTGATAGGTGATCTATTGGGATAATGTTTAAAGTGTATAAACCATGCTATAAAAGGACAGATACATAATATTTTAGTTATATTCATGTAAATATTTTAACAGGAAAAGAAAAGAGTTGGAATTTTATTTTGTTTGTGTTCTGGAATGATTGTTCATCTGTTTTAAATGGACTTATGTCCTCTCATATGGTGGCATATATTTAATAACCAACTTAATTTTCTTTTAAAGAAGAAAAAGAAAGCTCTTATTGGTGACATTCGCCAATTTTCATGGTGTGTATACTTTCACTATGGCTGATTTCAGGCTACCAAAGTGATGTCATTGAACATGGAGTTGAGAAGAAAGACAGACAATATGCTCTTGCAAGCTAGCCCCCTTCACTGGTGAAAAAAATCAAGCTAGCTTGATCCAGGTCTAGCACACTTCTGCTTATGTTTGAAATTATATCAGAAGTCAAGAATGACTTGGTGAAATATCTTACAGTCTAAATAAATCTGAAGAATATTGCAATGCAGTCTCTCAGTCAAAAAGCCTCAAAGTCAGAGAACTTTAAGGACTAATAGTTCAACTCGTGAATTTCAGAGTGTATACTTTAAAAAAAAAGTACCAAAATAATATATTTAAATAATTTTAAACACAAAGACACAATAATCACCTAGAGATGCAGTCTCATTTCTTGTCGCTTCATTTGGAGTACTTACATTACAGTTAATTAGAACATTCCTTGAGCCTTTACTCAATGCTAGACACTCTTCTAAGCACTTTACACATATCAGCTAATCTCCAAAAAAATCTGTTTTATAAAAAACTAAACTGAATCACAGAGAAGCCATTTGTTCAAGGTCACATCATTAGTATATTGTAGTATGGAATTAAAAAAAAATCATACAGTCTATATCCAGGTATCTGAGCTTAACCACCACTCATACAACCTCTAAAATTAAAGACTTCACGCAAGTCTGGCATTACTGAAGTAAAAGGCCATATAGACTGTGAAAATATAGTTTAGAAAAATAAAAATATGAAATAATGAATTAGAAGAACAATAAACATCACCAATAAAAGGCCTTCCTTAATTTTTCCTCCTCCATAAGAGAAAGTCACCATCCAGAAATTACTGAGTTGAAATTTGCAGCTTATTGTAATGATATCTTTCATGTAATGAAAAAATGTAGAAATCATTGTTACAAGGGAAATTTGAGTGAAAAACTGTGGATGCATAACTTGTTAACCACTTTAATTTGAAATTTTGTAAGAGAAAATAAAGAAGATAATAATTAAGCAATATTTCAAAAGAAAAACTAATTGGCTTCAGAAAGTTGGTGAAATTCTTCATTGTTTCCATTGTAAGGATTAGCCAAATATTCCCCAGAATCATTATGAGATGCTAGGGCTGAATCACCCTGTGATTTAATTCACTGGTGTAAATCCTTTTTATCTAATCTCATAATTAAAACCAGTAAGGAAGGATTGTTTGTTTATATACAGGATCTGAAACCCTTCATATTCATAGCTGAGATAACATTTCTTTTTCTTTCTTCAAAGTTAGAAAGTCTATAGGAGGCTCCAATTTAGTCTAAGCATGGGCTTTCCAGATTTCTGGGAAAACGAATTCAGGGGAATGGTTCAGGGTCACATGGGCAAAAATACCAAATGAAAGTGTTGCTAGGCTAACTCAATATAATCCAAGAATCAGGAGAGCCAATGTCTGTAGACATTTCTTAAACAGAATCATATAAATGTTTTAGTGTGAGATGTTCTGGAATGGTGATATGAGCATGAATATTAAAGGGCAATGGCTCAGCAAGACATCAGTTTCTTTCTCAAGATCCTGCCTGTAAAGAAAACATCACCTCATTGTTCTTCCTTTTAAAGAAACCAAAGATCAAAGAAAAATCTATCCCCAGATATACTACATCTGGTTCTGCTCTGTTGGTTTGCTAATTTCCATTATTAAATTCTGTGTCCTTGGCTAAAGGATATATCTACAATAGAGAGGGTCTTATGTGTGTACATGATCTCTTTTTTGCCAGCCCATAAACCATCCACAACTAGAAACTACTACTCTTTATGTGCAGTTGAGCAATGATTTAGGCAAGTGTATTATGACGTGAAATTAGTTGATATGTGTTAGTAATCCTTTGTAAACCTAAAAAGGTATACAAATACTTTCCTCCTCCATGTTTTTAAGGAGTAGATAGTAGTAGAAACACATGTATCTGGAATACATGTACTTTCTTGTCCCAGGGGCTGCAGCATATTATGTTAAGGAGTATGATCCTGGTTATTACTGGTTACTACTAGAGCATTATATGGCCTTGCTAGACTGTGAGAGACTAGGATAGTCTAGGGCATACTTTACATACCCGGCTTTGTACATTATGGGCAGGTTATTAATATGTCTAGTATGTGTTTAGAAGAAGTTAGGTGAAGCTAGACTTTTCTCTAAAGATCAGGTCTGGGGCGCCTTGGTGGTTCAGTCATTAAGCGTTTGCCTTCAACTCAGGTCATGATCCCAGGGTCCTGGGATTGAGCCCCACATTTGGCTCCCTGCTCAGCAGGAAGCCTGCTTTTCCCTTTCCCACTCCCCCTGCTTATGTTCCCTCTCTTGCTGTGTCTCTCTGTCAAATAAAAATTTAAATCTTTAAAAAAATAAATAAAGATCAGGTTTATAATGTAAAAAAATGTAGTATAAATAAGAATGTTCATGTGTCATGGAGGATACAGAAGTTTGATTTATAAGAAGCCTATTGTCAACCTCGCAACCAATAAGAACAACCAATGGTCCTAGGACAGAAGTAGTCAGCTATCTTATGAAACAACATTCAAATGAACTCTTGAAACAGCCAAAAGACTTGGAAGAAAATTGTTAGAATAGAAATTCAGAAATATCAGTTTCAAGACAGAAATCCAAAGAGATATTGCTAATGAGTCTTACATAGCTACTGGTGGAGATAAAATCTTGCAGATAATAATCCAAATGGATCATCGTGCTGCAGTTGGCCCTTTAACTGGTGGACAATAATCAATAATCTCAAAGGAAGATAATGCCAACTTCATTTTTGTTCATCCAATCAATAATTATTGAATGATTGACGGCTTCCCTATGAATGGTTTATTACCTGATAAGCAATATTAAGAATCTACTATGAGTGAAGATCTGTGCTGGGTACATTTTCATGTACCTCAGACATTGCACGAAAAAAGATAAAATTGCCAAAAGAGGACCTGAACAGACATTTTCCCAAATAACACAAACAAACAGCCAACAGATTTATGTAAAGATGCTGAATATCACAGATCATCAGGGAAATGCAAATCAAAACCACAATGAGATATCACCTTACAGCTGTTAGAATGGCTAGTACCAAAAAGCAAGAAATAACAGACTTGGTGAGGATATGGAGAAAACAAAACTCCTGTGCAGTTGGTGGGAATGTAAACTGGTGTAGTCACTACAGGAAGCAGCATGGAGGTTCCTCAAAAAATTAAAAAAGGAAGTACCATACAATCCAGTAATCCCACTTCTGGGTATTTACATAAAGAAAATGAAAACATTAATTTGAAAAAATATATGCATTCGTATGTTTATGTCCATCAATACATGGATGGATAAAGATGTGGCATATATACATAATGGAATATTAGCCATAAAAAAGGAAGAAGTCTTGCCATTCATGACAACATGAATGGATCGTAAAGGCATTATACTAGGTGAAATAAATCAGACAGAGAAAGATAAATATCATATGATTTCACTTATACGTGGAATCTGAAAAACAAAACAAAACAAACAAACAAACAAAAAACAGAGACAATACCCAAAAGTGGTACTTGCCAGAAACAAGGGCAGTGGAGGTAGCAAAATAGATGAAAGGGATCTATAGGCACAAACTTCCAGTTATAAAATAAGTAAGTCACAGGGATGAAATATACAGCATAGGGAATATAGTTGCTAATACTGTAATAACTGTGTGGTGACAGATGGTGACTACATTTGTGGTATTTTGTAATATATAGGAATGTTGAATCACTATTTTGTACACCTGAAACTAATAAAATATTATATGTCAAAAAACTGCCAAATGTAGAAGCAACAGTAGCTGTTGCAATATTAATAAACAAACAAATTTGGCTCTACCTTTTCTGTAGAACCTGGTACATATCTCCATTACAGCACTTACCGTATTGTTTAGTAACTTGTTCTTTACTTTTTATGTCTCCCTCATCTTTTTCTGTGGGACTGAAATATTTTTTTTTAAAGATTTTATTTACTTATTTGACCGAGAGAGAGAGAGAAAGAGAGAGAGATCACAAGTAGGCAGAGGAAGGGAGAGAGAGAAGGGGACGCAGGCTCCCCGCTGAGCAGAGAGCCCGATGCGGGGCTAAATCCGAGGACCCTGAGATCATGACCTGAGCCGAACACAGAGGCTAACCCACTGAGCCACCCAGGCGCCCCTGAAATATTTTTATTTATTTTTTTTAACCATCACTACGATCAACACTGTTGCTGGTTAAATAAATAAGTAAGGCTTAACCTAAATTTCCAGTGGACCATACAGAAAAATAAACAAAGATGTCAAAATGGTAATCTAATCTTTAAATTTCTGGGAAAGAGTGGATTTTAGGGAAAACATGTTACATGAGTAAATTATGTATATGCTCATGTATTTTAATTAACATTTTTCTTTCATAAACTAGGTATCCTGCCTCTATGGATGTTCTTAAGGTCCGTACAACTCTCTATCTGCCCTCTCCACATTTTACAGTGATTACTTATGTTTCTGTCTTCCAGTATTCTAAGAAAGAGCAAGCCCCATTGAGGTGGTAAATGTGGACTATTACCCTTTGTGTCCCCAAGGTTTATTATAGTCCTCAGCACACAGATAATCCTCAGTAGATTTTTAAGGAATGAATGCAGATATGGTTAATTTTCTCACTGCAGTCAGTATAGAAGGCAATGTATTGGAAAGAATAACAAGTGAAATTATTCCATTTATATGTCTCTACAAAATAGGAAAGATCATATTATGTAGTTTATGCTGGCATTTTAGTACCAGATAACAGCCATCTAATGGAAGTTCATCATGCTATATTGTAGGAGACATTATTTCTTCTACGGGGGAGCTGATTTTAGCTAACAGTGACTGATTACACTTTAGAAGGGTTTGATCGTATTTCTACTTTCAGGTGAAGTATCTTTTTAAAGCAAGGGACTTTTAGTTTTAAACTTTGAGCTTCCTTGCCCCAGTACAAATAAAATAAAACAAAAACTTATACATACACCAGTTCTTTTTGGTTTCAGCAAATGATATAAGTATTTGTTAGGACCAAAAATCCAGGAGTCATCCTTGAATGTTTTCCTTTGTTCTCCTACTTGCTAAGCCCCTCCCCCAGCCCATTAATCATGGCCAGTGTCCAATCAATTAGCAGGTCCTATGGCTCTGACTCCAAAATATATTCTCAATCTGTCAGTTTTTTACCACTTCTTTTCCATTAAGGTCTTGCCCTAATCATTGTAGTATACTTCTATCTGGTCTCATTACTTCACAGGACAGCAGGAAAGAGTTTTGAAATCCACTGAAATCCATCAATGGCTTGTCTCTGAACCTAAAATAAAAGCCAGCCTCCATACCACATCCTTAGTGCCCTACTTGATCTGGCCTCCACTGAAATCTTCACCTTTACCTCCTGTCTGCCTCTCTCCATCTACTTCTAGGCCCCACGCCTTCTTGTCATTGGAACATACCAGGCTTATTTCCACATGCATGACTGTTTGTTCTGATGCTCTCTCTTTGAATACTATTCTCATGGCTTTCCACAAAAAGAATCGTTAATTACACAGTTGTGTCTCATCTCTTCCTAGAGGCCTCTTTAAAATACCATCCCTGCTCCAGTAATTCTCTATTCCATTTCTTTGCTTTATTTTTATTAACAAATTAAACTCCTCCTTTCCTCGTATCATTTCTTTGCATGTTAACTTGTTTAATGTGTGTCATCTCTACTAGAAAGAGATCAGGGTTTGTGTCTGCCTTGTTTACAGTTATACTCTCAGAGTCTTGAATAGTAGTTGCTCACTAGGTATTTCTGGAATGATTCAAGGTGATTTCAGTGTAGGAAATGTGCCAGTTTTATGATATGTAGACCAGGGGTGGTGATTGCTATGGATAATATACCAGATGTATTGAGACCATGAATTCATTCCTCATTGTCCATTCAAGGTTTATAAAAAAGCAAAAATATTATATTTCAGACAATTCAGCCCGGAACAGGATTGGTGTCTCATGACAGAAAGTCACTAACAATTTGAGGAAACCTAATTTATGCCATTAAAAAATCTATTGAAAAAATATTTCCTTCAATCTTATTAGATATATAAACATGTTTATGTCATCTGGGGGGATGTGAGAGATGGGGAGCAAGTCATCTGTTGGGTTCCTATGCCATTACATGTTACATATCACTCTAGGACATTGCTTAATTACTGTAAAAAAACATTATTTGCACACTGACCTTTTTATCCCTCCGAATGTTTGTGCATGACCTAGGAATTTTCCAAAGTCAATATGAAACATGTGGCCTGACTTTGTCAGCATGATATTGTCGTTATGCCGGTCACAGACTCCCAGGATGAACGTTACCACACACCAGCCAGCACAGGAATAGAAAAAGTTCCTCAAGGCCTAATCAGTTAAAAGACAATAACACAAAGATAAAACACACAAAAAATAAGCAAATGTGTTAGCATCAGAGCTAATGGTAAAAACTATCATAAAAAGAAAAATTACATAATCGAGAACTACTTCTACATCTCAGTTGAGAGAAGAATATGATTAAATGACTGGTTCTTGATATGCTACAGAAGAACGTGAATCAATCTCTTCTTTGGTCTAATGGATGTTTTCATTAAAATTGTGTAAAATACCTCTTTTACTCAGATCTAATTTTCATAGTTTATTGAAGAGGATTCCTGGTGTGGTGTTTTTGAAGTCTCAAATATACAATATTGAATGATTTTTTCAGGGTAAAAGAAGAAACAAGATGGCTCAGTATTGCCTATCCCGAGAGAAATTTAAAATATCAATTTTGATTATTTGAATTTTTAACACAGAAAAAGCCATATTGAGATTTATGTAATATTTTGTTTATCCTTACAAATGGGTCATCCAGTTGATGTCAAAAAATGGTTTGGTACAGTCTATATCAGTGAATGTCTTTGTGGATGGAAGTAGATAATCACTGAGTCAATTGTGGCTTCTGTTTCTTTAAGAAACAGAGGTTTCTTGCCAAAACTACTCTTTTTTTTCCAAATGGTCTCCTGGATATACATGATTTTCATCAATGATGCAACTTTGACTGTAACCAAGGTGTAACCATGAGTGACTGGTTGGGCCACGGTAATGGGTCTCCTAGAATGGTGTGGCTGACATGCTGGAGTGGAAATCTGTGTCACTGAATTTAGTTCATGTCTTAGTTCTGGATATCCCAAGTACCTGAACAAGTCATTTAATTTGTCTCTCTAGATACTTTTCAGTTATAAAATGAAGATAATGAAAGATGCCCTTACATGGTAGTTGTGAAGAGCAAATGTATGTGAAAGTATCTCAAATAATATAATCCCAGAGATTTGTGCAAAACTCAAGTTATAATTTTGGGAATGGCTAAAAAGATTTCAAGATAACGTCATCTTATCTTTGTTATTTGACCTCCAAAGGCCTGTATTTTATTCTACTCCAATCTCACAGAAGCCTGGAATAGATAAACTCTTGGGTCTCTCTATCACGGCCGGTGCTAACTAGGGTGACCAATCATCCCAGTTTGCTCAGGACAGAAGCATTTCCTAGGATGAAGGAATTTCAGTGCCCTGGACAGTTCCAAACAAATTCAATGTTAGCCCATATTCTATCTTTGTGTGAATTAGTATAAAGGTGCCTCTGCCTCTAGGTAGATCCTGCTGTACCACTTCATGCCTGGGCAAGTGGAACAAAGCCTGGCTTTAACTAACTCACCCCATTAGCTGGGAGTATAGGGCAGAAGCTGCACAACTGTAGACCGCAGGCCAGATGCCAGCATGAAGTTCAGTGGGAAAAAAATTTTTGCACTCAAATAAAACACAACATTTTGTAAAGTTCTGAGATATTAAAAAAAAAAAACCCTATTATTCCTTCTGCAAACACTGAAAGAATAAGGCTTGAAAAGGCAGAGCTCAGCAGAAGAAATGTATTGCAAAGGAAGGAGGGGGATTTATAGAAATTGGAGATTGTGTACAGACATGCGGAAGTAACTTGAAAGAGATAATTTCAAGGAGCATCATTTCAGAAGAGATGGCTGTAAGAAGTAAAACCAAATACAGAAATTTTATCTAGTTAATATGCCATTTAAACTGTATCATTATTACTAAGCTGATGTTGAGTGAATTAGAACTCAAGGTGTACTTAATTTACTTTTTCATAAACCACAATAGCTAATAATCCAAAGCATATTCTGATTTAGTACCTTATTTAAAATTAGCGACAGCAGGACAAACCTTTTCATAATCTGCCTTTAAATGGTTGTGCTGACTGAACCACTTTTTGATTGTGTTTTCTTTCAATGGTCCAATCAGTCCCGAATGGCGATGGATCTTTGCTAGGGTTACGGCATCAGGAACCATCTGCACCAATCCTGATGGATAAAAAAGAGATTATAGAAATATTCTTTCTTCACAGAATGAGGAATACTTAGGTAACACATCTTGATCTACGTAGCAACAATAATTGCCAGCACTACGGTGGGTTACCCTTTTCCTGGCAAACTTTTTCTGAATGCAAGCCTTCTCTAGATGGCCTTCTTTCTAATTTTTCTGAAATCCTGGGGAGTAATGAAGCTACTTGTAGTGTTTGGATCAGATCTATCAGAAGAAATTTTACTGTTTTTTCTCGAAACCACAGTAAAGAGCCAATCTAGATGGTCTCACAGAGCTCCCACTGAGTCAATGAAGTAGTGGGTTAATTAACATATGACTTATACATTCACTTACAGTTTAAGGGAGGACATTCAAATTTGTATAACAAGCATAGTTATGATGAAAGAGAACGAAATACAATCTCTGTAACAAATATTTCAAATATAAAAAACAAAGGCCCGGCTAATAAAAGCTTTACCATTAAATGTCCCATTCCTAGGAGTGAACAGAATAACTGCAGTAAACATATGGACCTCCACTTGCTCCTTCCTTTTCAGTCAATATTAAGGAGAAACTACAGTAATAATTCTTTAAAGGAGAAGCATATGTTGATTGAACTTCAATAGGACCTTTGCCCTACTGACCATGTATCCATCAAGGATTGTGTTCCTTTCTTTCATTGTGTTCCTAACGTTATTATAATGCAAATATTTTCAGATCTTCTGATTTTATTCTGTACAGAAGAGCGATTTAGACCCATATTTAAAACTGTCCCAGGACTAATGTGCACAAAATAACCTGTAATATACAGTTCTATAAATAAAATAATTGAAAGAAATAAGTCTAGAATTCCTGATTTCCACAATTTCGGCAATTCAAGAGTTAAAAACTCAAATGTCTTAAGGTACTAAAGACCCAAATGTAACTATGTGAAAAGAGATATGGTTGAATTTTTAAAACTATTTCATGAGCTATCTTAAAAACATTTTTTTTTTTAAATATGGAACGCTTCACGAATTTGCGTGTCATCCTTGCGCAGGGGCCATGCTAATCTTCTCTGTATCGTTCCAGTTTTAGTATATGTGCTGCCGAAGTGAGCACTTAAAAACATTTGAATTAAACAACGAGCAAGCAAATCATCTTGGTAAATGAAACACTTCTCTGTACTGGATTTGGCCAGTAGTAACTGGCTGCAGCCTTAATCTCTCTTAATATTTAATAGTCCATTTGTGACCTTTAGGCCTTTATGTTGCTGGATCAGAAAGTCAAACATGGGGACATGGGGAGTGGGAACAGAATAGTGAATGGTTTCAGAAATAACTTGTAGAGAGAGAGAAGGAAAAAAAAAAAGGAAGGAAGGAAGGAAGGAAGGAAGGAAGGAAGGAAGGAAGGAAGGAAGGAAGGAGGAAGGGAGGAAGGGAGGAACTTAACACTCCAGAAGTAAATCTTAGGCATATCCTTAATATTATAGCTAACAGTATTTGGCTCTTGTGCAGATTTTCTCACGTGTATTAACTGAGATAGCAAATATAAAGCATTGCATTTAGTAGTAATTACTTTGGAAAGAGGTGATTCTTCTTTTTAATCCTGAACATTTCCCTCCTCATTTTTCCAGTTCCTCCATTTAATACTTCCAAAGGGAAATCATCTCCTATCTGGGTCTTTTGTGCTTCACTGCCTCACATTTGACCAGATTATTATCACCATTTAGATACTGTGCTTTAGCAATGTCAGTTACTTTGCAGATCACATTTGTCTTTAGGGAATTAATCTTTGCTAAACCCCAAGCCATTTATCATAACACTTACATTGCTGACTACTCCGAAAACCTTGCACCTAATTTATAATAATCATGGTGGCTAAATTTTGTGTATCAATTAAAACCATAAATTTTATTTTATACCATTTAAGCTAGTATGTATGACACAACAACTTTTAAATACTTGTAACAACTCTATGTGCATTGAGTAATATGTGTAGTTTTATTCTTGTGGTCCTTTAATGCAGAGTAAACTCCAATTTTATTTATTTTTATTTATTTTTTTAAAGATTTTATGTATTTATTTGACAGAGAGAAAGAGATCATAAGGAGGCAGAGAGGCAGGCAGAAGGGGAAGCAGGCTCCCTGCCAAGCAGAGAGCCTGATGTGGGGCTCGATCCTAGGACCCTGAGATCATGATTTGAGCTGAAGGCAGAGGCTTAACCCACGAAGCCACCCAGATGCCCCAAGTTACTCCAATTTCAGTGCATATATGTATCACTTGGGGATCTTGTTAAAATGCAGGTTCTGATTCTTTAGAGTGCAGGTGAGGCCAGAGATTATGCATTTCTAACAAGCTCCCAGGTGATGTCAATACTGCTGGACCCTGGGTCACATTTTAAATAGAGTCCTTGGGGACAAAACTTTTTAGGTGGTATCATATAAGGCAGTGGCTTTCAAAATGAGGTGCGTAAGAAACACTGGAGCAGCTTTTCATGGTCACAAAGACTTGAGACCTCCCTCCCCTCTTTCTATTTTATTTTATTTTATTTTAATTTATTTTATTTTTTTTGTTAACATATAATGTATTATTTGCCCCAGGGTACATGTCTGTGAATCATCAGGCTTACACATTTCATAGCACTTACCATAGCACATACCCTCCCCAATGTCCATAACCCAGTCACCCTATCTCTAACCCCCCCCCCCAACTCCCCAGCAACTCTCAGTTCATTTTGTGAGTTTAGGAGTCTCTTATGGTTTGTCTCCTTGCTGATCCCATCTTGTTTCATTTCCCCCCCACCCCTCACAACCTCCCGCCCTGTCTCTCAAATTCTTCATATCAGAGAGATCATATAATTGTCTTTCTCTGATTGACTTATTTTTCTTAGCATAATACCTTCTAGTTCCATCCACGTAGTTGCAAATGGCAAGATTTCATTTCTTGGTGGCTGCATAGTATTCCATTGTATATATATATACCATATCTTCTTTATCCATTCAGCTGCTGATGGACATCTAGGTTCTTCCCATAGTTTGGCTATTGTGGACATTGCTGCTATAAACATTCAGGTGCATGTGCCCTTTTGGATCACTACATTTGTATCTTTAGGGTAAATATCCCTCCCTTCTTTAATGCCAAAGTAGAAAACCTGATTTAGTACCTGGTCAGGGCCTAGTTATATCTACTCCTTCAATTTCCCTAAGAAATTTTTATGCCCATCAAATTTGGAGAGCCAACAATAAAATAAATCTTAAAGAATTTTTATTTACCCTGACAGTGTCCCCCAAAGCTCCTAGGACATCATATAGAAAGTAGTTATAAGAATTATAATCAACAATAATATTGATAAAGTCATGCAAACTTCTAGGCTGGAACGTACTGTCCTTTATGGGCAGCAACTCCGTTTAGCTCATTTTAGTATTCCTTATCTACTTTGTGATACTCCTTTTTTTTAAAAAAGGATTTTATTTATTTGAGAGAGAGAGCATGTGAGGGGGAAGGTCAGAGGGAGAAGCAGACTCCCCGCTGAGTGGGGAGCCTGATGCAGGACTCGATCCCAGGACTCTAGGATCATGACCTGAGCTGAAGGCAGTCGCTCAACCAACTGAGCCACCCAGGTGCTCTGTGATATTTCTTGAAAAAAAAAAAAAAATAGATATTCAATAAGTCTTGGAAGCATACTAAAAATGGAACCTGATCTCCTAAACATGATGTTTGCTTTAATGATCTCTATTTTTCTTGAAGAAGTATTTTGCCAGTATAATGCCCTTTCAATTCCTAACGACTATAGATGATAACTGGTAGATAGGAGGAATTAATAGTTCGTCTTATGACATCTGCAACTTTGGGCAGGTCTACATTCATTTTTGCTGAGTCATTTTATTAGCTTTAAAAGATTTAGCCTCTGTTACATTCTATAATTTTAAACTGGAAATGAGTACATGCAGTTGAAGAATTCCACTGAGGTCCGTGATATAGTCAATATCTGAAGAAAAGGTAATCCATGTGACATCAAAAAGTTCAGTTTGGCTCATCTAGCTTTATTCTTACTCTTTCAATACATTAGGATTTGAAAGAATTAGGTTACTTTATGTAAGAAAAAGGAGAGTAAATGCAAGGAATAACAATCTCAGAGTAGCAATGATACTCTTAGGAAATAGAGCTTTAGAAAGGGTTCAGGGGTGGATACTTGTCATAATAGCAAGAGCCCTATTATCAGAATCAAAATAATTGGGTAGTATGACTTATAACAGAGTCAGCCTGAAGTATCAGGTTGCAAGTTAAGCTAACACGGAGGTGCTTCCATACCTAGCTTCCAAACATTTGGCTGGGGTACTGAGCTTTGTGGTGGGACCTCAGGTATTGGGGGGCAGACAGTGATAGTTTTTCTGTTAGGGTTAAATTGTAGTTCTTCCTGAATAACAGCAACAACAACCCCAGCAACTACATGATTCTAGGTCCCTTTTCTAGTTCTACTTTTTTTTTTTTAAGATTTTATTTATTTATTTGACAAAGAGAGACACAGCGAGAAAGGGAACACAAGCAGGGGGAGGGGGAGAGGGAGAAGCAGGGGCTCAATGCAGGGCTCGATCACAGGATCCCGGGATCATGACCTGATCTGAAGGCAGATGCTTAATGACTGAGCCACCCAGGTACCCCTAGTTCTATAATTTTTATCCTTTTGTTTATGCAGTTGTACTTGCTATCCTACCAAATAGTTGAATGAAATTCTTAGGGGCAGTGACCACATTCAAAAAAAGATTATAAGGTATCTTGGGAATTATTTCTTCAATTTAGCATGATTGTAATTAAGTGCAAATTTTACTTGTGATGGTAATTTGGGTGGACCATTGACATTACTTTCACTGAAAATATGTATTAAATGTAATTATATTTCCATATTAACATCTTGGCTTTATAAAGGGAAAGAAGTATGCTCAAAATTTGCATGTTCGATCATCTTTGACTACTGATATTATGATTTATTTAAAAGTCTTTTAGAAATTAAATGCAGATTTATAATGTATTTAGATTGTTCAGAACTCATTTAAGCAATTGCAACTTTGTAAATTTTGTGTTAATAGGCAACAAATTGAATTTTTTTGAATGAGTAAGGTTTTCTGTTATTATTTTATTTTTTTTAAAAGATTTTATTTATTTATTTGACAGAGAGAGAGAGATCACAAGTAGGCAGAGAGGCAGGCAGAGAGAGGAGGAAGCAGGCTCCCTGCTAAGCAGAAAGCCTGATGGGGGGCTTGATCCCAGGACCTTGAGATCATGACCTGACCAGAAGGCAGAGGGCTTTAACCCACTGAGCCAGGCGCCCTCTGTTATTATTTTTTAAAAAAGAGAAAAAAACATACAAAAGACACACAAAAGGACACCACAGTTAGCATTTGGATTGTTAAAATTCTAATTAATATCAAAAAAGACATTACGTTCTTTGACATCCTAAATTACTTTGACTTACCCACTTTTGAAAATAATTATTTTTAAGAAAGAAGAATGACTTTGGATAGCTCTTTTGACTTTAAAATTTATAGTCTAAAATGAAGGCTGTGGAAAGTTTGGTGTCATATTACCAGTGAATGTTTGAGATAAATAATGTAAGTCAAATCACTTTTTAATCTATACTGACCTTGACATTTTCCTGTGGATAGGCATCTATAAATGATCATTTGCATATCTAGGCCTTCCTGCAGCCAAATATTGTCCATTACTTGAATAATCTGAAGAACAAGCATATCCTGACGAAGATCATCTCCGGCCTGTTAAAAACAAAATTAGAGACTCTGGATTTCTCGAGTTCCATTAAAGGACTTCAAATATGGTACGGTATATACCATATGGTATCTGGTATATATCATTTCTTTCCTCCAATATATTTCCAGCCCTACTTAGGATGGTTACGTTGGTTTTGTTGGTATTAAGAACAGCTTGTGTTTCTGAGAGAAGAGCAAAGAAAATAAGAACTTTCTTTTAAATGATTACAGAAGCTTCAGCCTTCAAATTAGAAGTTGCTTAGAAAGTTGTTCCCTGATAATAATCTTTTAGTTTATCATCCACGTGCAATGTCTTAGATTCAAAATCTAGTGAAGAGAGGCTTAATGAATGTTTATTTAAATTTCTCAGCCAAGAGAGATTTCTTTCTAACTAAAATATTAGTTGGTATGCCATAAATGTATATACTGATATAGAGCTGGAATACCAAGAGCTTCTTGACTAGGAGTATAAATAGCACACATAGAATTCATCAGACTTTAAATCATTTACTTTTCATATTATGAAGGTGGTTAAAAAGTATTCAGAGTAAACAGCCTTTGATAATAATAAATGATTAAAGGGTGACTTTTCTAGCTTAGGTAAAGGAAATGGAACATGTCCAAAGGGGAAGGATAGTTTTCTGCTTTTAAATTAAGACGTTTGGTTTTGAAAATGCTTTCTAAATTATATGCAGAAAAATAGTCCAGGATGAAATTTTGTGGTATTTTTTTTCTTCACCCAAAATGTAGTGTTTCATGGTCATTAATGCTTGAAGTTACACAAGTCAAAGCCAAAGTATTGGTGTGCTAAAAATTATCCTCAAAAATAGTCAAAATCTACCAAAAAATTTACTTTGAGACTTAGTTGTCTGGTTTGGCTGAATACTTGATTAAATCAACTGAATGGCTACAAAGTCTTCCTTTTCACTCACAGCTTCTTATTTCGTCCCTCCTTCCTACTTGTCTAAAACACTTTTACTACCTTTTACTCTATTTTCCCATGGGATTCATAATAAAGACTGACTTGGCCTCTATTTATTTGAAAAGAAGGAAATAATCCAAATTACTAAAATAAGCAAGTGCCTGCAGAAAAGAATTTTATGTTACATTAACATATCATTTGAATTTTAGCTAATATTGATTCTAATTTAGTATCTAAATCAAAAGAAAACTCTCCCTCTAGGGGTTCACCACATATTCCACTTCCTGTGCTACTCCAAAGTGTATAATTTCACTTATTGAAACATATCTTCTTAAGTTTTGCTTTGAAGGTTCACTAGCTTGAGCCAATACTGATTGATTTATTGTCAATCATTGTTTGACATGTACTATAATTCTGTAAAAATGCAGAATCAAAAATAACTGGAATCCTCTATGTTGTTGTCAGAGGAAAGTAACGAAAATAATTTCTTTTTGCAAGAAATAAATCAATAATTCTACCTGTGAAATCATTTTGATGTTTTTGTACCTTAAAAATGACGCTGATGTTTTTGCCCATCGGGTTAGCATTGATGAAAGTAACCTTCAAGGGCAAAGCATGAGATGTGAAATATGAACATGCCTACAGAAAGAGAAGAGAAAAATCGTGAGCAAAATAAAGCAAAAAGAACACTTTCCCTGAAATCATGGGCCTCTTGCATAATTTGTTATATAAGAAAATATGTATATATGTATATATATATATATGTATAATTTTTACACTTTGGAACAAAGTAACATATTTATTAAAAACAACAACAGAACAACTTTAGTCTACTTACCAAAGCCTTTACTTAGAAACTGAAAATCTAGCTTCTTGGCAAGTTGTGAATCTTTATTCTTTTTTTCACTGAACAGCGGTGATATATTGGGGGTTTAAAAAAACTAAGTAGTATGTAGACATTGTGTTTATGATAGTTGATTAATATCTAAAAGATAAAATTGCTATTCAAAAATCTATTTCCTGTTAATTATTTCTTCCCTGCAGAATACTTTAAGGAAATATGGATACAGGGTTAAGAAAGACTGAGTTCAAATTTGAACTCTGTAACTTTGAGATATATGGACTAATAGGTATAAAAGACCTTCTACAGTGCAGATCCTGACACTAATTGGGTACTTCAAAAATAATAATGCCTTCTTTTTCTCTTTTTGTTAATGAGCATTTTCTTACCTTTATAAATAACAGTACAACATATGTTTCCTCCTTCCTTTTCTTTCAGTTACACTTTGCATTTCCATTTTCAGCTTTATGATATTGACTACCTTCCATTATACTTTCCTCATTGCTTATTTTCCTTTTTATGTTCTTACATCTATTTGAGTGTTAAAAGGTTGTATGTCTTTACGCTATTAGAGACTTCGTGTTGACAGTGAAGAGTTAAATCAATACTAAATAAAGGAAAAGAACTTGGTTTCAATTTATCAACTTAGTAAAATATGACATCAATACATGTTGAAGGATCAGTTAATGTCATTATTTTTTGAGAAGTCTGAAATCAGCATAGAGAGGAAAGGATATGTATTTTTAACTTAACCTATGAACACAAATCTAACCTAATACCTAAGAAGCAGAAACCCTTGCTTACTGAATCAATTTGAGGTTTATAGTAAACAGATGAGGCTGCTTGTTAAGTAATAAATTCTTGCCTTGAGAATCAGTCAATCAGGGAACATATGACCTTCTGACATGGTATTGAATTAGGAAATCCTGTATTAATCCAGAAATGAGTCTAGATCAGTGGTTTTCAAACTGTGCTCATCCAGTTCTTGGGGGTCTCTTTGAGGCATCCCAAGTCCAGGGAAGAGAAAAAGGACAAAGGGAGGATGAAGACAAGGCTTAGCTCTTCTTAATTACATCACTTGGAGCTATTTTGCTTTCATTGTTTTCTATTTTGGTTTTCACATGCAGTATACTTTTTGAGAGTCATGTAAAAAATATTTTGTATTTGACAACTAATATGCACAAGCCATTATCTATGTAATATTGGAGATACTATATCTACTCTCTAAGAGCCTACAGAAAATTGGTATGAACAGAAACACATATGCATTAAGTTGAAAATAATTTACAAGGCCATTTATCACAGTCGAATGAAGAAGCACTTAAAGAAGAGAAGTCTTTCAGAGATGAGGTGGATTTGAAGATTGTGAAACTTAGATTAGCAAACACATTTTAAAAAAGGGCTTTCTAGGTGAGGAAAGGCAAACAACGAGAACATGATTAGATGTTAAAAGTGGACCGCAAGGGCCACAACCAGGAGATGGGAAAGAATGAGCTGGAGTCCTGGAAGATAATTTTATGTAAATGGTGAGATAAAAGAACTAGAATAGAGAAAAGAATATAAGAAGAGCTGGAATAGAGAAAGAAAGATACGACCCTTGTTCTTGAGAAGCACTCACTAATGACATAGATTTAAAATAGTTTTAAAAAAGGAAAGAAACCTATTAGTAAATGAAGTGTGTGGTCCTTATTTTCCCAGAATGGAGAAGGATTACATTACCTTACAACCACTTTCCCAAATGGTCCATTCCCTAGGGACCGAAAGGAAAATAGGAAGTGGTCTGTTGTAATTAGTGGTTCCAAGGAGACAAGGGTGAAACTTCTTTGAAAGAAAGCTTAACTCAAAGTTAAGACCTTTGTCCTCTATCTTGGAGAGCCATGCTTTAAAAAGTGGATTGGCCCTGAGTGTTCTCTCCAGTGTAGTTTATAGATGGTGATTAAAATAGAATGTTGACTGTAGGCTTTCCCACACTCATTACATTCATAAGGCTTCTCTCTAGTGTGAACTCTCTGATGCCTGATAAACTGTGAACTATCACTAATGGCTTTCCCATAATCATTGCATTTATAATTTCTCCCCAGATGGGTTCTCTGACATTGTAAAGTTGGTGCTATCCCCGAAGACCTTCCTGTACTTATCACATTCATAGGATTTTTCACCAGTGTGAATTCTCGGTTGTATAATGAAATGTGAGCCCTGACTGCATGTTTTCCATACTTACGGGGTTTTTTGCTTATGTGAAGTTGGGTGACATAAAACGAGACATTTACTCTGACTGAATAATTGCCACACTGCATTCCAAATGTTTTTCTCTGGTCTGAATTTGCTCACAGCCAACAAGCTGAGAGTTCTGACTGAAGCCTTTCCATACTGCCTGCATTTATTGTGCTTGTTCCCCAGTGTGGAGGCTCTGATGTCAAACACATTTACCCTGGCTGAAGGCCTTACTATGTTCATTACACGCTCAGAGTTCCTTCCCAGTATGGACTCTCTGGTGGTCAAAATGGTTTCTGTTGGAACAGAGAGCTTGCCCACACTCATTTCAACTGTAATGTTTCTCACTAATGTGAAGTACTTGATGTTAGAAAAGGATTTTACTCTGAATGAAAGCTTCCTACACTCATGAAATTTATGTCTTCTCCTAAGGATGAGTTATCTGAGGGTCAATGAGTAGGGAACTCGTGAGTGAAGGTTTTTATGCATAAAGCACATTTATAAGGTTTTTTTTTCTAATTACGGAATCTCTGATATTGAATGAGATGGGAGTAGTGATGACAAGTCTTCCCATGCTCCCTGCATTCATAGGGCTTCCCCCCTTAGTAGATTCTCAAATAAATCATTGACTGAGAGGTTTCTCTAAATGTCTTATCATATTCATTACACTCTTAGAGGCTCTTTCCAGAATCGATCCTCTGATGCAGGCTCTGATTGAAACTTTGCCACATTCACCATGTCTTCAGATGTGATGTATGTTCCTTCAGACTTCCTTGTTCAGCAGGACTGTAGGATGGACTAAAATATTCCCCAGGAGAGAGTGTCACCTGGCCACATCTGCCCTATTTATTGCTCTACACACAGGTGCCCAGCATTGTGCCAGGCACAGGTGGTCAGAGCAAATGGAGCAAAGAGAGAGCTTTACCTGGCGTAATTTCCAGACACAGGGAAAGTACCACTATCTGCAGGGAGATACAGGAGTGGTCTCAGCTACAGTGCGGGGGTGGTGACTCCTGGGCTGGTGATGCCTGACCGTCTCATACAGGCACGCACAGCAGCCACCCCTTGGAGCTGATATCCCATATCTCCAAGGCCTACCAAAACCAAGACGCACGTGGAATTTTAACAGAAAATTGTTCTACTCCTTAAACAACAATAAACCAAGAACACAGAAACAAAAAATTGCCATCTAGCCTCTTTCTACTTTAAGATACTAAGTCTTTGAAATGCTGCATTTCTCTGTATTTTCAACATTAATCAGTGGATATTGCTAGTGATTAAAAAGTTACACATTTTTAGAAATTAGCAATGATTTGGATTTTAGCCCAGACAGACATATCCACAGTCTGTGGAATTTGGTACCTTATTTTGTTATTTTCCAAAATATGCTTGTGTAGCATATTAGGAAAGTTTCTAAGGTGTCTGTGGGGTAGCACAGTTGTAAAGGTAACAATACCAACTTTTTAGCAAAACTTTTTATATTCATACTAATAATGGTCTAGTTTTTCTCCTAATTACTGGATTTGTTTTCTTGATTGTATTATGATGTCAGTCAAGTAACATTTATTGTACATGTGTGATAGCTTAACCTCTTCATTTCTAAGTCTCACTTATCAATACTGCCTCTATTAGTGCTTTCTACTCTTGGGCTTTTGAGAAGGAGGCTAATAAAGTTAATGGAGATAAGAGGAGAAAGAATGATTCTAAGTTAGAGAAGTGTGACTGAAAGAGCCTGAAGAAGGGAAAGAAATTGTTCCTGATGCCAGGAAGGTCACTCCAGGCATAAGTAAAATCACAAAATATATTATATGCTACACTGACACATGAGTCAATGAATTTTAAATTAAATAAAAACTGAGGTGTTGTAGCTAATAATATCCTAGAGTACTAGGCATGGGTATGCACATAATCTAAATAAGCATGAAATTAAAGCCAGTTTGCATAAGGTCAGCAAATCAACCATTTTGAATAAATTGAGAAATCAATTTAGTGAGCAGGATCTTTATTTATTTATTTATTTTTACTGAACTGATCCTTCATTTCTAGACCAGCAAATCATGTGATGAGGCAATCTCAACCTTACACAGTGCATCAAATGCAGCACTTAGTTTGGACGGGATTCAATTCCTTTTTTCTTAAAATACTTGTAATTACAATTTACAAATTGTTTTTGCCATTTCAAAACCACACGGTGAACAAACAACACAAAACAAAAATACACAACTTATCTACTGACTACTGACTTACATCACGATCAATACCCTTTATACACAGGGCAGGGTTCAGAGGAAGGTGACAGGACTTTATACACTGAAAGAATTCTTCTAGTCTGCCAATCTCTTTCTTTAGTACCTCCTGTGAAAAAATCATTTGAAAAAGCATCTTAGGAACTGTAAAGAACTTGATTTTCTTTCAAGTTATAATTTTCTTCTATTGATTAAATAAACTCTTTATTTAATTCAGGGGTTGCACACTTGGATGCTCTGGGGTCAGGTAGGTGAGGTAGCCACATATAAGGAAGTAGAGGGCTAAAGACAATAGGGAGTGTCTAAAGAGCTCATGCCTTTTCTATAGGATTTTAAATTCAATTAAAAACAAAACCAAAACAAAGAACTATTCTGTTCAAACAAAACATGATGGGTTGGCTTTGACCTGTGGCCCACCATCTTACAGAACCTGCTTTAAGTAATTGTTAACACAATCCAATTCTGATAATTTCTTGGAATCTTAGTTTATAACCCTCAAGATTTATATTTAAAAGTGATAGTACATTTTATTTTATTTTATTTTAAAGATTTTATTTATTTACTTGACAGAGAGAGAGAGATCACAAGTAGGCAGAGAGGCAGGGAGAGAGAAAAGGGGAAGCAGGCTCCCCGCCGAGCAGAGAGCCCTATGATGTGGGGCTTGATCCCAGGACCCTGAGATCATGACCTGAGCTGAAGACAGAGGCTTTAATCCACTGAGCTACCCAGGTGCCCCATGAATTATCTATTAAAAAGGTCTTTTGTAAGTTTTTATTTAAATCCCATTGAGTTAACATATGGCATAATATTAGTTTCAGGTATACAATGTAGTGATTCAACACTTCCATAAAACACTAATCAGTACTTTTTAAAACGAAATAGAAAAAGTAGCCAACTTGAATTGGGTGAAATTGTAAATACTTCTTTCATCTCTATTTTTATTTTCTTATTTTTTAATTTAAAAATTCTTTTAAAGATTTGTTTTATTTGACAGAGAGAGAGAGATCACAAGTAGGCAGACAGGCAGGCAGAGAGAGAGGGGGAAGCAGGCTCCCTGCTGAGCAGAGAGCCCGATGTGGGGCTCGATCCCAGGACCCTGACATCATGACCCGAGCTGAAGGCAGAGGCTTCAACCCACTGAGCCACCCAGGCACCCCACTTTATTTTCTTATTTTTATGTGAAGAAGTATTATCACAAAACCAGTCTATCTAGGTGAACGAAATATATTTGAAAGAATATCAACAGATATCTGAATATCTGAACAGAGTATCTGTTGATATTCTTTCACTTTGGAACTTTGGAACTTCTTTTCACTTCAGAACTTAATGCAAATGGTCAAAAAAGGCATCAGACTTATTTAACTGTAGCATGCATCTCAAATATGTGAGGAATTTTGAAATCTAAGAAAAAAAGATTAAACTCATACATAAATTTTAAAGCAGTTTATTTACTTGCTTTCAATTTTTTTCTATCATCAGGAAATAATTAATCTGCAATAATATGAAGAAATTATAGAAATTTGGTTTTTTTCATTGCTCATCATGTTATATATCTTAAGGTTTTTCTGTCAATCTAGAGTTTATATGTTTCCTATTTAAGAATGAAGTCCATGCTTATGGTTTTTATTTCCTGTATATTTATATAGGTGAAGGGCCATAGCTTCTGGCACTTCTATCAAATGAGTGACTTCCAGCAAGAAAAATAGTGAGCTGGGCAAGAATTCTGGGACACTTTGCCTGTCAATGTTTTTATATTATTTTGTTGAAAACTCTTTTTGATTTTACATAGTGGGTGGAGAGAAACTATGTGCTTCCTTTGAGGACAAACTTCATGTTTTAGTCATCTTTTCATCCTTAACTCCCAGTCTGTAAATACTTAATTGTTACTGAATGATGTTATTAATACAATGAATGGTTTCCCTCTCTCTCCCAGCATCTAGAATGTTGAACATAAGAGAATCTACTTAATGGTCTTTATCAGTGAGGGGAAACTAGTGATGCAGATAATTAAAGAACAAATATTCTTCAATCAGATCAAGAAAAAGAATAGCCGGGTCCATTATTATAATCAGTGATGAAAAAAGTACAATATTTTGACTATCATTCATGGATCTTAGTATAAAAGTTTTACTATCCACACCACCATTGATTTGTTTAATTATTTGTTTTGCAAAAACGTCTTTATTTTGATTAGTACAGGATTAGAAAAATCTAGACCTCGATTTTGTATCTTGGACAAGGGTGCCCTAAAAAGTTCCCTTTGGACTTCTACTAGCCTGAGTTATGCTGCCCTTTTGAGGAAATTACTTCATCTGGCCTTTTTAGACAAACTGTCTTTAAGTTGATTTCTTCTTGTCAGGTCAGGTACTCTCCATATGCTGCATGGCTACTTAGATTAAAAAACTACATTGAGGTATCTGGGTGGCTCAGTCAGATAGGCATCCAAGTTTTGGTTTTGGCTTAAGCTCTGATTTCAGGGTCGTGAGATCGAGTCCCGCATTGGGCTCTGCACTCAGCAGAGAGTAACTGGAGATTCTCTCCCTTTCCCTCCCCCTCTGCTCCTCTCACCATTTGCTTTTCCTCTCTCTTTCTCTTAAAAATAAATAAAATCTTAGAAATTGTGTCCTCGTGGTAGACATTATCATTAACTTTCAGACTGCAAATTGAAAAAAAAAATCTTGATTAAACTAATCGAGTTGGGGGTCTTATAATTAAGTATAGACAACGAATTTGCTTTCTAAGCTATGAAATTAAAATTTAATTCAATAAAAGATGATAAAAGAAAACACTACATGAAGATTAATTTCTCAACAAACCTGTCTTTGAGGGTCACTGGCAGACTTGACTTTTTCCCCGATGTCTCCCAGAATTTTTATAAGTTTCTTCTCCTTGTAAAGCTCATCAGTCAAGGCTTTTCCTGAACAGAATTGGAGAGCAGCCAACAGCTTCTGATACCAGCTTTTAAAATAAGTTTCATTCTGTGCATCCTTTAGCAGCCTGAAGGAAAGAGAGAAAAGGAATTCTTGTATCCATAGCTGATTTTTTAACCACCTCCAGCAGGAACAATCAGTGCATTTCACACTAATCTATATTTGGTGGCTTTGGGCCATTTAACAGCCTGGAATCAGGGGAAAATGTTGTTTATTCATTGGCAGTCATCAAATTCTATCTGATAGCTAATGAGATTCCTAGAGTGAGGAATCAATAAGAAACCTGTTTTTTCTCATTTCAATCCACAATGCACTTTTTTCTTTTTTCAGGCTTCTTAATTCTATAACAAATACTTAAAAGCATATTTTGACTTCTTACTAAAATAAGGACAAAGTTTTAGAAGTAGTATTTATAAGTGACCACACTATATTGGAACTCAAACATCAACTTTACCTTTTTCTACTTTTCTTCAAAAGGCAATGTTCCCCCCACTGTCACATATCTACATATTTCGCTTTCTTCCAGTACCTCCCCTTGATTACTTGGAGGAAGACATTGTAATGGCAAGAACATGGTTTTTCTTTTCAGGTATTTCTGGATTCAAATCTCAGCCCTCCAACTTATAAGTAATTCAGAACAGTTACTTAACTAGGCTGAGATTTTGTTTCTTTATCTATAAAATAAAATAATAATGCTGACTCTATAGAGCTATACAGAACACAGAATAAGCTAATGCATTCAAAAGGGCTTAGCACAATGTACTTACCTGTCAGAAAACATTAGTTCATTTGTATTTTGTGGCCTCCCCCAGCCAACTTCTGTCACTGCCCGGCTGTCTGCTCATGTCATGAACATGGGAGGCAGAGCACTTTAAAAAGTGAAAATACTATGCTAGATAATGGAGCAGTAACAAATATTTTATTACTGTGTCCACCATGTGACAATTTCTATTGCCTTAAAACTAATTCCAATATGCTCAATCTTTACTTTCTATTATGCCCTTAATCACTGAAATAGAATAAAAACAAAAAAACTCATTCCTTTGAATGTTAACCTCTCTTTGATTGATTCTTTTAATCTTAACTGGTCTCTCTAGTCTTGTCCTTCTCTGAAAAATTAACATTCAAGAAAATAGAAGGAAGTTATTGTGAGAAAGGAATACTAAAAAAAGGATTAAATGTAGAAGTATATAGATAAATTTCATTCTGCATTCTTAATTTTGTATCTCTGCCTCTGTATCATGTCACAGAGAACACAACACATTATTTTCCCTTGTTCTATGTTCTCTGTTTCTACATATTTAGAAAAATTAAGTTAAAAAGTAAAAAAAAATTTTAAATTGAGTCTACTTTTTTTTAAGGTGAGGTCTTGCTCTCTTGTCATTGTTATGAAGCTAACTTATCTTCTAGCACCTCTTTTGCTTTTAAGTGGAATAACAGTTCTTACTAACCTCTGGAAAGCATTAAAAACACTCAAGGGGTTAAAGACGTATTGATGAGAAAACATAATCCATTGATACCTGCTCATTCAATGTAAAAATAATAGCAGAGATGAAGTGTTCCTATGCTTACCCTATGATGAGATTTTGAAATGTCAGATGTAATAAATGAAACCTGTCATTATTTGGAAGTTCTAAGAAGATGAGTGTTGTGTAAGTGTGAATTAGAAAGCCGCAAATGCAAGCATCCACATGTTAAGACATTTTATGTAAAATTGTATATCTCTTAGATTCTCTCCATATTTTGGGGACATTGGTAATACACTATTTTATAGTGTACTTGGGTTTCAGTGAGATAGGCTCTTGACAGAGTATTTCTATATCTCTATCAATGCCCGCTAGCATTTTCATATACTTTGAATACTGAGTCACTTGTTTTAAAAATATTTTTAACCAGTTCTTGTACATAAATATAACTCTATAACCTCCTGACTGCTGTATCCATGGTAAAAGGAAAAGTTATTTTGTACAGATGAAATCAACTTCTTACTAAAATAATTTTTTAAAAAGATACATTTAGAGGTGGGGGGGTCATGGGAACTGTCAGAATTATATAATTTGTATTCATAATACTCTTAATTTTTTTGTTAGAAATGTATTTGATTTTTTAAGGGGCAATCTCAATTCTATTCATTGCTCAAAATAAAACAGAGCAGGGGAGATTTGCAGAGAGAATATGACTGTGTTCTAAAAAAATAGAAAAGCAAGGAAAATTCAGTGTATTCACTGTAATTATTTTCCTTGTAGAATATGCCTCATTCCAGCCCTGCATCCCCACTAAGATCATATGTTCTCCTGGTGAGATCTGGCTCAAGCTCTATGGCTTTTTACCCGACTAATGAAGAGTTTGTCTTTACACACTGCAAAATTAAAATCACGGAGTGCTAGAGGTAGGAGATGACCGCAAGAGGTCAAATAGTCCATCCCTGTGTCCTTAGGCACAGTCAAGAAAAATTAATGTGTCCTTTCATTTTAAACAACTGCAAAGAAAGTTGGACTATACAGTTTGAGGTAGAGGGTTACGCAGTTCTGCATTGATGACTTTTACGTAAGGAAGCACTAAACCCCTCATGCTGTAGTTTGTATCCATTACCTCTGTGTGTAAGATTAGCAAACAGCAGGCCACTCTCCCTTGAACATCACAGAAACCTTTTTCAAAAGACATTGTCACCTAAGAAAAGCAGCATTGCGTATGCCAAATAATTTTTTTTTTTCATTTTCAAAGTTAAGGCCAAAGGACTGAGAAGTATCAAGATTTGGTGGTGAAAGATCAGACTTTAAAGGTGCATGCAATATAACTGTATAAACCATGAGGTAAACCTTAAAATGCCAGAGATTTGTTTATCCTAATATCTGTGAGATCCAGGGATATAATTCAGTTTGATAGGATTTTGTTCACATCTTATGGACTATAAGTCATGACAACGTTAAAATGAGGATAAATGGATAAAATCTAGTTGATTAAGGGTTTTGACAATGTTAAGGATGAAAGGCAGAAGCAAGAATGAGGAGGTAACCCAGGTAACAGCACAGTTACTAGAGGATGTTATGAAGGTATTTGACTGAATTAAGGGGATCATGGTGGACTCACAGAGATCTAAGATAGAAACCCCAGCTATCATGATAGGGAGATTTTCCTTGGATATTGAGATCATCTCTGTTTCTTCATGCACATGGCTGCTTCTGATCCCATAGTGAGTGACTTGCGAAAGCTCAGGAGGAGTACACAGTTTTCACTTCTCAGGCTACCAGCAGGACAAAATCGAGTCATCACACCATCCCTGCCCTCCCACTCTCTTCAGTGAAGGTTGAATTGTAGTTCTCATTAGCACAGTATCCCACATCTTACAGGCTGCCTTAAATTCTGACCCACTTGAGTTATATCCTGTGAGTGAAAGGGGAAACAAAATCCTAGAGCAGAAGAGAACTGAGGCACACAATGAAAATGAGTGATTTCAGGTCATTCCAGGACCTCCCCTTCCCATTTCCTCTCATGTCTGTTGATACAAAGCAAAGTGTGTGGCTCAGTAGACCAGTTTTTAGTGAGCATTCTAGAATCCACTGTAGATTCTATAATATCAGCTCTTCAAGTATATTTAAAACCCTGGGACATATAAAGGCTAATATTAATACTTGATATGGAATTACTAATTTTAAGATTTTAATAGTGAGATTAAGAAGTAACAAAGAATGTGGGGTGCCTGGATGGCTCAGTCTGTGAAGCATCTGACTCTTGATCTTAGCCTAGTTCTTGACGTCATGGTTGTGGACTCCAGTATGGAGCCCACTTGAAAAAAAAAAAAGAAGAAGTAAAAAGCATGTCTCTTTAGCCTTTACAACTTTATTTTACTACTTAGTGTTTAAGATATTTAATATTTTCCAAACTGAGGAACTCGATACACTTATTTGTTTGTTTGTTTGTTTGTTTGTTTTTAGACAGAGAGAGAGCACGGGCAGAAGTGGGGGTAGGGGAGGGGCATAGAGGGAGAGGGAGAGAGAGAGTCCTAAGCAGGCTTCATGCTTGACACAAAGCCATCGTGGGGCTCGACTTCATGACCTTGAGATCATGACCTGAGCTGAAAGCAAGAGTTAGCTGTTTAACCAACTGAGCCACCCAGACACTCCAGGAACTTGATACATTTTATAGTTCTTGCAAAGATAATCATTTCCTAGGACTAATTTATTCTTAGAATACTAATTTGCTTTTTTGGAAATACAACACTAAACTTCTGTTGAGTTTTGCATATAAAGAGCATTATATTGGCCAGGTTTGCAGAAATGTAATTTCCAATCAATAGTTATTTTGCAATATCTGTCAATACACTATTTTGTAAACATTCTTAAAAACTATTAAAAGGAAATAAATTCAGAAAGTAATGACATCCATACTGTAGAGATTGTATACCTTTTTAAAACACTTAAATATGTGAGAGGGACCCATAAGGTATATAGTTGACTTAATTGTATCCCCATAATATAATTTATACGCTTAATATTTATTACCACTTCAAAAGTGTTCACTTTGAAATGTTATATGTTCATACTAATGACATTCTCATTGTGCTGACACTATGTGGTAGATCTGATTATTGTTTCCAACTCTATGCTTTCTCTTCTAAAGGAAATCATACAACTACACTCCTTGTTTTGTGACTTCTAGTCCCTTGCCATAGGTAGAGTCTACTTTTCTCTGCGTATCAGGGTTGGTCATGTGACTTGCTTTGGCCAATAGGATGTGACTGACGCCCATGTCCATGCAGATGCTTTAAATGTGCTCTTATGGATTGGTTTGGCAGCTTCTACTCCTGTTTTCTGCCATGAAAACAGTATGTTCCAGCTGGGGGGCTGTTCCTCCAGTCACCGAGTAACAATACAACGTAAAGCAAAGCTAAGCATTGCTGTGAGGAGACCAGTGGTGCCAAGCAGAACTTACAGAAAGTCCGCAGCCTATGTACTGAACGAGTGAGAAATAAATCTGTGTTGTGGCAAGCCACGGAAATTTTGGCTTATTGCCACTTGTTACTTAGAGTAAAAACTAATGAATATGCCTATTTTCGGGGAGCCTGGGTGGCTCAGTTGGTTGAGCGACTGCCTTCGGCTCAGGTCATGATCCCGGAGTCCTAGGATCAAGTCCCGCATCAGGCTCCCAGCTCCACTGGGAGTCTGCTTCTCCCTCTGACATTCTCCCCGCTCATGTTATCTTTCTCTCTCTCTCTCTCTCAAATAAATAAATAAAATCTTAAAAAAAAAAAAAAGAAAGAATATGCCTATTTTCATATTCTTTCTTTTCCCAATTTCTTTGTTTTTGTTTTTATTTATTTGTTCGTATTGCCTTTAGAACACGCAGCGTATTTTTTAAAGTTCCACAGTGTTAGCCCTGAGGCTATTTTGGGGCATATCTAATTACTGAAAACAAACAAGAGTCATCTGGAGCCAAGTCTGGTGAATTAGATGAGTGATCAATTGAGTATATTTTTCAGATTTAAAAAAACTATAAAAGTAATAAAAATGGTTTTCTTTTATGGATCATAAAAAGCCCCAAAAGGATTTAAAAAATGATTTGATCTGGCTCATCTGGGCATGTATATTCTGTCATACTGCTGATATTTTGTTGTTTTATTACTCCTAACATACTTTTTGACCCATTTAAAAGTGTGAATAGGCCCATGTACCATCTGTTGCTTTGTCTAGCCAAGTGTTTGAGTATCTAGTAAGAGATTCTTTCTGAGTATAAATGTTGTACTAATGAGTGCAATGGGGCAAAGGAAAGATTTTTTTCAGGACTTACCTACACAGAACAAGACAAAGGGCCTGATGGCTTAGGGCAGTTAGGGAAGCAGCACATGTCGCTGCTCTGGGAAACCAAGAACTCCACTTTAATGCTAACAGCTGGAAGGCTGGAATGGCTGAAGAGGCAGGGGACCGATGGCTTTGGAAAAGGAAGTACCCATATCAGCATGTTTGAGAGTCACAAGTCATTAGCCTAGTGAGGAATAGACTAGTTCCGCTATGCCTGTTCTCTCTGCAAAGTCCAAAGAGGAAAGCCCAAGGAGAGCCACGTATTCAGCTGTTGCCAGAACTAGACATTGTTGCCTCATTCCCAGGTTAGCTTTCTGTTCTGAAAGAGGGTTTGATTTCCCCTGGGCTTATATGAACAGGAAGAAAATGCTAGGGCAGGATGGAAAGACAAGATAGGAAAGGAGCAGCCCGCACTCCTGTACCTCAACTGCTTGGCAAAGCAAGGATGTACAAGTTTTTCAAGGTTCAAATAAATACATGGAAAGTAATTATATATGATCCACTCTTTGCGTAGAAAGAGGTTGATCCAAGGTCAGATCTCCCAATGGGAAGCTCCTGCAAGACTGCCCAAAGAACTCAGATTCATGAGGTAGCCAGTTTTCACAGTGAAACCACACAGAGCCTTGATGGAAAATCAGAGACCTCCGACAGAGGACTGCAATTGTTTGTCCAAGCGTGAAGGTCATATTTCTTTCTTTTTTCTGTATTCCCAAGTCAAGACAAGTAAGAATCAGAAAAGAGAGAGAAGAGGAGTGAAATATCAGATCATATTCTCTAACCACTGCAAGTTCCCAAACCAAAACTTGGCTGGTGCTGGAGAACAGGGAGGAGGTGTTTGTCAAATTGGAGAAGAAAATGAAGTTTTAAAATGGATAAAACTAGTAGGAGTTTTTGATCCAAAAGTGAGCAGGAAATTCTGGAATCTACTCTGGTTTTAATTAGGGAATGTGAAAGAGCAAAGGTAGTATTTTAAAAATAGTAAAAAAGTTTTATTGGAGACAGCCAAGCTCAGTCAGTTTACAGAGAACCAGGTAAGACCATTAGAAATCTAAGTCAACATAAGAAGAAATACAGCTTTGGGGCACCTGAGTGGCTCAGTTGGCTGAGCCTCTGCCTTTGGGTCAGGTCATGATCCCAGGGTCCTGGGATCAAGTCCCACATCTGGCTTCTTGCTCAGTGGGGAGTCGACTTTCTCCCTCTGCCTGCAGATCCCCCTGCTCATGCTCTCTCTCTATCAAGCAAATAAATAAAATAAAAAAATTTAAAAAAGAAGAAGAAATACAGCTTCAGGAAATGCATTGATTGCACTGCATGAGAAAAAAGGCCTCAAAATGCAGAATAAGAACTGAGGGGATTTTATCTCAAAACTCTGAAGAAGGTTGGCTGAGATTTTTCTTTATCTTTCTTTATTCCCTTGACATTTCTATAAGAATAGTGCCCATTTTGACTTTATTTATGGGCAATTATTGCCACACACAGAATTGTTTTCAAGATGTCGAACTTGTTTCTTCAGCAGTAGGTTATTAACATTGCATATATGTGGCTATGTAGGTATGCAGTTACTATAATAATTAATAGTTTATCATTACAGTTAAATAAAATCTTTACCAGATATGACCAGTCACATGTTTAACCATAAACTTAAATGGTATTTTACTGAGGTAAAATTAGCCATAGATGGTACCCGTTTGTGTAAACATTTGTCATCGGGATTACTGGTATATAGCGGTGATGCTCTCTTAGCCTCAGCTGGGAGCTATGAAGGGAAAAAAACAAAAACGGAAACAACGACAAAAAAACCCCAAAACTATGCTGAGCAGATAAGTTTCTCTGAAGGGATTCCTGAATCTATAATAAGGAATCAGAGCCCTTTCTACTCATCTTGCTTATCTCACATGTATTCATTCATATGTTTACACATTAAATATACTGAATAATGTGACTTAAAAGCAGCAATTCTGTCCTCCAACTCCAACATACACTTACTGCTTTTAACATATTTTATTCAAATCACTCTTCTAAATTAAGCACCAAGCTGTGAATTACTCTTAGTGATCCTTCTCAGCTCCCACCATTATACTCCATATGTGCTTATTAAACATTGAAACAAAACAAAAGAGGTGGAATTTTAGCCCTGGACACACTTAAGAAGAGATAGGTATCTATGAGAACCTCCGGAATTGCATCTCTTTTTTCACATTCTGGTTTCTGCTTTCCCTGATACCTAAGAATTTTTGTGCTCCTTTTGCTCTTCTTTGCTGAAAATTCCACCTAGCTCTGCTCTCTCTTCTTGTCTATTGTCCTGAGCTCCCAATTAGTCCTTGTCCTTCTTACCCTAGTCAAACCCATTATCTCTCACTGTACATTATACTCACATACTCAGAGAATTACTTGAGTTTGGGGCTGAATGACATTTCCAGATAACATCTCCCACCCCTCACATTTACTAGGTGAGAAAACTGAAAGATTAAGAGACTTGCCTAGGGTCTTAAGACTACAACCCAGAGTACCTAAACCACTGCTCCAGGCTCTTCCATATTCTGTATATATTGTGGACCACATTCTGTATCTGCTATGGACTGGATGTGTCCCCTTATCCCCAAACTTATATATTGAAGCCCTAACTCCCAATGTGATGGTATTTGGAGGTAGGGCCTTTGGGAGGTGATTAGGTTTAGATGGAGTCCTGAGAGTGGGGCCCACTTATGGATTAATGCCCTTAAAAAAAGAAAAAAAGACTGGAACTCTCTGCCTTTTCTGCCACATAAGGACACAGTGAGAAGGTGTCCAGCATCCATCTACAAGCTGGGAAAAGGGCCCTTCTGGAAAAATGGAATTGGCTAGCATCTTGATCTTGGATTTCCTAGCCTCCAGAACCATAAGAAATAAATTCCTGCTGTTTAAGGCAAATAGTCTATTTTCCTTTTTTTTATTGCAACTTGAGCTGACTAACATAGTGTCCTAACAATCATTAAAACATGATTTGGAAGACAATTTTCTGCTTGCATTACCTCTGGCAAGAAACTTAATACTTTGGCCCTTCACTTTTCTAGTCTGTAAAAGTGGGAATTGATGAGGTTCAGCAAGCGACCTGCCAGCTCTAGGGCTCTATAATTTTAATCCCTGATGAATTTATCAAGCATTTACTCTATGCCAGGCATTTCCTAAGCAGTCTACATAGCTGTGTTAGGTAATCCTCATATTTGCTCCAGGTAATGACTCCTTGCATCTTACAGACAAGAATATTATAGTTTATACAGGTCAAATAACTTGGAGTCACCCAATCAGGGATTCAAATTCAAGTTCGTCTGACTCCAAAGTCTTGGTTCTTTACCATCATGCTGTACCACCTCCTGATACCCTGACACCGTAATGACTTAGCCTGAAACTAATACACAACCTAGAAATCCTTTCTTGATACTTTCCTACCATGCTTATCTTTAATGTCTTTCTCTGGCTTCCTATTTTCTAACCCTCAGAAGTCTCAAGCTCTCTAGATAGCCTTCTTTCTTTCCAAAGTGCTTCACATCATTTCGTCCTGCTATCTATAAACTCCCTGCCCAATCACTGAAATATCTAATAATATTTCCTTTCTATTTTTAGATTTTTTTGAACTTTTAAAGAAAAGTTTATTAACCTAAGTATACTTTTGTGTATAAGCAGGAATACTTTTCGTTCGTTTGCTTAGCCTACAAAAAGAACAGAAATTGGAGGCTCAACACTACATGTGGACAATGCCAAATCATACACCTGACCCATCTCTTCTCCACTTTAGAAGTGAGGCCAATACCATAATTTCTAAAGATCTGGCCTCCTGTGGTTTCCTTAGACTAGTGATAGTGCTGGGTGGATCTAGGAGAGTAGAGGGAAAAGTTGCTGAATTGAAAGTAACACTCTGACTGTATTTGGGGATCTAAGAATCTGGATAACTGCACACACAACATATGTGCCTTGAGCTACCCACCTTAATTGGGCCTGTGGTTCTAAATGATTTCAAGTTGTGGTAAAAGAGAAGTAGGGAGTCACTAACATCAGCACATGTGCTGTAATAAAATAAATTCTGCTTGACATATAATTAATGCTGAAATCCACGCTCCTGGAATTTTAAATTAGTCCAATAGATGCCTACATTTTCCATTACTTTTTGAAAATATGGTTCTGAACTGAGTTCCTAACTCAGCTTTTTTCTTCTCTTTTTCTGAATACATGTATAGTTGCTTTAAAGGCAGTATAAGCATCTTTTTCATAAAGTTTCCTTAACAAAATTTCTTTTAACAGCAAGGCAATTCCTTTGCTGTATGAATGTTTCATAAGAATAGCAACCTAATAATAAAGATCCTTTTCACCCTTCAGCCTTTTGTTCTTGCATAGCCCTCTGGTGAAGGCTGGATAATCATCATATTGTGCAGTGAACAATTCATGTGTTTGAACACAGCCAGAGGGGCAGGTTTATAGGTGTAAGGCAAAGCTAGCTTTGAAATACCTAGTTTCCCTGGAACCTCAGTTTCAAATCACAGCTGGGGCAGCTGCTTCACCCTTCATTCTTGAGTCGCAAATAGCGTGGTTTATTCTGTGAGGATATTAAAGGTTCCCTGGGATGTTATCCATGAGATTTGGAGCTGTGTTTGATGTCCTGAGAAAATTTCTGGGACATTCTTGCTCACTGTCATGAAATCGCATGTCCCCTGAGGTTGGCTAACACCGTTTAATCCTATTCCTTTTGGAAATTCAATAAAGACTTAGTAGTGTTCTATAAGGCCTCCACAACCTACCCAGCTAATTCTCTGTTGACTTATGCGATGATATGGTCTTTGTCCTTGTGCAGATGGAACTTGCCAGTTTCTGTCCTGTTCACTAGATCATATGCATGAGAAAAGAGGACACATTCCATTTCCAACACTCTCTAGATCCCTGCCCAAGCAACTTAGCAGATCACTGCCCAACCTCAGTGTCTCCATTTGTAAAGTGATCATGATAATGTCTGTCCTGTCATGAAATCTATGTTGCTGGTATGGTCGGAATTGTGTCTCCTAAAATTCAAATGTTAAAGCCCTAATCCCCAGTGTAATTGTATTTGGAGATAACCCTTCAAGGAGGTAATTAAGATTAAATAAGATTATAAGGGTGGGAACCTAATCCAACAGAACTGGGGTCCATATAAGAGGATGAGAGACCAAAAGAGAATGTGCACGGAGAACCATGCATGTCTCGTGAGGACCCAGCAAGAAGGCAGCTGTCTGCAAGCCAGGAAGAGAGGTCTCAACAGAAAGCAATCCTACTGGGACCTTGATTTTAAACTTCCAGGCTAAAGAAATGTGAGAAAATAAATTTTTCTTGTTTTGGCCAGCCAGTCTGAGGTATTCTGTTGTGGAAGCCTTAGCTGACTGATGTAGTTTCCAGGCTAGAACTCTTTTTTTTTTTTTTTTTTTTTGTGGTCCGGATCTACACACTCATCTGTCTATAAGATATCACTCTTAAATCTTCCTAAGGCATTTAAACTTTAACATGACTAATTTCATTATCATCCCCCCCAATACCTTCTTTTTCACCTGAATTACCTCCATGAATAGTATTACCAGTCTTTCATCACCCTAACTAAAAATGAAGCAGTTATCCGTGATTCTTTGCTCACCTTTAGCCACATCAAATTTGTTACCATGACTTAATACATTCACCATCTAAATAGCTCTCAGATCTAATTTCTTCTCTCTGCTCCCACTGACAGAATTTAATTGAGGCCTTAATTTCTTCAAGGTATTACTGGAATCTTCTGGTACTTGATTTTTCTACCACCTGCATTTAAAAATTTTTTCTCCCTCAAATTAGTCCCCTTTACTTAGTCAAGTGAAGTCCTGTTCTTGTGATTAAAATCCAGGTAGCCAGGGCCCCTGGGTGGCTCAGTCATTAAGCGTTTGCCTTTGGCTCAGGTCATCATCAAGCTCCACATCTGGCTCTCTGCTGGGCGGGAAGCCTGCTTCTCCCTCTCCCACTCCCCCTGCTTGTGTTCCCTCTCTCACTGTTTCTCTCTCTGTGTCAAATGAACAAATAAAATCTTTAAAAAACAAAATAAAATAAAATCCAGGTAGCCTTCAGGATAAAATAAATATTACTAGTGTAACTTAAAGGCCACTCATGATTTAGGGTCTTTGCATCTTAAAGTCCTGTTCATGTGCTCACATTTCAAACATAAAGTACTATTTATAATAATTTGAATCTTCTCTGTCTTCTCAGGCTACAATACTTTTGTATCATCCCATCCTCTCTGGGTCTGAAATTATATTTCAATATGCCAACACCTGTTTATCCCTTAATGTTTAACTAAATTAACACCTTTTCCAAAAAGGCTTTCCTGGGCAGGTGTACAGCATTCTCTGTGTAAGGGTGAAGGACCTCCTTGTATCCATTATTCTTTTAACACTTGTTTTATTGTGTTTTATTTTAATTGTGCTTTAATTGCTTTGTTTTGTTTTGTTTTGGTCTAATCTCCTCCCTATTTGACTTTAAATTCCTTTAGGGGAGGTCTATGACTTTATACTTTTGTGGCCTAACAGAGCTTCTGATTGTATAAGATTAACCAGTCAATTTTGTTGAATAAATACAGTGACTATTAAGTAAATAAATCTGGTTTTCCTAAAATTTGTTTCTTCCATTTCTTTTTTTTTTTTAAAGATTTTATTTATTTATTTATTTATTTATTAGGAAAGAGAGAGTGAGAGAGAACATGAGAAGGGAGAAGGTCAGAGTGAGAAGCGGATTCCCCATGGAGCTGGGAGCCCGATGTGGGACTCAATCCCGGTACTCCGGGATCATGACCTGAGCCGAAGGCAGCCGCTCAACCAACTGCGCCACCCAGGCGCCCTCTTCCATTTCTTGATAAAAATTTTAGGGTATGAACCTAAAGTAAGTTCTTAATTATTCTGGAATTATAGAATCCTGTTAAATTATATTTTCACATGCTATTTACTCTACCGTCCAAAAAATTTAATACATGTATATGCAGATATTTAAAATATAGTTATTGGGCGCGTGGGTGGCTCAGTTGGTTGAGCGACTATCTTCGGCTCGGGTCATGGTCCCGGAGTCCCGGGATCGAGTCCCCTATCGGACTCCCGGCTCTGCGGGAGGTCTGCTTCTCCCTCTGACCTTCTCCCCTCTCATTCTCACTCTCTCTCTCTCTAATAAAAAAATAAAATCTTAGAAAACAAACAAAAAAAAAACTTCCTTAAAATATAGTTATTAACCTACAAATTAATTAATTTTTTGAAACATTCCAAGAGATTACTAGAGATGCTCCATCATACTGTGATTTCAGAGGTCAGATCATAGAAACAAAATATTGGGGCAATTTTTACTAAGCAAAAATAACTGCTTAATTAAATGGATTTAGTTGAGGATGGTCAGATGGAAAATCCATCGTTGGCAAAGTTACATTAGATAAATGTTAGGTAATTTGAAGATAAGCTCTTTTCTATCAGAGGGGAAAAAAATTACAAATGAAAGAAAAAAGTGATGTGTGTTTGTAAGGGAGTATGTCTATGTGGGAAACTACATCTATTTAGGTAAGTAATTAGAGCATTTATTTCCCAAAGATTTCCAAAAGCTTATTTTTAAGATGTTTAGACTGTCTGCTACCAATAATATTGGTTGAAAAAGAGTCAGACCCTGAAATTTAGTCTTATTTAAGATGTAAGCAGTTAAAGTATATCTATCAAAATTAAAATAGCCTATAACAATCTATGGATGGTTTTTATTTTAATTGTTATTTTTGTTTTAGGTCCTCTTTAGAAACAAGTCTTTTTCATTTTGGCAGGTGAAAATTCTACCACTAAACCACCAATGCCTCGTGTTTTTTTTATTTCGAACCACCAAATCATTTAATCTTTTATGAGACTTTCCCTTCACAATCATCCTTTAAGAAAGGTTTCAGGAACCGTATTTTAATGAGACTCTTTCTTTGTCTCCGAAATCATCAGTGGAGGTTGGAGGATAGTGCTCAAAGGGCAGATAACTGAAATTGCTTCAGAATTAATTGGTTAGCAATTTTCTTTTTTTTTCTTTCTGACACGCACATTTAAAAAAAGTAGTTTACTGTTCACATTTTTAAGAAAATGACATTTATTTTTAGTCAGAATTTGAAAATTATTAATTTGAATTATGAATAAAATAATACATGTTTTGTCAAAAATATTAGTTCTTGTTCTAGCTATTCTTAGATATATATGCAGTTAGAATTCTACCTCATATTTCTTCACATTTCATAAATATTTTTCATTACAATGTGACTCATTTAAAAAAAATGTTTTCCAAAATATGACTGAATATAAAACCTAAAGTTTTCTCAATCAGAATAACTGCTAAGTTAAAGGTATTTCTTATTTGTATGGTATTTAGCCAAGATGCTCGGTTTATTAAAAGCAATTAAGCTAATGGAGCTTTCTCCACCGTTCGAGACAAGTCTGGCTTCAGGGATATTCAAGTTCAGTATTTTCAGTTTGTTTCCTGTCACTGTCAAAAGCACTGGCAAAACAACCACTATAATAACAAACTAAAGAAATGTACAATGATAATAACAGCAATAGCTGAAGTCAAAGCACCAATGTTAGAACAATAATGTAACGGATTCAGCAGACCTTCTAAAGTCATCGTTACTATTCCTGATTAGACTGACTACATCTGAGTAGTTTTCTTAGTTTCTCAACAAATACTGAATAGTTGCTCTAGGGCTATCATTTATACTTGACCCATAGAGCTGGGCTTGTTGTTTTCAATATTTAATCTGAATTGGTTTAGCAGCAAAGGAGTAGCAGTCATAAGAATAAGATGGAAATCAACATTGTAAACTTCAATACCATATAAATGCCTAGACTGGCCCAGAAATACAACAGCATTTTATGGTTTCATAAGACACATGTTAATCACTTCTATGTCAGAGTTTGTATAGTAGAGAGAATAATTTTTTCTTTCAATGTTTGCCCAATAAAAAATGCCCCAGAGGGTGCCTGGGTGGCTCAATAGGTTAAACCTCTGCCTTCGGCTCAGGTCATGATCTCAGGGTCCTGGGATCAAGCCCTGCATTGGACTCTCTGCTCATCGGGGAGCCTGCTTCCCCACCCCCCCACCCCCGCCTGCCTCTCTGCCTCCTTGTGATCTCTCTCTCTCTCTCAAACGAATAAATAAAATCTTTAAAAAAAAAGTCCCCGAAAGATAAACTGTAAAATAGGAGTGGAGACTATAGATTTATGGAAATAATGTTATTTAGAAGTTCTTTTTTTAATTGTAAAAACAATATACATTTTTAAACAAAATCTTATTTCAAACCATCTTTTTTTATCCTACTTCCATCCCCATTAGAAAAACAGATAAAAAAATATATTTTCCCAATTGAGAATGAGATAGGCACTAGACCACTGTTGGCTTTATTCTCCTCTTTCAAATGTCAAGATAGCTCAAGGGTTGTGGTTTGAAGAAGCACATATTTAAAACCTACCAGAATAGATAAACTTTTCTATATTTAGAGATGTGATGGTTCAGGCGAAAAGAGTAAGAGTGGTTTGTTCTTGTTTTTGCAAGTATTTACTTATTCAAAAAAATAGATTCTCAACAAAACTAAAAGGCAGCCTACAGAATGGGAGAACATATTTGTAAATGATATCTCTGATAAAGGGTTAGTATCCAAAATCTATAAAGAACTTATCAAACTCAACACCCCAAAAACAAATAATCCAGTTAAGAAATGGGCAGAAGACGTGACTAGACACTTTTCCAAAGAAGACATCCAGATGGCTAACAGACACGTGAAAAGATGCTCAACATCACTCATCATCAGGGAAATATAAATCAAAACCACAATGAGACACACCTGTCACTTGTGCCTCACTCCTGTCAAAATGGCTAAAATAAACAACACAAGAAACAAGAGGTGTTAGTGAGGATGTGGAGAAAAGGGAACTATCTTTCCCTGTGGTGGGAATGAAAACTGGTGCATCCACTCTGGAAAACAGTATGAAGGTTCCTCAAAAAAGTTAAATATAGGGGCACCTGAGTGGCTCAGTTGGTTACGTGTCTGACTCTTGATTTCAGCTCAGGTCTTGATATCAGAGTCATGGTTTCAAGCCCCACATTAGGTTCCATGCTGAGTGTGGAGCCTACTTAAGAAAAAAAAGTTAGAAATAGAACTACCCTCTGATCTAGCAATTGCACTATTAGGTATTTACCCAAAGGATACAGAAATACAGATTCAAAGGGATACATGCACCCTGACGTTTATAGCAGTATTATCTACAATAACAAAACTATGGAGAGAGCCCAAATGTGCATTAACTGATGAATGGATGAAGAAGACATGGTATATGTATATATATGTGTTTGTGTATGTATATGTATATGTATATGGTGGTATATGTATACAAATGTATATATATACCACAACTTCTTCATCCATTCATCTATATATTATATAATCATATATAATGTATATGTATACACACACACACACACATATATATATATAATGGAATAGTACTTAGCCATCAAAAAGAAAGAAACCTTGCCATTTACAATTACGTGAATGCAGCTAGAGTGTATTACACTAAGTGGAATAAGTCAGTCAGAGAATGACAAAGACTATAATTTCATTCATATGTAGACTTTTAGAAACAATACAGATGAACATATGGGGAGGGGGAAAAGGGAAAAAAAAGAGAGAAACGAAGCATAAAAGACTCTCAAAGGTAGAGAACAAACAGGGTGGATGGAGGGAGGTGGATGGGGGATGGGCTTAATGGGTCATGGGTATTAAGCAAGACACTGTGATGAACAATGGGTGGTGTTATCAGTGATGAATCACTGAATTCTACTCCTGAAACCAATATTGAACTCTATGTTAACAAACTAAAATTTAAATAAAGAATTTTTAAAAATCATTAAAAAAATCAAAAGATAGGGGCGCCAGAGTGGCTCAGTGGGTTAATTAAGGCCTCTGCCTTCAGCCCGGGTCATGATCTCAGGGTCTGGGATCGAGCCCCATATCCGGTTCTCTGCTCAGCGGAGAGCCTGCTCCCCACCCCCCCAACCCCCCACTGCCTGCCTCTCTGCCTACTTGTGATCTCTCTCCTCTCTGTCAAATAAATAAATAAAATCTTAAAAAAAAAATCAAAAGATAAATTCCAGCTAACTACACAGACCTGTTAATATGGCAATACAGTAGTTACCAAGACACCATGGTGATCTGATGACCAAAATTCTTGTGGCCATGTAGTTTACCTTATAGTATGGAAAGAATGGATGCTAAACAAATACAAAAATGAATATACTAGATAATTTTAAGATGTTATATAAAGCAACTGGAATGTGGACCTTTAGATAGCTAAGTACAGCTAGTAAAAAAATATATTTTTTTAATTTTTAAAAATTATTTTAAAAGATCTTATTTAATTTTTTATTTGAGAGAGAGAACAGAGAACACAAGTCAGGGGAGAGGGACAGAGGGAGAAGCCAACTCCCCACTGAGTAGGGAGCCTGACTAGGGTCTCGATCCCAGCACACTGAGTATCATGACCTGGACCAAATATAGACCCTTAACCAACTGAGCCACCCAGGCGCCCCATAGAACATGTGTCTAAACATCTTTAGACACAAAGCCAAAGTCCCAAAAATACACTTAAATTATCCATAGATGTTTCATTCCTAAGATGTGGATGCATTTTAAAAGAAAGATACTTCAGGGATGCCTGGGTGGCTCAGTCATTAAAGTGTCTGCCTTCAGGTCAGGTCATGATCGCAGGGTCCTGGGATCGAGCCCCACATCCAGCTCCCTGCTCAGTGAGAAGCCTGCTTCTCCCTCTCTCATTCCCCCTGCTTGTAATCTCTCTCTCACTGTGTTTCTCTGTCAAATAAATAAATAAGATCTTTAAAAAAAAAAAAGGAAAGATACTTTAAGCAAAAACAAAATAACGAAACAAACTAAGGGTTGCTGGGAGGTGGGGGAGGGTAGGGATATGGACATTGGGGAGGGTAGGTGCTATGGCAAATGCTGTGAAATGTGTAAGCCTGATGATTCACAGACATGTACCCTGGGGTAAATAATACATTATATGTTAATAAAAAAATTTAAAAAAATGTATAATATAACCACTTGAACTAAACTAATGACTGCTTAATCCATTTCTTCTTTTCATGTTTTTATATATTTGAACTTATTTTTTGAATCAAGAAATGCTAAGTGTCCTTTCAAATTTGAAAATAAAGAGACGTTGAATTAGTTTCTATTTTGAATAAGTTAGTGAGGAAGTAGCACTGTCTCATTCTAAAATAATAGAATCACATTTCTCACAGCTTTCTAAGGGTAAGCCATTTTGAGTTTTTGGATGCAGCTTTGAATTTGATATAAATACACCCTCGTGTGGATTTCTAGATCTCCCATGAATAATTAACACCCAAATGTTCATAAATATTAATTACTGACCATGGGTATATATTGTTAGGCATTGTGAGAAAGCCATTGAAGTGAAAGAGTTCCTAGCTTCAGAGGCACACACAACTTCAATGGGGGAAGTAGGATATACTTAAATACACAAGGTCTTAACATTATGAGAATCAAATAATGGCATAAAAATTTTTGTAACAGAAAATTAATTAGGAAGAAATTGCTGTTGTTCAGAATGATTATGAAAGGTCAGATGTACATTAACCCCTAAGAAATAAGTAAGACCCCATGGGTGAGTATGAGCTGGAAAAGAAGTAAGTGGTAGGAAGTTTCCAAAAATGAGACTGTCATAAGCAAAGATTGTGATAGGAATAAGTAAGGATAATTCAGAATAATGACCTGAAAAATCTGACAAGAGTAGAGAGTTTATAGAGGGACTAGTGGAAAAAGAGTTATGAAGACAGATTTGTGATAGATTATGAATGATCTTAAATACTTAGCCAAGAGATGGGATTTGTTCTATAGCTAGAATTAGGGAAAGTAATACAGGCATTTCAAATTTTTGAGTAGGGAAGAGATGTTAAATATATATAAGTTGAGATTGATCAAATCCTGCGCACTCATTTTGCAAATGAGGAGAGTAAGTTCCATAGAGAGTAATTATCTTGAAACTGGTTTTTCTGTAGCAGTCTTTTGGTTTCCAGTGTATATTTATAACTTCTCAAGATGAGAACAAGTTTTCATTTATTCCTTTTCAGATAATTGCATTGCGGAAAGTGACTATGGTACATGGAAGGGCAGAGAAACAATTTATACTAAGTCTATTAAAATGCCTGAGGCCTCATAAAGGTCCAAATCGGTGTTTCTTGACTTCAAAAAACCTATTCTCTCTTTTGATACATAAAATCAATCTCACTCCTTTAGTATTCTTTGGAAACTTTGAAATCAAGTAAATTATTTTGATGATGAACAATCAAATATTATGATGTTGAATTTGATTTTTTGTTAACGAGACTTTTTTTTTTTAAAGATTTTATTTATTTATTTGGCAGAGAGAGAGATCACAAGTAGGCAGAGAGGCAGGCAGAGAGAGAGTGGGGGGGGAAGCAGGCTCCCTGGTGAGCAGAGAGCCTGATGTGGGGCTCGATCCCAGGACCCTGAGATCATGACCTGAGTCAAAGGCAGAGGCTTTAACTCACTGAGCCACTCAGGCGCCCCGAATTTGATTTTTTGAACTACACACACTCCTAATGATGTGAGCTACATTTATCTCTCCTCACTCCTAACTAACCTGAAAACAAGTGGCAGCAGGAAGGAAGGAAGACCTGCAAGGGATTCTTTGAAGAAAGAATCCCTGGGACTTACAGAACTTGGTGGTTGGATATTAAGCTGAAACAGGAGGTAGTATGGATGCACCCAAGGCTGACGCTTCCAGAATATTCATTCAAGGAATGTCAACAGGTCAGATAGTTTTGGGAAAAGCCACATAAACCAAATCATTCTAAAGCACAGGATTTTTCAGAGCCTTAAACATCTTAAAGTGGGCTTTGACTCTGTGACTGGAACAGCACATCCAGGTCCTTGAAAGTTTACTTTTGACCACTGAGCCCTAACTACATGGCACTATGGCTCCTGAAAGATGCTTTTGAGATATGCACTTCTAAGTTATCAGAAGGTCTCTCTACTTGACAGCTATCTGATCAGGTGACAAAGACCCTGGACCCTGCATCTTCCTACCTTGACCTTGTGCCTGGATTTTAACACTCCTTCTACCAACCAGTGACTTTGCCAAATACCGGGGCCTTGACAAACTCCCAACCCAAGTGTGGATCTGGATCTATGTCTATTATGACCTTAACTGCCGCCATGCTAGCCACCTATCTTTACTCATGCATATTCATTAATCTCCCAATTACAAACAGTAATTTTCCAAATTTTTTATCCTCTTATGCTAATTGGAAGTCCACTTCCTACTATGATCAGAAACAGAAAGATGAGTGGGTTAAAATGCAATTGCTAGATGTAATGAAGAAAGCAAGCATGTTGGGCTTTAACTCTCAGGTCAACTTTATACAGGGCTCCAAATCTTCTAACAAGGGTGAAAGTACCAAGTCTCATAAAGCCTAAATGGGGAAAAAAAAAAAGGAGGAAGCTGCTCTTTGTTTTTCTTTAAATATTTTTTTAGAGATGTGTTTATTTATTTATTTATTTATTTGAGAGATAGAGAGCCTGAGTCAGGGTAGGAGCAGAGAGAGAATCCTAAGCAGATTCTGCACTGAGCATGGAGTCTGATGTGGGGCTCTATCCCAGGACCCTGAGATCATGACCTGAGCCAAAAACAAGAAGCAGCCACTTAAGCGACTGAGTCACCCAGAGGCCCCTGTTTTTCCTCACTTAAAGAATTTTAAGTACATAGGGAAGGTAGCTAGGAAGTAAGAAATGCTTCTATCTAACACTATAATGACTAGTTTGTCAAATAAGCTTTTTCAGAAAAGAAACTCTATAGGTGAATGAAGCATGAATACATCTTAAAGAGGTTAAATACATTGACAGATCAGAAGATAATATAAGAAACTCAATGTGGAGAGGAAGAAGTGATGGAGAGAAAGAGAATAATATGGAGAAAATTCAGGAAAGATGGGTTATTAGAAAATGTTTAAAGGAGCTAAAGTGGTAAATATGAAATGAACATCCATAGGATAAAAGTCAGAGTAACACATTTAACAGCTAGTTTAAATAAACTTCAACTATAATTTGAAATACGATTAAAAGTCCAGTATAATTTGAGCATATCATGTCTTTGAAAAGGTCATAGTTAAAGTAAGAAATTTACTGCCATTAATTGCCTAGTTTATGAAAGTATTTATAAGGAAACATTCCTGTTTCCCACTTCATAGGGGTTACTCTTATTTCCCATAAGAAATGATCATTTCAATTTTATTCAGGGTCAAAGCTCCAGTGCACTAACACCAAAGAAGTTATAAATTGCTTTGCAGGTAAGAGCCTCATCTCTCAGGCAGCTCCAAATTAGGAGCAATAGTTTAGGGATTGAGGGGCCTGAGGAGCTGCTAGTCACATTTCCAAATGAAGCACATTTAACTCTGACTTGGAAAAAAAATTTTGGAAATACAATACAGAGGCTCTATCTGAGTAGTTAATTGAAATAACCTGTGTGCATGATCAAAGAACATATTCAACAATTTCTACAGACCCTTTTGCTACAAAAAGTAGATTACAAGGCTTATGTTATAATTTGAGAGAAATAATATCATTTTGACTTTTTTCTTCTAAGATACATTTCAGTTATTGGTTTATCTTGTGCATTATTCACCTTTGACATGAAATTAAGCCGCTCAGTTTCACATCAATACACTGACTCATTTTCTGGTCATTAAGCACAGCCTTTTTTGTTCACTGCCAACAAGCGTGAGATTAAAATATTTTTTAAAAAGTAATCTATGGCACCATTTACCTTCATTATTTTTTTTTTATTAAACTCAATTCTGGAAAAAATTTCTGAATCATAAATGGTCAGAAATTGTTTTTTAAACAAAGAATGTAACTGCTCAAAGACTATAAGATACAACAATTAATGATGATGTATTATTTATAGGCAATAAAGGGAGAAGATGTCACAATAACTATTTGTTCCCTGGAGTATCATGACCCTAAACTGAACTTAAGGAAACCATGTCAGTCAGATCAATTGAACAATCAAACATAAAGAAGTCCAGGAATTTCCTTTGAAGCGTTTAAAGAATAGGCCCATGCATTCAAAGATGAGGTATTTCTGAAAGCAAGAAGGAAGAATAGTTGGCAGTTGTGAAGTAGTAAGTAGAGCTTGGTAGAAAGATTTATAAGAAAAGAGGCAGTGATCCTTGTAAGAGGGTGACAGCCCAAACATTTGATCATGGAAAGTGAGGAGCCTGTTCTGTGGATTCCCAGGGAAGAACCTTATTTATCAAAAGTGCAGGATTTACCAGGATGCTTGCCAGGTAAATCTTGTCTTACACTGGTTCCTGATTCAGGTCTACTTTGCTTGAAATAGCTGAAAAATTTCTAAAAAATTAACTCTAAATGATATTTTAGTTCGAAAAATATTTTAAAGGCTATGTCTGGGGAGAGCATTCAAGAATGAACAAGGAAGCCAATCAAGGATAGTATTTTGAAATGAAAAATATCATTCTCTCATGCCCTTGTTTCTTGGTTTTGGAAGTCAGCGTCTGTGCATTGGATTTCCCACCAGAATAAAGACAACTATACCCAGAACAATTCTAAGAGTAGGAGGACAGTGTCTTTATATTTAAAAGCTGTTTGCCTGCTTATAACCTGTTTGACTGAATTGGTGAATTTGTAATCAATGATTAACTGGGCAGTCAGTAACAATATCAAGTCATTTGTACATGGCTTCCTATCTTACAGCATTTCAAAAATAGTATACTCTGAATGACAAGAGTAAGGTCATTCAGTACTTGTTCTTCTAAAACATGGTAAGTTCCAAAAGTGAGCTCGGTAAAAATAACAATGAAAGGTGAAAATAAAGAATCCTACTGATTGTGTGTTAAAAACTGTGATTTTGCATTATCCTATTAGTTCTATTAAATTAGGAATATTTAAAGCAAAAACATAGGTTATTAATTCTATCTGTGTCAAATGTTAATACTTTATTCATGTGTGATTGAATTAAGTTTACAGCAGATGAAGGTTAGGGAAGGGTAATGGCGATTATCTGACCCTGGAGTCAACTAAACAGAGCTTTCTCCTTCCTATGCTGAAGTAAAGTGGTTTGATATTGACTTTTTCCCATGTGCTAGTTCTTGAAACTTTTAAGCTTCCCTAAATAAATTCATCTATCCATTCAGTTATCATGCCATTCAACAAAAATTTAAGTTTCATGAAGGCACTAACTTTTTTTATATTCTTTAAAATAATCCTATTACTTAACTGAATAAATTCATTATAAATATCATAAGCTTGGATTTGTGTAGAACATCTACATGAATAAAATACAACGTATTTTATGTATTGTGGTATGGTATAAGATTTTGTTTTTTAAAAGGGTTCTACCAATTAAAAAACTTTGAAACCAATATGCTAATACCAACTCTGAATATGTTTTGGAACTGAAAGCAGAAATCTGAATATTTCAAGATGGAATGTGACGATGGTTAGGGAACTTATTCCAATTTTTATTGACGTTTTGCTTTTTTTTTAAAGTTCATTAAGTTTGCTATTTCTTCTTCTTCTATTGTTGATGGGAATTTTGCATGGTTTCATGTTCACATGAGAAATCTATGCTGTTTATACCCTTAATGCATATCCTGAATCTGACTGCTTTACACCACTTTCATTACTACTACTTTACTCCAAATTTGGACTACTTGAACTACCCTATTTTCATCCTTAAATCCCCCACTTCAAATAGACACATACAAATCTATTCACCATGCAACAGCTACAAGGCTTTTAAATTGTGGATCAGTTCATATCATTCTCTGTTCAAAATACTTCTAAAAAATAATTTCTATCTCATTCATAATATAATCTAAAATTCTTGCTATGGCTTATGATAATCTGATCCCTACTTACCACCATGGCCTCACTTCCAAACCCATGGCTCATTCTAGTTCACCACCTGGCCTTTTCTGGTGTACCACATAACCCAGCCCTCAATCTTAAAGGGTTTTTTCCCAGGCATTCAAATGACCTGACCTTCACTTCATTCAGATATTTGTGGACTATCTTACTATACCTACCAGCAGCATCCTGAACATTGCTCTCTTTGTCTTAATAGTGCTTATTACCATGTGACATTATACATTTATTTGTAAATTTTCCTTTTTCCTTCTAGAATAGGAAGTAGTCAATAAAGTTTCGATAAATGAATAGATAACTAAATGAACGTGCATGCCCTTTCTCCTACCCTGCTGATGTAGACTAACACCAAAGTAAACAACGGAAATAGTGCCCTATTTTACATTATTTAATCCTGGAGTATCTTCACAACCCTGACATGGTGATGGTTTTTGAGATGTTAACCCAAGGTTAAAGCAACTAAAAATCAAAATTTTAGAAAAACTGATCCATCTAAGATAATTTGCAGTCTGATTCTTTGTTAATTTTAAAAGTGTATAATTCTAAAAAGACAGTCCTTAGCAAGTTCCCATGTAGCCACAGTCTTTATCATACTTTATGCAGTCTCAGGTGGACTTTCATTTCTTTGGGTCTATTATATCCAAGAAGACACATAGTAGTTAGGACCGTCTGGAATCACACTGCTCAAATCCCAGGGTCAGTACTTATTAGCTGAATAACTGGGCAAGTTACTTCATGATTTAAGTCTCATTTTCCTTAATCTTGAAGATGAAGATATTAGCATTGTCTGTTTTACAACAGACTATGGCACATGTTTCTTTAATGTGAATTAGCTCATGTCAGATCAACATATGGGGAATGATGTTAATATAATGCAGAAGTCACAGTGGTTCATAAGCAATTTTTTTCCAGCATGTTAATGTTATGTGCCACTAAGCAGTAGCAGCTGAATGCAAAATATAGCAAAAGAGTTGAACACAATAAACCATGGAGGAAAAACAGTAGTGTTCTGGTAGTTTCTAGTAGTATCTAAGTTCTCTTGGCTTGAAATAGCCACAAGCCCTCTTATAAAATATTCTAATAAGAGAGTCCATCTAAGTACCTTTATGTTACATTTTTAAATTAAAATTTTATATTTACTTTATTATTTCTTCATTAGAAATTTAACATCTAAGAATTATTCTGGTATTTATTATTAAGATTTTTTTAAGATTTATTATTATTTTCGCTAGTGCTCTAGTAGCAACGTTGATAGAAATTTTGAAAGTCAGGTTCAACACTTTTCCCACATAATCCTTATTCCTTTAAAAAATGATTCTACAGAATGTGAGTTTTCTTTAGGAGAGCATACAGTTGTGAGGATTACATGAGCTAATCCATGTGAAACTTATCATAGTGTCTGTCACTTAATATATATCTAAAAAACAATGCCTGTCTCATGCTGTTAGTGTATGTAAAATTATGTATGTGTCCATATATAATTTTTTTGAAAGATTACTAAAATAAAGACACTGTGTTAAACACTGGAAAGACACAGTAAGCAATGAGTCATAATGTGCATATTACTTCTTACAACAGTTTTGAAAATATATTTTAAATTGATTACTGACTTCTGTTTCCAGCAGTCCAAGTTTAAATGTTCTAACCAAGTTTCCTGCAGAAAAAAAAAAACAAATGCTAGATTATAATTTTAAATATTTATTTTTAAATGCATCAATGAGCCAGGGGGAAAGATTTCCCAGATAACAAAAAAATTAAGAAAAGACAGAAATGTGGAGAGGTAAACAAGACTCTGAAGACAGATTCTGGCTTACATTTGCTGAATCCAACCAACTTGTAGTTTTGTTTTTCACATGGGGGATAAGAAACACAGACTGTGCCCTAAGAACAGGAAACTTAATAAGAGATCTGCACATAAATCTTGGAGCCCAAAGGGATAGGTCTTTAGTGTAAGAGTCAACTAAAATCAGCTAGACAACTTTCAAAGCACAGGGAAAATAAACTTCCTGAAACTTTGGTACTGAGTGGGGGAATTCTTCTAGCTCCTACTTGGGTTTACATTTCACATACATAGTACACCAGTGGTCAAAAAAATCCTTAAGCAAATAACTTAGTTAATATCATTCTGGATCAAGAGAACTCTCAGCCACCTGGCAGAAGCAAACTCAAGGCCTCTTTGAAGAAATCTACCTTCTACTGAGGCAGGCCTCATACCAACTGATAAGAATGCCTGCAAATATGTTTCCAGAACATATGAGCTCTTAATCAAATACCCAAATTTACATAAAGAAACAGGGAACCATGAATCATAATTAGCAGCAATAAAAGATGGAAGAATCAGACCCATATAGACGTTACCTGTTAGAATTATCAAACATGCAACAAAAATATTTATATTTCACATGTTTAAAGAATCAAAGAGAATAAAAAAGATGAACAGGAGAGAGACACTATAGTAAGATAAATAATAAAAATAACTTTCAGAAATAAAAATGTGATTAATATAAATTTAAAACTTTCTTTCTACACATACACACAAACTACAAAACATCAGAAATAGCTGAAGAGAGAATTAATGAACAGGAGAGAAGATCTGAAAAAATTATCTAGATCTAATCCAGCAAGATAAAAAATTTTAAAAATATGGAAAAGTAATAAAAAAGCTAAATAAAAGAGAATGTAATATATATTTAATTGGGTTTGAGGAGGAGAGTAGAGAAAGAATGGAGGAAAAGCAATATTCAAAGGAATAGAAGTTGAGACATTTCCAAACCTGATGAAAAACTTTAATCCTTAAAGTCAGAAGGCCAAAGTTCTAAGTAGGATAAACAAAAACAAGTCAACATCTACACACATCATAGTAAATCTAAAGACAAAGAGAAGTACTTAAAAATAGCCAGAAAAACAAATAACAACAAAAAAATAACTAAAATGATGAACAATTTCTCAATAACCACAGTTGAAATCAAGAAACAGTAAAATATAGTCAAACTGCTGTAAGAAAGCAATTGTCAACCTAGAACTGTATGAATATACAACAATATATCTTTTAAAAATGAAGGCGAATTAAAGTTATTTTAGATTACAATAGCCAGAGTTTGCATCAACCCATCTCCACAAAGAATGACCTTTAGATAGAAGGAAAGTGACTCCAGATGAGAAGCCAAAGATGCAAGAAGGAGTAATGAACAAAGAAAGTGGAAAATACACACAAATATCACTAAACATACAAATAATAACAATATATTATGGAGTTAAATATAAAACAAAATAGAGCTATAATGCATAAGAGCAATACTATATAAATTAGGAGGCAAGTTGTTCAGAGATAAAGCGATAAAGGGTGCTGAAGTCACTAAGATGTAAATTTTCACAGAATCAAAATGTAGTTGTGATAGGGTGGAGATTTTGTTTGTGTGTTTTACTGAGATATTCTAAGGGCTGTATCAGTGCTCTGAATGGATAAATAAATGAAAAAAGTTTCCTATTTTTCAATCTTATATTCTAATAAGTATAAATGTTGTAATTTCTAGTGCAATTATTATAAGATTAGAAAGAGCTTAAAAATGTCAAACCAGTAAAGGAGAGATAATGGAATAAATAAATCATTAGAAGAAAGAAAAAAAGGAGAAAAAAAATCTGGAAGATAAAGTTACCTAAAAAGCACAAAATAAGATGATAAAAATAAATCTAAATGTATCAGTATTTATTTTTTAAGAATTATTTATTTTAGAAAGAGAGAGAGTGTGTGCATGCACAAGTTAGGATAAAGGTAGAGGGAGAGGTAAAGAATCTTCAACCACACTCCCTGCTGAGTGTAGAGCCCACTGCAGGGCTTGATCCCACAACCCTCATATCACGATCTGAACTGAAACCAAAAGGCTGCTTAACCAAATGAGGGACACCGAGGTGTCCCTAAATGTATCAATATTTAAATAAATATTCTTGGTATCCAAAGCAGAATAATTAATTGTGATATATTTATACACCAGAGTACTACAAAGTACTGAAATTTAATAAACTAGAATTATACACATAAATTTCAAGATCATAATATTTTACCAAAAAAGTAATTTTCAGAAGGCATACACAATGATTCCACTTACAGAGTATTAAAAACACATAAAATTAAGCAATAAATTTTTGTAAGGATATAAAGGTGAGTGGTAAAATCACAGAAATGAATTTCAATAAGTAACTTAAAAGTTATTCTTTCTTCTGATAGGAAAGTTGAAACGGATGTGATTGGGATAGGTCACACAGGTGTCAAAATTTATATTTTGATATATCTTAAACTTGATGATGCATGTGTCGGTGTTTGTTGTATTGTCATTTATAGTTTTAGGTCTGTTTTATGTTCCCTTTTCATATCTAGTTAATGAAAAAAATTAAAAATATAATCTATACAAAATGTTTCTGGGACATTGACAGCACTAAAGCACTCTAGGTGTCTGAGACCAACTCTGTCTTTTAAATATAACATTACTTAAGGGCATGTGGGGCCAATTTTCAAGTTTCACCACCTCATTCATTCACTAATTCCAGACAATTCATTTCATCATTCAACAGTTTATGATTTGGTAATGTAAGGTAATAATGGAATCAAGTACGCAGTGACGTGTGAAAGTCTAAGATCAGAGCTTGGACTGACCTTGAAATGAAAAAGAGGGGAAGCACTGAAAACCTGCAAGTGGTCTGGGAAGAAGTAAGGTAAAAAGTAATGGGCAGGGTGGAGAAGCAAAGAGCCTTTATGATCTTTGAAGATTTGCCTATTGTCAGCTCTGAGGTCATCAATAAACTCATTTAGAGCTAACACAATGGGGTTTGGAGTAAGGAGACACTGAGTTTCTGAGTGTGAGTTTCCTCACTTGTTAAATGAGAGAACGGTCACGAAGACATACAAGGTTTCTTCCATTTTCACATTCTACGCTTCTGTGATCCCATAAATACAAATAACCATCTTAATTCCTTAGTTTGCAATCTAGAATAAAACTACTAAATGACCTGTGTTCATTAAATTCCATTGAAATTATGAACACCTCCATCAGAAACATAATCAACACATATTCACCCATGCAGTCCACTGGTGATTAGGGAGCATTCTTCCCCTTGTGTAAACATTTAACAGGAATCGTCACGTTGCCCAGTTTGTCTGTGACAGGAGAAAGTTGGATTGAGACATTGAAGAGAAAAGGGGGAGAGATGGCTAACAATTTCTATCTGCAGGATTTTATTTAATTGCTGAGCTACCACTGTCAAGGGGAGATGATGTTTTGGTTTCTTGCTGCCTTTATATTTAATTTCCCTTAGATATGTTATTGAAAATTGGTATGTTCTAACATAAGTATGCTTGAAAATCACATGGTGAGAGAAACTATTGTGTATGTTATAGAATTTGGGTATGTGCAGTATACCATGACAATGAATAGCTCAAGCAAATTTATGATTCTAAAAGAATGATAGATATTAGATCACAGCAATCAATGCTGATGATAGTGGTTATTAATAATAGAGTCAAAATAAAATATATTCTCATCAACTGCTGAATTTTCCTATGCTTTACAGAAAAACTGTAGTTTTCAACACATTGATAAAGGCTGTGGTATTCTTGTGTAAGCAGTGATAGTACACCAAATGAATGCTACATTTCATAAATGACAGCACTAAAAAAAAGGCTTTTCTAAACCACTGAAAATGCTGGATAATTTAGTTTTATTAGTAATACAGAGAATAGATTATATTGTTGGTAAGCAAGTTGGTCTTTAGAAAGCAGCCAATATTATGTGTTGAAACGAGGCCAATTTAATCAGTGAGAAGAAATTCCTGAGCCAGAAATCAAACTTGCAAAGTTGTAAACTGACATTACTTGGGAAAAAACCAGAGGGTCCACATTTAAAACTTCTTCTCTTGTAAACTTGGCCTTTAGTTTTTGGACTTTCTCACAGGTTAAAAATATGCAGTTGTCTCATTCAGCTTTCCCATGGGCATTGGCCCAGATTTCAGAATCATCAATGCCTTTTGGCTCATCTGTCAGTGATCTACAAAAATAGGCCTGAACAACATAGTCAAGATAATGAAAACATCAGGAAATAACAGGAACAAGGACCGCTTACATAATTTCACTATAGTTTATCCTAATATCAGCTATACCATGCATATAAAATCCGTATAAGGGAAAAATCACATTTTGTGTGTGTGTGGTGCTCCAAAGTACATTATCTATCTTTTGCAAAGGGGTTGTGTTTTAATTTAAATAGTATCCAATATTCTGTAGACCATATATGAAGTTTAATATTAGAGTTGAATCTCTTCAGCCTTTTTAAAGAATTAGCTAATATATTGTGGATTAAAATAATGCCTACACTTGGAAGAAATGAAGGTAGCTTGTTGTGGCAAGCCAAGTCATGCACCCCATCCCCCCACTATATCCATGTCCTGATCCCCAAAGCCTGTGAATCTATTAATTTATGTGGTAAAAGGGACTTAACGGATATGATTAAGTAAAGATTTTGAGGTGGAGCATGTCCTGGATTATGTGGGTGGGCCCAGTGTAATACAGTTTCCTTATAAGAGGGAGCTGGAGGGTCAGAGTGAACAGAAGGAGTTGCGATGGAAGCAAAGAGCAGAGTGATGCCCCTGGTGAAAGGGGCCTATGAGCCAAGGAATGCAGGAAGCCTCTAGAAGCTAAAAAAAGCAAGGAAGGGGGCACCTGGGTGGCTCAGTGGGTTAAAGCCTCTGCCTTTGGCTCAGGTCATGATCTCGGGGTCCTGGGATCGAGCCCCATGTCGGGCTCTCTGCTCAGCGAGGAGCCTGCTTCCCCCTCTCTCTCTGCCTGATTCTCTGTCTACTTGTGATCTCTCTCTCTGTCAAATAAATAAATAAAATTAAAAAAAAAAAAATCAAGGAAGTAGTTTCTCCCCCAAAACCTCCAGAAAGAATGCAGCACTGCAAATATCTTGATTTTAGCCTGATAAGACCCATCTTCTGATATTTGATGTCCAAAACTAAGTTGGTGGTAATTTGTTACAGTAGCATTAGTAAACTAATAATACATTTACTCATTGGCCTTACTGAGAAATATAATTCTTTGTAATGCATATTATATAATAAAACTTTTAAAGTAAGTATAGTATTCAATTAAGAAATACTAAAGAAAAATTAACAGAAAGCCACATCCAACCTCATTTGTAATTAAATTAGCCCAACAATTAGACATTATTATCAAATCCAGTTGGAGTGCAAGTGTGGGTGATGGTATAATCTTGTGCATGCCAGTAGGAGTGTAAGTCTCTACAATCTTAAGAGAAAGTAATGTAGATCAAAAGAATCGTAAACATTTACATTCTCTGCTCCAGCAATTCCACTCTTAGAAAACAGTCCAAAGATACAAAAATACTGATTATAAGGGGCACATGCTCCCTGGTTTTTATAGCAGTATTATCAACAATAGCCAAATTATGGAAAGGACCCACATGTCCATTCATAAAGAAGTTGCGGTATATATAGATACAATGGAATATTACTCATCCAACAAAAAGAATGAAATCTTGCCATTTGCAACAACATGGATGGAGCTAGAGTGTATTATGCTAAGTGAAATAAGTCAGAGAAAGACAAATACTGTATTAGTTCACTCAGCTGTGGAATGTAAGAAACAAAACAGGGAAACATAGGAGAAGGAAGGAAAAAAAAGAGAGAGGGAGGCAAACCATAAGAGACTATTAGCCATAGAGAACAAACTGAGGATTGTTGGAAGAGAGGTGGGTGGGGGATGGGCTAAATGGGTAATGGGTATTAAAGAGGGCACTTGTGATGAACACTTGGTGTTATATATAAGTGCTGAATCAGTAAATTCCACTCCTGAAACTAATATAACACTATATATTAACTAAATAGAACTTAAGTAAAAACTTAAACGAAGAAAAAGAAAATAGTTCAAAGAAATAACAAAGGACCTATGCAAGTATTTAACCACAATCTCAATATAATCAAAATACAATCAATAATAAAAATCTCAATATGAATGTAATAGGAAAACATTGAAAGCAATCTGAATATCTTATAATAGGGATTAGCTAATTATATGATAATAAATCATGATATAATAAGTAATGATATTAACAATAGAATATAGGTCAGTTGTAAAAATGATACTTGAAAGTATAATTACTTTTTGGAAAGATGTTCAAGGTAAATTTTTTTATAAAGCTATGTACAACACAGTATCTACAATATAATACATTTTTGTAATATATATAATATATAGTTATATTATATATATTTATAATGTATAATATATAAAAATGCATTATATATAATATACACATTATACAAATACATACACTTAAGCACACAGTTTAGAAGAATGTTCATCAGCAGGATTTAAAGGCTAATGTATATATACCAAAATGGAATTATAGGATCTGTTCTAGATATTTACATATACATTCTTAAGTACTTACATATATTAGTTTATTTGGTCTTTATATTAAACCTGCAGAATAGGTACTATTACTACTCTCTACTTTACAGCTGAAGAAATTCAGATCCCAAAAGTTGAATTTTTTCAAAGTGTTCTAAATAGTGAGTAGGAAATCTGAGATTCTACCCTGGTAATTAATGTGCAGGGTCTGTGTGCCTAACCACTAGACAATATTGCTTCCCTTAACAGGGCCTAAATGCTTGTATTGAATGCTAGTATTAGTGAAATTAAAAAAAAATTGTTTTGCTTATCTATATTTTCTAATTTTGATACAAAAACAAAAATAATAGCTAAGACTAAGATATATTGAGTGGCTTAATTATTCTAGGTATTGTGCTAAGTGCTTTATAATCATGATCTCAATCCTATTTAACATCTTATGAGGCAATATTTTTGATCATACTGTTTTGCATATTAAGTAATTAAGTCTCAGAAAGGTTAAGAAACACTTTTCCAATCCCACAACTACTCAGTGTCAGATTCAAATTCACATTTACCTGAATCTAGGATTATTGCTCTTAACCACTATGCCATGCTGACCAAATAAATAGACCATTGCACAAAAATTTATGCAAGGAAACGAAACCCTCCCTTTCTAGCCTTCGGTTCAGAGAGCTTCAGTATAGCATTTGATGGTAGCATAATAGCTGTGATTCTTTATACAGCATAGACTTGGTTACATTAAGTATATTTTATTAAAGAGTTCAATTTCGGCACAGGTTAAACACTCAGCAGACTAGATATGAATCTCAATATAACTAATGTGTTTCCAATATAAAGTCCAAGTAGGAAAATTAGAATTTGATTGTTCATTATAGAAAAAACACTGAGTATATCATATAAAGAGGTAAAGCAGTCTACACATTCATAGGAATCTATATGTAAACAGTAGAAATGAATCTTTCATGCTCTCCTGTGAACATATCCTTGAGGATTTTGTTGTAATAAGTTTTCAACCCAAAAAATTGGTTCCTAATGTAGGCAACACTATTAACTGGTTCTTCATACAGGCCAGTCTCTTTTCCTTTTTCTAAATGCCTTAGAGTTAGGTGAGTAGCCACAACAACTCATATTGGACTGATCTGTACCAAATATCTGCTCTTTTACATGTAATTATTTATGGGGATCTATAATATTGGGGGATGATCTGAGGAATAGTTATGCATTAAAAAAAGTGGCTGAGGGTTTCCAGGTTAAAAACTTAAAATTCTCTTTTCCCAATAATTTTTTTCTTAGATTTTTAACGAGGATGAGAGCTGAGAGGTACAAAATTAGTGGCTTAAAGCAATACCCATTTATTAGCTCACAGCTCTGTAGGTCAGCAGTCCAAGCATAGCATGGTTGGGTAGTCTACTCAGGGTTTCATAAGGCTAAAATCAAGGTATTGGTCAGATTGGGTACTCATCTGGAGGCTCTGGAGGAAATTCACTTCCGAGCTCATTGAGATTGTTGGCAGAATTCAGTTCCTTATAGTTGTAGCAATGAGGTCTACACTTCCTTGCTGGGTATTAGCCAAGAGCCCCTCTTAGCATGTAGAGGTCATTATCATTTCTTACCACATGACTCCCTCCATCTTTAAAGTCAGCACAGAGCATCTTCTTGCATTGATTTCCTCTCAAACTTTGAACTGTTTTAGTGACTACTTCCTCTCTGCTGGCTGTAGGCAACTCTCTGCTTTTAAGGGCTCAACTGACTATTCAGGCCACTCAGGGTACTCTCCCTTTTGACATATAATGTAACATACGATAGGATCACAGTAATGACAGCTCATCATATTCACAAGTTCTCCCCACTCAAAGGCAAATCTCATAAGGATGGAGGCTCATTGGGGGTCATCTTAGAATTCTGTCTACTACAGCTACTGAGCACTTATGTCACTGATCTATTTGAAAGATTGATTTAACATTTACATAATATATATAACAAGCACCTACAAGGTGCCAGGTACAGTGGTAAGAATTTGACGTAACAAGACTAATCACACAATCTACTTTTTCTTCTTGGTATGCTCCATGGCTCATCATATAGGCAAATTGTTTGGGATATGGAAATAATTTTCTCAATATGCCAGGATAGCTATTGATTCATATTGATATTTCTTTCATTCCTTAAGATATGTAATATATTAAGATGTTCAGTACTCTCTTGGAAATTGAAAACAACTGGAAGATCTATCCCTAAAATTTTCCCATCCTTTCCTGTCTATAAAACTAAGCTAAGTAATGGTGGATACGATGATAGTAGTAAATAAAAATAGGAAGAGCTTAACCATAACATTTCAGATGTTTAAAGCTTACCTTTTAAAGATTGATGTAAAATAAATTGTTAATATTAAAAAGGAAAAGATTATAAAAATGGTATAATTTTTTTGACAAAAGGGTCATATTATATAATATTTAGATTCTAATTAAATAATGCTAATTTTCTGATTATGTTTAACTCACTACAAACACAGTTAACATGACTCTAGATCCATATACACAATCTACTTCATCACTTTTCATGTTTACTAGTGATAGAAAGCCCCAAAATTGGCAGCTAACTTTCCCATGAGTATTACTAGATTCATGCTGATTGAAAGACAGTCTAGAATAAAAGTTGTGGTCTTTCATTTGAAAAAAATCAGTGCACCTGATTCTTATTTTGTAGAGATTGAAAAGTTTTTAAGTCAACACAGATGATTACAATTCAAAGAAAAAGAGTTTTGGAATGTTTTGGAATATGTTCCAAAACTATATACTTGCTGGAGAGTTGCAACATAAAGCCCTAGGGAAGGTTTTTGGAACAGTATAAACATACATACATCTTCTAAAATCAGTGCTGTGGTTTAGACAGGTAGAAACAGGCTCACACAGAACTGAGGCCAGTGCTAGTGGCCCTGAAAAATGGGCTGTATTATTGGTAGTCTACAAAACAGAATAATTTCCCGATGGCCACTAAAAAAAGATTGTTAAATTATTTTTCTGTATTGAAGGGATTATGCAGGAATACATCATATACATATTCATTTTTCTACTTTCTCAGTTACTGTCAAAAATAAAAGAAAATTTAGAAAAAAAGAGGTAATGTGTAACTTTGCAGGTTCAAGCAAAAGCATGGAACCATTCTCTGCTGATATCAATCTTATATTCGCATTTATCTAATAATTTCCTATGCACAAACCACAAAGTACAATATAATATGCATATCATTATCCTACCCACTATTCACAGCTCCATTTTGGTCTTGTCTCCTTCCAGCCAATTTCTCTTCCAGTTCATCCTGGAGATTGCTCATTTTTCTAGGTTTCAATTTCATTCTCATTTTACATTAAAATGCTTTGTAAGTAACCACTTTTTGATGGTTTCAAGGGTATTGGCTTTGTCTCTCAGGAATATGTAATTCTTAGAAACTGAGAACTGTTGTGTAAAGAGGACAGACTATAAAATAGGATGGGCACATCTCAAATCCAGCTCTGCCACTGACTAGCAGCATGGGCTCAGACAAGTCCTTTAACCTTTTGAAAATTTAATTTATTCCTAAACTTCTGTCTAGATTTATTCAAATCTCTCATCAAACTAGCTAGTAAACAATTGCTCCTGCTGAGTTCTTCTTGAGGGCAAGGACTCTGTGTTACTGCCCTGTAACCCAATAATGGGCACATTTTGAACCTTAATAAATACGTCTGGTCACTTCTGGGCACTCCAGAATGGTGAAGAAAACAGGAAGAGATGGCATAAGCCAAATGTCAATGAATTATGAATGGAGGCAGAAAGTCTTTTAAAAGTATCATGAAGATTTGGAACTTAAAATCTATTGCAATTCAAATTCTGTAATTCAAGGAAAAAAAATTGAAATTTAAACACCAAAGAGACTTCATCAAATAAGATGATTCTATTCATTGTTATTTATATGAGAGTCTTCCTCGCTCTTTTTTTTTTTCTTCTTCACACCTCAGGGGGAAGCATCTTTTGACATGACTCCTAGTGACCCCTGCCTCCTGGTGTTCATGCTCTTGTGGAATCCCCTCCATTGAGGATGGGTTGAATCTAGTGACTTGCTTCTAACCAATGCAATATGACAAAGGTGATGATGGGATGTTACTTCTGTGATTATGTTATAAAATACTGACTTTTGTCTTCATGGTATTTTCTCTGGCTTTTCTTGCAAGCTTGTTCTGATAAAGGGGGCTTCCTGACAAGGAAATGAATTCTGTCAATAATCACTTTGAGTGAATTTGGAAGTAAATCCTGTTGCAGCTGAATCTTGAGGTGACTATGGATCCCGGGTTACCTTGATTATAGCCTCTTGAATGAGAAACCCTGAAGCAGAGGAACCAGCTAAGCCATGTCTGAATTCCTGATGCACAGAAACAGTGAGACAGTAAACAATGTAGTTTTTATGCCACTAAGATTTTGGGGTGATTTGTTGTGTGGCATTAGATAATGAATACACCTTACATTCAATTCAACAGTAAGTTGTCTGCGCTACCTTCACATTAAGAATAGAAAATTGTAAAATTTTCTGAATTCTAAAATTCAAAATTAGAATATAATCTTACTGTTTCACTGCTACCACCTTCACATAATGAAATATGATTTCTCACTTGATTACTACATTAGCCTCCTAGAATACCTGACATTTCTGCTTTCCCTTACCTCCTTAATGCTATGCACAAAACAGCAAAGTGATCCTGTTAATGGATTCTATTCTCCTTCACATACTCGTCTACCTCCCAAAAACCTTTAAAGTCCTGTATGATCTGTTTCCTCTCCTTGTGTATATGACCACACAACCACCACTAACCAAACCACACTGATTTCTCACACTTTCCTAACATGCTATCATACTTTGATATCTTGGCACTCTGTTTTCTCAGGATAGAATGTTCTTCACCTAATATTTTCATGGCTGTCTCCCTCCAATATCTTCACTCAGATGCTGCTTTCTCTGAGAGGTCATTCCTGGACACCCTACTTAAAATTGTACTTTCTCCCCCAACACAGTTCCCTGCTTTATTATTTTTAGTATTTATTACAATGGAATATTTTATATACTTTATTCAACTTGTTTATTATTTATCTCTTCCACTAGCAGGTAAGCTCCCTGAGGGTACAGAGTTTTTACTTCGTTTACTGCTACATTTCTAGCACATGGACAGTGTTTAATATATAGGAGGCATTCGTTAAATATTTGCTGAATTAATTAAATGAATGAATGAATGAATGAACGAATATTACTAATTTGCACTTACTGGAAGAAATTAGTAGAAAAATTCCATTTTGAAAAGAAGACATGTATCACCTAAGCATGCAATGGCTTTCTTAGATCACTTAAAGCTACAAGGAGTAGCAGCGGGGTGGAATTAAGCCAACTCTTGGCTTTTCCTAACAAACAGGAATTTTGGCATGGAATGCTCTAAACTGCAGATAACTGACAACATTCAAATTAGGCACTGAGTCAGAACGCTAATTAAAACTTACATTTAAAAGCTTATTGAGCTGTGTTCACTTACACAAATTATTCAATAGCAAATTACTTCCTCTTTCTCTTATTTTAATTAAAAAGAACAAAACAAAGCTGATGGAGGGTCTCTCTTTGTTGCTTCAAAATTACTATTCAGAATCAACACCTATAAGAAAATTCCTACAGCTACTTTCCAGTGTGTTTAGTATTGCCACTAACCTCAAAACGAGAGTGTTTCCTTGAACTTTAATGTTGAACCTAAGGCTTACCCCTGACATTCAGGACCTGCAAGTCAGTTATTAAAAGCACAGGTCAGGACACCCGGGTGGCTCAGTAGGTTAAGTGTCTGCCTTCGGTTCAAATCATGATTAAGTAATGATCCCAGGGTCCTGGGATGGAGTCCCACATAGGGCTCCTTGTTCAGAGGGAAGCCTGCTTCTCCCTCTGCCTGCCGCTCCCCTTACTTGTGCTCTCTCTCTCTCACAAATAAATAAATAAAATCTTTAAAAAAATGCTCCAGTTATGTAACTTTTCATCACCTACTTCTCAGAGGAAAAAATTGTGGAGCAACTCTCAGATATACATGCTTTTGCAGGAGTTTTGTTTTTTTTTTTTTTTTGCTTTTGCAGGAGTTACATGCATATTCTTTCATTATATTATAATGAATTATATTAATTATATAATAAATATAATTATAAAACACACAGAAAGGAAAAATTTTAAAAAGAAATAACTAATTTCTTTTTAGTAATAAAGTAACTAATAATTTAGTAATAAAGTAACAAATACTTAAAAATAATTAAAATTCCATTTGTATGTTTCAACTAAAGTGCATTTTTGGTTCAATCTCAGCATTATTATTAATACTTCTTAATAAGAATTATATTATTGAATATTCTGCAACATATTTAAGATCTTAGTTTATCATTTTATGGTGCAGAAGTCTGGTTTACATATCTGGTTTCTCTGGCGTCATTGCTGTGAAAGATCTTCACAAAGATACAGAGATCCAAGCGGGGAAAATGCAACGGAGCCTATACTGTCATTATGTATTTTTAATAATAATAATAATAATAGCAATTTTTAACGTTACTATTAATAGCTAATAGCAAACATTTTAAACATTTTGTGAGAAATTCTAATACTACCTGATAGTTACTAGTCGTTCTTATAAACTAGTGGAAATCGTTGTGCTTTTATACCTTTAAATTTTTTATTTAGAAGATTTTGTAACAAGTTAGAGTTTTCTGTCCCCAAGTTTTAAAAATATACAGATCTGAGAAATTTTTAAGTAATATTTAACATAAATTTTGGCATCAAGTCCACTTTGCTATGAAAACATACCCAAACTTAACATTTTCAAAATACTCCCTCCATAGTACATTTAAAAATTCCTTTATTTTCCTACTG
>CM052807.1:38043465-38086527 GCA_028533885.1 Nasua narica
AACAACCAGCAACAACACAACCTACTTCCTTCCCTTAACAGGCAGAGTCTAAATAGGAAAAGATGCCCATTTAAATAATTTGGGGAAGATTTAATTAGACTGGTAAAGATACGGGTGGGGTGGAGGGAAACCACGCTGAATAGGTACTAAGCGGGGGACAGGAAGAGTGGATTTGTTAACCCTTTTAGGCCTGAGGTATGGGAGAATTAAGGGAGAGTGTTCATAACTGAAGGAACAGTGAAGACACAGCAACTGAGGAAGAGAGAGCTTTACAGAACCCAAGACAGGGAATACCCCTCCCCCCCCCAGGAAATACATCCCAACTGCACTTTCCTCTTTCCTTGTAATCTCCGGCTGGGGCTAACCATTGGCTGTATCCAGTCATACCAAAAGAAACTCTGTACGCTATCCATGTAGGTCAGCCTCCCTGGGCAAGGAGCAAGTTGAAGGAAGAGGCAAAGTTCTGGAGAGGCAAAGAAGTTATCTGGTGAGATCACCTTCAAGTTTATTCCCTTCTATATGATAAAGTAATTAAATGGATTGGCAGTGACTAAATTATGTTTTCTATAAAAAAAAGATATGAGGAGATTATATAGTTTGTTGCCTTAAAGCATGACTAATTACAGGTTTAAAAAATTATCTACTTCTTTTATTTTTTGAATAGGTAATGCATCTATGTTACAAAGTCCGAAAGCTATAAACAAGACTACAGTGAAAATTAAGTCTCTCCTCCTTTCCCTGTGCCAATTTCTCACCATCCCCTATATGAAACCATTGATACTAGTATCTTTTTTTATCCTTACAAAGATTTCCCATGCATTTGCTATCAAGTGAAATAAATGCATATTTCTTATTTTTTTATAAGAATAGTGAAATATTACACACAGAGACTACACGTTGCTTTTAAAAGGGAATACATCTTGAGACGGTTTTAAATCAGTATATAGAGTTCTTTCTAAAGTATACAGAAATTTATTTTTATAGGTGTAACAAAATCTTCACCAGTTCTGTTGATGAGTATTTGTTTCTAATTGTTTTCTACAACAAAACCTATAGTGAATTCATCACACACACATCATTTTCACAAGTCCTACTATCCTTGTAATAAGTAGCTAAAAGCAAAATGATTTTGTTAAAGGGTAAGTGAATTTAAAAATGCAAAGTATGTTGATAAATAAACCCCCACATAGATCATAAGATTTAAACTTCCACCTGCACCTGGGAGTCTGTTTGCCCACACTTTCACCAGTGGAATGCCACCACATTTTTATTCTTTTTATTGCTGCCAATCTGACAGGTTAAAATGGTACATGTTTGTATTTTAATTTCTATTATTATGACTCAAGTTGAGCACCAATTCATGTGATTAAGGACCAATATATTTATTTTTCTTAAATTGCTTATCAGTATATTTTAACCATTTTTCTGGATTTGTAGGGGTTCCATATTCATTAAAGAAATTAGTTCTTTGCCACTAAAAAAACTTTATATATAAAATACTTGGTCTAAAGTTTTTTCCTATTTATAAAATAAATTCTTCCATCTTTTGTTTCTCTAGTATTTTTGTGGTCTGTTTCTCTCTCTCTTTGTAAGTCTTTGATACATTTGGAATTTAATGTACTGTGTGAGTTATGTATCCAGCTCCCCCCAAGTTGGTTATTTAAGCACTATTTATTAAATAATCTATCTTTCCTTCACTGATTTGAAATTTTTAACATCTAAATTCTTGAAGATAATTGGGTATATTTCTGAACTTTCTATTGTGTTTCATTAATTATCTTTTGGTAGTCTCAGTTTTAATTATGGATAATTAGTTTTTGTCACAAATGTACTAAAATTATAAAAAAAAAAGCATCCAATGTGCTAGAGTATATTTATGAACATATCAAGCTTAGAACATAATTTGAATGAATTAATTGGGTTTTGGCTAAAACAAATGGACTCAGAGGAATATTTTTAATAAAAACAACAAATAAAACCATTCAGATTGTATTGAATAAAGGATCAAATTAGTTCCAGCACACAGAAAGAAAATAATGAAAGAGAAAAAAGTCATTGTTGTTGATATTGTCATATTTGTCACTGTCCTCAGCAGCACCAATGGTACCACTACCACTTACTGACTCTTGTATGCAGAACCTGGTCATCACCACCCCCCTTCTACCCTGCGCAAACTGATGTTCAGAGAATCTAATATTATACAGCTTGGAAATATCAGAACTACAACCCAACCTCAGTATGATGAGAGCATTTGTTATATGCATTAAGCCTAAAATTTCATAAGATGCAAGCCTACATTCAAGACTGAAACACACATGTAGTCGTCGCCACCCCCCCCCCTTATCTGCAGTCTCATCTTCCCTGGCTTCCATTACTTGTGGACAGCCACAGTCCGGCAGATGACCCTCCTCCCGACGTATGGTCAGCAAGTCAGTAGTAGCCTAACAGCACATCACAATGCCAACAACATTCACTTCAATGCATCTCATCACATAGGCATTTTACCATCTCACATTATCACAAAAAGAAGGATGAGTACAGTACCATAAGATATTTTGAGCAGGAGGGATAGACCATACTCATGTAACTTTTATCATAGTATATTGTTAGAATTGTTCTACTTTATTATTAGTTATTATGTTAATCTCTTACTGTGCCTAATTTATAAACTAAACTTTATCATAGGTATGTGCGTCTAGGAAAAAACAGCATATATAGGGTTTGGTACTATCTGAGGTTTCAAGCATTCACTGGGGGTCTTGGAACAAACACACCCTCTGCAGATAGGAGGGGACTACTGATTCATAAACACAATGTGATATAAGACGGGCAGAGCTAGAAATTCTTGAGATTGAAGTTGTTAAAACAAAACTTCATACTAGTGATGGAACTGGTGAAGATTATGACTCAGGAGGTCATTCCAGGAAGGGGTATTGAAGGTCAAACATAATGTTGTAGAGAGAAGATGGCTCCTACTGTTTGGAGAATGGTATAGATTTAACCAGAATGGGAGATTTTACATTCATCGATTCATTTACATATTCATTTTGTAAGAGAATAGTGCTTTGATACTCTCTGATGGACAAGAAGAAAGCTAGTATTTGTTTCTTATCAAATGAAATACATTTGATACCTATGAGACTTATGAATAGGAGTCAGGCCTGAAGTGAATATTTGCATAGTTATGTAAGGCTTCATGAATTGAGAATGCTGAAGTGGCAACTATGTAAATAAACAGCTCTTGGGTGGTGAGGAAAAGGTCATTCCATTCTAAAATGTTTTCCATAAAAACTTTACCAGCCCATACTAAGGATATCTTTGCATCTTTCTTATGTTTTAGAGATAGCATGTATAATTATTAAAGAATGGGAAGAGATCAAGAATAGAATTTCTAGTTATATATTTTGATTTAGCAATCCATCTTCTTAGAATCAAAATGTCGCTTTTGCCATGAAATAATTTTCTGTTCATCTGCCTCTCTTTTGCCTTATTCTTTATGTATGTGTGTGTTTTGTACATTTTATTTTATTTTATTTAAGATTTTATTTATTTGTCAGACAAGAGAAAGCACAAGCCGGGGCAGTGGAGCGGCAGGCAGAGGGAGAAGCAGGCTCCCCACTGATCAGGGAGCATGATATGGTACTCAATCCCAGGACCCTGGGATCATGACCTGAGCTAAAGGCAGACACCTGACTGAGTCACCCAGGTGATGCATTGGTCCATTGCATATTTTACAGTACTCCACAGCTCACTTAGTATCATCAAATATCTCTGAGTGAGGGGCACCTGGGTGGCTCAGTCGGATAAGCATCCAGCTCTTGGCTTTGGCTCAGGCTGTGATCTGAGGGTCCATCGGGCTCCACGTCAGGTGGAGTCTTCTTGAGATTCTCTCCCTCTCCCTCTGCCCCTCCTGCTCATGCTCTTTCCTCTAAAATAAATATATACATCTTTAATAAATAAATATCTGAGTGAGATAAATACAGTTATTTCTCATAGTTTGGGGGTTCATATTATCAGTTGAAACAAAGTAACAGTGACTATTCACTTCAATATAGCTTTCATTTAAATGTTATGCAAAAATATACATTAAATTCCAATCTAATGTCTTTAATAGAGTACAGATCTTAAATGTTGCTGATACTTGGTCAAATTTTTTTCTCCCTAATGGGAACTAATATTCAGTCCTACTACTGAATTAAAATGTTGTTTATTTAAAGTTTTGCATTTTATAGCTTCATTTGAATAATAAAATGCATAGCTAGAACTAAGAGATTAAAAGAAAACAAAGCTTAAAGGACAGTTTAATCAGGGGTTTAAGTAGAACAATTTGCATTGCTGCACTTGGCACTTGTACTTCTGTCTTTAGCACACTGTTCTCCTACTTTTACTGTGCTTCTATCATCTGTTCTACTGTTTTTTTCTTTGCTGTATCATTGGAAAATCTTGGACTTCTGCTACTGTAAATAATTTTGAGTTTGTTGCATATTGAAAATAAGTAGGCCCAACCACAGTATTTTTGAAAATGAGTAAAAATTAAATGAATGAATAAGCCAACTAAGCATTTTGGGGAAATTATATTCTCTATTTACCAACTCTCGACTAAAATCATTCAACGAAATCATTGTAGGAGAATTTAAGGAGGTGAGGAGCTTAGGCAAGAGAACAGATTTTAAACAATTAATTCCCAAACAGTTTGATAAGCAATATAAACAAGAAGTTTGGCAACCCAGAGAAATGCTTAACAGACTCGGAAACAATGGAGAAGATTTAGAGAGGATATTTAAACCTTGTATTGAGAGATGCTAAGAGTATTTTAGTATCTTTAGATAGCAAGAAAATGTGAAAGTCAGGATATCACCAGGCACTAGCAGATATGTTGGTATGGTATGACCATGAGAGCATTGAGCGAATAATAAAAAAGGAGGTTGAAAAAGCAAATAAAAGACCCAATGTGAAGGGTTTATATGGTTTTCTATTTGTTATTTATGTATACAATGTAGAAAAATAAAATATAAATTAAATATGGAAAATGATGCAAAGGGAGGGTACAGATGGGAACAGTGAACCCAGGAGAGGAGTGAGTATTCAGAATTCATACAAGATTGTGTTAGAGGTCAGCTAAGTTTTTGACCTCAAGTATGTTAGTAGCCAAAGGGAAGTAATGACATTTAATGAATGTTTACTGTGTCCCAATCACTGTTCTGAACACTATCAGTTTTCTGGTGTTTTTAAACAGCTTTGAGTCTAGAAAATATTTTCCAAAAATTATTTTGGCTTTAAAAATTAATATTCATTTTATTAACTTTTAATTTTAAAAAATACAAACTTTCTTAAACTTTTAAGTTTAACTTACATATCTTATACCCTTTATAAATGTATCAAACTTTAACAATGACTTTCAGGGAGGGAAGGTCTTTATGATCTTCCCAGTTAGAAACCTAATGCTCTTAAACATTTTGAACTTCATTTATAAATTTAGTATATTCAATTTTCTTTTTAAGTTACTCAGTGGCCTGTCTTGACAGAGAAAAATTTTTTTATTGTATCTGATACATAATACTGTAAATATTATGAATATGATCCATTGTTTCCTCAACTATTCCATATGACTTATAAATGCAGCACCATTTCAACTTAAAATCACAAGCCTATTTGATGACTTGGTTAATCTGTTATTCCAAAGACCAAATTCTCTTAAATATTAAAAAAAAAAAAAAAAACACCTAAGGTGGTGTATATACAATAATTACTACAGTTTAATTCTCTCAAATATTTCTATACCTTATTATAAATCTAAGGAATAAATAGCACTTTCTCAGATGTACCAAAATCTTGATAATTGTTAAAATTTGGTGGCAGTATGTGTGTGTGTAAGCGAGTATTTGGGGACAGTACTACTATCTTCCCTATTTTTATAGATGTTTGAACATATTTATAATAAAAAAGTTAAAATGCTTTATCATTAAAAAAGCAAACATTATATCCCAAACAATCCTGGAACTGCTTTTCTAAGCAATTTTTGTGTTGCTTTCTCTGCTTCATTGGTTTCCTAACCACCAGACTGGTTTCTAGGTGGGATGCTGACCAGTTGAGACCTCTTTTGTAATTTCTAGGTCAATGGCTTCCAATTGAGGGAATCTTTCAACCCATGTTCCTTAGACTCACATTAGAAATTCCATAATTTTTCAGACTGACAGTGACATTCTGCTACATCCCCTCATACCTGCCTCCCAACCCCATTCCTGCCCTCCCAGCTCCCCATCCTCCTGCATGCTGCTACGTCACTCAAATAAATTTTGTTTTTCTCTGGATCTTAAAATATTTAAAGGACTTTCCTTCTGGCTCTGTAACCACTAAACTTAAGAGAAATTCTGATTCATATACATTCTTGCCTAAAGATTTCAGTTATAAGATTACTTGTGACTCCCTCCAACATCACTTTTATCACAATTTTTGGTGATTTCATTATCCATGTAGATAAATATTTCAGTATCTTGGACTCTCAATTCCTTAATCTCTTTTCTTTGATGATTTTATCTTTACTCTCAGTCAGTCTCATGTTAAATACTTGACACTTCATTATTATCGGTGTTTGCAAGCTCTCTTTAATTTCAATTTCAGGTATCTCACCCTCCAACCACCACCTCCTATTTTCTAGTTCTCTGACTCTAGTTATCCCAATGCTTGCATCTTTTTGTCTAATATGAACCTCTATAATTCATCAATTCTTTTACTCTCTTCAATTCAATTTATGCCTTCACTTCTGTCCTTACACAAGTTAAGTTTCATGGTTTATTATTGTAAGCTATAAATCATTATATTGTCTATCCTTTGCATATACCTTCAATTCTCTTGCCTCCCTAGTTTCATGATGTGACGTGGTAAACAACATGTCTGGTTAAATCCAGCACTTTCTCTATTTCTTGGGCAAGGAGAAAATCACACATCTTTCTAGTTGGCCCTACTTTAAATTTATGAACAGTAATTTCAAGTGAGTCCACTGTCCTCAAACTCCCAACACCTTCTGCCCCATTCAAAAAGTGATTTTGTTTCCTTCACTCCAAAAGCAACTATCATTATGTCTACCCAGATATATATTCCCATGTATTTTTCATTTCTTCTCATTACTATGTATGGACTTTGTGTGCCAATCCTCTTGTGCCATAGATCCTAATTCCTATTATTACTCAACACCTTTGCATGAGAAATTTCCCCATTTTCTCTTGTCTTATCAACATCACCCTATTTTTTTCCATTAGCATATGAAAAAGCTATTATTTCTCCCATCCTAAACAAAACAGAACAATAAACAAAATAAAACAAAGCAAAACAACTCCTCTAATGATTCCATTTTCATCTTCAGCTACTTCAGCTACTACCCCTTATATCTCAGCATACCTCCAAAAGTTACTGTCTCTGATATTTTTCTTTCTAATTCTTGAGTCTATTCCTACCAGGCTTTCACCTCCATTCACTGAAACTGTTTTTTCAATGACCTTCAGTGATCTTCATGGTGCAGATCTCAAAGTTACTTGACCTATTATAGCATTTGACACAGTTATTCCTATCACTTTTACTTTTATACTTTCTTTAGTCTTGTAGGATTCAATACTTACTTCACTCATCTTTTACATCTCTTTTCTTTTTAGTCTTATTTTGTTTCTGCCGTCTCTCTTTGGCTTTTAAATGTTGGCTTGACCACCAAATATTTGGACTTCTTTGCCTTTCTGTTCTCATTCTTTCATGATATCACCTATTTTTGTGCCTTTAAACCTCATCTTTGCATTGATATGATAATTCCTTCATTTTTATCTGTAGTTCAGATAAAAATGTTCAGTAGTTATTTCAGATTTTAATAGGTCCAAATTGATCACTTGATATCTCTTTCCCACCCTTAGAACCTGCCCTCCTGAAAATCTATTCTTTCAGTTGTTCAGACAACAATCTTAGTAATCTTTATTTAATTGTTTCTCTCATGCCCCTCAGCCAATCTATCAGAAAATTCTGTTTACTTTACTTTTATAAATAAACCCAGAATTTAATATTTTTCACTCCTTCTACTGCTGTACCCTGATCCGAACCACTCTAATCTTTTATCAGAATTATTGCATTAGCCTCCTGATTTTCTTATTCCTGCCACTGCTCTTCTTCAATCGATCCTTAACATAACAGTCCAAGTGATTCTGTTAAAATATAAACCAAATCATGTCTTTTATCTTCCCAGAACCCACTAATGACTTCCCATTTTACTAAATTAAAGCCAATATCCTAATAATGGCATAGAAATTTTTACATAACCTGTCCTCACCTTTCCCCTTTTCCCCCTCTGACTTCATTTCCTATTATTTTTCCCCCTGCTCGGGTTAATCCAGTTATGGTGGCCTCATTGTAGCCTCATTGTAGCCTCAGAAGCCAGCCTACACTGGCTTCTCTCTAATACCCCAAACACACACCTCAATGCCTTTGCATATGCTATTTCCTCTTCCTCATATTCTCTTCTTTAGACACCTAGCCATCCATTCTCTTACTTCACTGAGGTTTTTTTCTGAATGCCACCTTTTTAATAAGCCTTTTCCTTGCTACTCTATCTTAAAATTGCTCTTCCCCAACCCTCATATTCTTTATATCTCCTAATTGTTCCAGTTTTCTCCCTAGCTTTTATCGATATCTTATAAGTACATATCTTATTTCTTTTAAAAGTTATATACGGAAGCATAGGGATTTTTTTCTGTTTTATACATTGCTGTATCCCTAAATACCACAACATGATTTTTTTTACTCATGGAAGGTGCTTAATAATATTTGTTTAATAAATAAATTCTTCCTATGAGATAGGACCACAACTGGCAGATATAAGCCTGACTCCTGGTTGAATTCTCTGTGTTAAAAAGCTGTCCAATGCTATGTTCCCAAATCTTATCACATCACATTAATTCTCACAAGGATCCTGTGAAAGTAAATATTATTATTATCCTCATTTTAATGACTGACGAAAATTGGTCTTATAAAAGTTAAGTATCTTGTGGAAAATCAGACACCTAATAAATAGCAGAACCAGGATTTGCATCCGGGCACAGTGAAGTAGATCCTAAACTGTGAACTATCACCCTATGAGTTGAGAAAGACAACACTTTTATACATTAAAAACAAACTCTTAATCTCAGGAAACAAACTGAAGGTTGCTGGAGTGTTGAGCGGGGAAGGATAGGGTGACTGGGTTATGGACATTGGAGAAGGTATGTGCTATGGTGAGTGCTGTGAATTGCGTAAGACTGATGACTCACAGACCTGTACCCCTGAAGCAAATAATACATTACATGTTCATAAAATAAAAAAATAATAAAATTTAAAAAAATAATAAATAAAAAATAAAACAAAAATAAACAAACAAAAAACTGGCTGCTTTGGAACTACAAGTTCCAAACATATAGAAACATAAGTTTTTCTGACACTGATAATAAATTTATTCTGTTGGATATTTTATATAGAATAAGAGTAATGAATTTGATCTTTATCTTTTTTAATTTTGTATTTATTTTTATTTTTCAAAGATTCTTAGAAAGGTTTTATTTATTTATTTTTCAGAGGGAGAGAGAGGGAGAGCACAAGCAGGGGGAGAGCAGGCAGAGGGAGAGGGAGAAACAGGCTCCCCACTGAGCAAGTAGCCTGATGTGGGACTCAATTCCAGGACCTTGGGATCATGACCTGAGCTGAAGGCAGATGCTTAACTGACTGAGCCACCCAGGCGTTCCTACTTTTTTTTTAAAGATCTTATTAATTTATTAGAGAGAAAGAGAGATGGAGAGAGCACAAGTTGGGTGGGGGAGGGGCAGAAAGAGATGGGGAGATCAGGACCCTGAGATCATGACCCAAGCTGAAGGGAGATGCTTAACCAACTGAGCCACACAGGCATCCCTTATCTTATTTTATGAGCATCGCAGACTCGTTGAATTGGGTAGATGAAATTATAAATAATAGCAGTACTAATCAGGAAATCATAATGTCTTGAGCTTAGGGTTTAGTGGATGGAGAGAAGAGTATTGACTCTTGAGACATTTCATAAGTGACTTGGTAGATACAGAGGGAGATGGAGGAAATTAGCTCAGATATGTAAATGAACAGTTAGAAAAATCACTAGGAAAGTAAGTCACAGTATGAGTAGCTGGATAAGCCTGAAGAAAGGCTGACATCAGGAGTCAAATTACTATTGGCAGTAAACTCTAGGTTTAGTATGTACTATAAAGTCAAAATGTGAAAGGGCTAATACATTAGATTTCTGACTTTAAAACTTTGGATGAAGAGCCATCCCTAGTGATGAAAAGATTTAATATGTAGCCATGGAAAGTGGTTGTTGAAGTGTGAAGGAGCTAAAATTTATTGGTAAAACAAGATGTGAAGGGCTCTTGAGGCATTTTTTAGCTGAATCATCCATTTAGAAGCGAAACCATCCAGAATGGTGGCAAGATGTGGGATGGTGAGAAATATTAGAAGTGTGTCCCAGAACTTTTCTCACTTACATGGTTTTCCCATTTACATTTAGAGGAAATGTGCATGATTTAGATAACAGAATTACAGATTTATGCCCACTTGTCTGATAACATACTTCAGTTGGGGAGTGCTAATTAAAATGTTCTTAAACTATCCTCCAACAAATGAAATGTCATCGTTTGATTAAAAAATAAAAAAGAAGAAAGATAAGAAGAAACATTTGTTAAGGCGACGGGTTATAGAAGACATACTACATAATTTTATGTCACTTCACTCTCAAAAAAATTTCAACTCTTCCAATTATTGATTTATTCAATACATATGTACAGAGTAGTTATAGGTGTCAAGTCTCATGCTAAGTACTTTTGGTAAGTATTTTCTTCTTGTTTTACAGATGAGGAAATGGAGGCTCAGAAAGTTTAAGTCAATTATCCAGAATCAAAAAGCTTGATGTGTCATAGCTGGTATCACTAGTTGCTTTAATATAAAATACTAAAACTGGTGGGGAAGTGTTATCCAAAGGTTGGAGCAACAACTGGTCCTAACTTTAATGTATATTCAAAAACAACAAATGACTTCTTCAAGATAAGCATTGCTACTATCCTGGGTAGAGGAAAGAGAAAAAAGAAATGCACAATCATCACTTGTCATTAACCAATTGTCAAATGGGCAGGAATTACTAACTGTGACCATGGAAGTGAATCCTGTATAAATGGCATGTTTATCATTATACCTCAAGAACAAATTATCTCACTGTAGTCACATGCTCAGTAATAAGATTTATTTATAATATTTTTAAATATTTAATACCAAGGGAATAAACAATTCAATATTCAAAAATATGGCCTTAATAATGGAAAAATCCAAGATAACTACCAATCACATTTTCTTCCCTAGTTCATGAGATGTTTCAGCAAGTTTCTATCTTTCTCAGATGGTCTATAATGCTTTCTTAGTGTGGTAGATTCAGCAACACAGGATCCATTTTTTTCCTGTTATAAAGGATTTGTTTATTTATTTATTTAACTTTTTAATTGTAGTTATATATTTAGTATAGCTAACATACAGTGTTCTATTAGTTTCAGGTGTACAATATAGTGATTCAACAATTCTATACATCATATTCAATGCTCATAATAAGTGTACTCTTAATCCTCTTCATCTGTTTCACCAGTCCCCCCATCCTCCTCCTTTCTGATATGCTTTGTTTTAAAGGTGTACACTCAGTTGAAGTTATTATTTTTTTTCAACAAGAACATTTTCTACTTGAAACATACGTCAGAATACATGGGTCTAAGAGGGGTTGTTTAAGTTCTTTGTCTTTTAAGTTCTCAACTTCTTGAAAGAGTATAATTTTTCATTTGTAGTTCATAACCTAATCCTATAAAAATAACCAAATGATCAGTGAAAATTTTTACTCATATTTTCTTCTTCTGAACTGTGCTAACAGACAAGTGAGTGATGTGAGTGAGATAGAAAACATGGATCAACAGGCGATCTGTGAATGTTGCTAGATTCCTTTGTCTGTTAAATTTCTCTGATACTAAATGATACACATATTCCCAACTTTGTCTGACACTTAGAGTGTTTCAAGATACTTTGGTCAACAAGTGTCTAAACTAGTTTATACAGTGACTTTTCTGCTCCCACTTCCACCCATTTCAGATTCTGATATTAAATTTTTATGTTAAATTTGAATTGGAATAAAACAAAGAAAGAACAATGGTAGGAATGAGGAGTCAAATATCAAGAATCCAAGATCTGAATTCTGTATAATTATTAATTTGTGATGTGACCTTGTGAACTGGAGTTTTGGGAATACTAAATGATTAAACATATATATCCTTTGGATGTACTAAATATATATTAAGGACCTTGATAAACATGATCTCAATCTATTTTAACAATAATTCTGTTAGGCATAATTCTGTTAGGCACATTTCCTTTACAGATTATGAAAAAATAAGGAGATTAAGTAATTTTTCTAAGACCATACAGCTAATAGAGACCTGAGGTGGAATTCTTACTCAAGTATGTTCTCCTCAAAATCCTCTTCTCTTAGTATTACATTATTCTGTTTTCTATTGTTCTTTGTGATATCCTTCATTATATTTAAGTGGGTAGAATGTCATAGTGGATAGGGCACAGGGTCAAATTTTGGCTGTTCTACTTAATAGCATTGCATCCTTAGCCTCTTCAAGTACTAATTTCTTCACCTGAAAAATGGAGATAATGGAATTGTTGAGAATATATGGAAAAGTGACTAGCATTGTATCTAGGATTAACTATATCATTTTTACTTGCAAGGATAAAAAAGTATTGAAGACAGTTAAATGGTTAGAATTCTTAGTAATACTCTATTAAGTCACAGCCATACTAGAGTTGATAAACCTTAGCATTCTGGTCTTTATAGCAGAGAAAGAATAGTAAGATATTTTAAAGATGAGCCAACTCCCTATCTGATCCCCAGTTCAGTTCCTGAAGTTCCTTGATCCTGGGAGGGGTTCTCTGGACAACTGACACAACTATTTTAATTGTGAAGAAACACACTGAATTGGGTTTATAATCCAATCAAAGAGGATTTGAAAATCATTAAATGGAATGTTTAAAATTAATTTGTTGAAGACAATAGTGTTGAAAAATAGACTCTAACATCTGTGGTAACTGCCTAAAATAGCCAGGAAGCTTTAAGAAAAAGAAACCAAACACATTGCTTAAACTATGTGTATTATCATTTTTTAATATTTTCTATCCCTTTTGCAAAAAAAAAAAAAAACTATACATTATGTATAAATAGGCACTCAATAAAAACTTAAGGAACAGATGAATCAAAGAATGGATGACTAACATAATATCCTCTCTTTTCTTAATACACTTTTGCACTTTGCTGCATCTGTTCACAAAAGTCCACTGGTCTACTTGTGCAGTTATCCTCACAACATTTAGTTACTGGAGCTCTGGATTGTCTTGTGAGATTTTCAGAATCATCAATCAATTTATGTCAACAGTTTATTGAGCAGCAGCCTCTCCAAGAGTGACAGTAAATTTAACTTGGAAGAAAATAGTAAAAGTTCCACCCTTTTGGTAAATTAAGGACATTTATAACACCCTAGGAAACATAAGAACACAGTGTCCTAATTTAAAAAGGAAAGTGACATGTACATTAGGATTCCTCCCTTTAACAATTTCAGATCACTAAACCCAAGGAAGATACAATTATGTGGCATATCTGCCAAGAGTGGTTAATGTTTCAGGCAGACTGTCAGCTCCAGAGAAGATGAGCATTATTTGTGCAAGCTGTTCACTTGTCATTGGTCAAAACTGAATCACACATGCCAAAACAAAAATAAGAATTCTAAGTTATTATACATGACAAGTATTTGATTGAAATATCCAAGTCTGGATTTTGCTGCAAAAAGCCACACATAACGAAGTTCTTTAGACAAGGAATAGCAAAGTAACTGTCTTTCTCTTGTAACTATAGTAATACAAATGAAATAGAAAATTGAGTTAGAAGAAAAGCAAGAAAAACCTCCATTCAACCTTTTCAAAGAGTGATCTTTTGATGAGTAAACACAGAAAGTAAAGTTGAGCCTGAAAATAAAGGACTTACTCGCCAGCTGATACAAAACAAAACAATAACAAAAAACTATCAATCTCCACAGTATAAAACAAAAAATAAACCAGTAACCGAACAACAACAACAACAACAACAAAAACAAAAACCAGGATAGGAGCCGGCAAAAATCAGAAACTACTCAGTAATTCCCCAAAACTCAAAATCTTAACACAGAAAATTATATTTTAAAAGACAGTAAGTAGCTGCTTACCAACAAGATTTCCCCACTAAACACTTCTTGTCAAATCACTAGGTACAGACTTTTATTAATTTTTTTAAGGATTTTATTTATTTATTTGAAAGACAGAGAAGACAAACAGAGGAAGGGGGAGAGGTAGAGGGAGAGGGAGAAGCAGACTCCCCACTGAGCGTGAAGCTCAATGCAGGGCTCAATCCCAGCTCCTTGAGATCATGACCTGAGCTGAAGGCAGACACTTAACTGACTGAGCCACCAAGATGCTCCTATAGCCTTTTATTTCTAATCAGGATTTTAAGAAACAGCATAGTGAAGTCAATAAAAAGCCTCACCCTGTGGACACAATCATTATTAACAACCAATAGCTTTTCAACAACTTTATTCCAGAGGATGATATTTATCTGTAAGTCATTAACTCAACTTCCCCTGATTACAGAGAGCTAGGGAATTCTATTTTTTAAAAAGGGAAAATGTGATTATGAGAATACCAATGGGAACTTATACACTCAATATAGTGACTTCAGTATAATATGGCTTGCTCAGTATAATATGACTTGATTTTCTGCTGTTTTAAGTTCAATAGTCAAGATAAGTTAGCCTGTAGGCAGCATAAATGTATGTGGTATGATTATTATTTTAATTCATTTAACAGGTTATTATTAAATTATTAAAATACCAATTAAATGTGCTGTGTGTAATATTCTGTGTTAAGGATAGATGATTAAGACAGGGCCTCCCAATCCAGAAAGGGGACATAGGATTTTATCTAGACTAAATCTAATCTTTCACAACTGAAGATAGAATCAGATTCTGTCCAGATAGCAAAACCTTCAGGGAAGATGACCAGTTTAGGGTTATATTCTGAATTTTCTAAACCAATTAGGTAAGTCAGTTCACCTGATTGCTATCTGATCAGGTAATTGTCTCAGGACAGTATGTGACCCAATTCTGGCAAATGATAAAGGAAGTTAACTCTGCTATGAAGTTTATAAGAAAATTTTTCTCGTGGAAGAAGGATCAGCCCCTTTTCTTTTGCTGCGTGGTGTCATATATGAATGTGATATCACCTGTGGCAGTCTCCTTGTAACTGTGATGTGAAATGAACTAAGAAAGAACCAATAAAGACACTGAGGATGACAGAGCAAAAAGACGCAAAGAAACTGGCTTTATGACAAAATCGGTGAGCTGCTGCAATAAAAAAGTCTGGAACCGCTCTACTAATGAACTTCTTGTTATGTGAAATTATTAATTTTTCATATTGTTTAAACCAGTTAAATTAGCATTTTTGTTATTTGCAGCCCAAGCCATCTTTTATTATTATTATTATTATTATTATTTTATTACATATAATGTATTATCTGCCCCCCGGGGTACATGTCTGTGAGTCATTAGGCTTACACATTTCACGGCACTCACCATAGCACATACCCTCCCCAATGTCCATAACCCAGCCACCCTATCCCTACCCTTCTACTTCCCAGGAACCCTCAGTTTGTTTCCTGAGATTAAGAGTCTCTTATGGTTTGTCTCCCTCCTGATCCCATCTTGTTTCATCTTTTCCCTCCCTACCCCCCATGATCCTCCACCCTGCCTCTCAAATTCCTCATATCAGAGAGATCATATGATAATTGTCCTTCTCTGATTGACTTATTTTGGTTAGCATAATACCCTCTAGTTCCATTGCAGCCTAAGCTATCTCAAAGAAAAGGTAAATGGTGAAGTAAGCAAAGTATGTACTACGCTAAAAATTGTATCGTCAGTGTGTACAAGGGTGAGAAATCTTCAAAGAGGATAAAAATTTGAGCTGGGTCCTAAAGGCCTCTGGGCAAACAGCAGGGCAACTGTATTTCAGGCAGAGAGAAATACTGTTACAAAGCCACAAGGTCATGAAAGACCTCTGGAAATTTGAATAACTACTTAAGAGGAGAAAAGATTATGTTTGGATGTAGAAAGTTATACAAAATTGGCATGGGAAGCAGGCAAAATTGAAATCGTGAAAATCTACTGCAATGTCATATTAAGGAAGAATACATTTTTTCTTCAGCATCTAAAAATTCTTAATTCTATCAGCAAGAAAGAGCTGAGTGGAATTATGGAATTATGTTAGCCAGCTGTGGGTTACCTTGAAAGCAGAACCTACTTTATGAGTTAGGGATCAAATTGTATTACATAAGGATTATACCAAGAACAGAGTGGAGGATGGATGGGCCTGAGGTAGGTAAGAATGGAAGTGAAACAAAACAAAACAAAAAAAACAAAACCCAAAAACAAAAACAAGAAATAATTAGAATGCTGTTGTAATCATCCAAGTAGGTAATACTGAAGACTTGAACTAAGGTGCCATCCACCCTAGTGGACAGAAATGGAAAAGGGACAAGTTTAAGACATATTAATAAGAAATAATAGTCAAGTCTTAAGGGCTGATTGAACAAGGAAGGTTGTTGGTAGGAATAATGCTTCCCAGATTTCCTGTGTTGGATATCTTGGTAGTAGCTGTTAACCAAGATACTGCATATAAAAAAAGGAGGTTTGGACATAGCGCAAGGACTGAAAGAGAAGAGGGTAGGGATGTTTAACTCAGTTGAGACCTCTTGGGCCAAGATACCAGTTGTTCAGTACATAAATAAGTTAATAATGAGCCATGCAGGTAAAACGGTTTAAAAATATACCCTTTGGTTAAATCTCTTGGAAATACTTACAGAATTGTTGGACAAAAGACATTTTCAAAAGATGTCTGCCAAAGTGATGATTCTATTCCAGTGGTTAGGCAATAGTCTTTTTTGTCTATTGAGATCAATCTTAGTTTTTGAAAAGAAAGTCCCTTAATATTTGTAAGAGTGAGTACTGGTTTTCCTTCCATGTCCTCTTTCTCTGCAACTTGATGGTCAAATTCCTTCAGTCATCTACATTGCTTTACCTCTGTGGCAGACACTGCTCTGGATTTACCACATCAAATAGCATTTTGCTTCTGTATATAGACACATATACTGGTCCACTTTCCTATTTTCCCTTGCACGTAGGTGGGGTCTTGTTACCGACTTTTGACCTCTGGAATGCCGGCAAAAGAGGTTATGTGCTCCTTCTAGACCTAGCCCCTGAAAATACTTTTGACATGATGCTCCGGTCTTTTTTACAGTCCAGGTACAAGGAATCTGGGTGAGAACTCCAAATTTGTGGGATGACTGACCCATAAGATGGAAGCTTGGCAAGTACCATCAATGTGCTGATACATTCCCATTCTGTTACCAGTCCAGATCTTTCTCCTGCTTTAGGCTTCTATATCCAATTGCTAACTGGGTATTTTTACTTAGAAGGAAACTAAAGATGGATTTTGCTTACATTTTATTATTGCCAAGTTCTGGCCTGGACTACACGAATTTATTTTCTAACTCATTTAACTTGATGAAATGGGTTGATTTGAATTTCATTAGCATATTGCTGGCTTAATTAAATAGTGTGTTTGAGAAAACTGAGTCTTGGTTTTATGTAACATAAAGTCTTGGTTTTATATAATAAGTATTGAAAGATAAGTACAAACTGAGTCTACTGGGTAAATTACTCAGGAATTGTTTTCTTATCACTCATGGTTTAATAGTAAAACTAAGAGAACAAATTCAGTGTTTCAGGTATGAATCAGAAACTACAAAAGAAAAATTCTGGGAAAAATCTACTGTTCCCTTCAAAATTCCTTCAAGTATACAATTTTTGTTTTTTTTTAAAGATTTATTTATTTATTTATTAGAGAGACTGAGAATGAGAGGAGAGAAGGTCAGAGGGAGAAGCAGACTTCCCGCAGAGCCGGGAGTCCGATATGGGACTCGATCCCGGGACTCCAGGATCATGACCTGAGCCGAAGGCAGTTGCTTAACCAACTGAGCCACCCAGGTGCCCCTCAAGTATACAATTTTTTTGGAGCTTCCTCCACATGCCTATTAATACTATAATTGACAGCAGTTGTGGGTCATGCCGACACCTAATGGAAAAAACTTTGAGTATTAGATATAAAGATCTCAATTTGGGAGACTATTTTTTCTTCAGTTTTGCATTCAAGTTAAAGAAAAGTCACCACTTTAGTGTACTTGAATGAGTCCCTAATTATTGATAGAAAAACAAACATTCTGTGAATTCTTCAAGTTGTACTTAGAAGTGGTTGGTGAATTAGAAAGAAACCTGAAGTGGGCATGAGATGCCATGAAAAAAATATTTTAAATTTCAATTCTTTAGCTAGTTAGATGATTGTCATTGGATGAGTCACTTATTTGTTGATATCTCTTTCTGGGTGAGAAAAAAAAGAGCTATAGCATTCATACAGTTCCACTTGACTCCCAAATCCTGTCATTCGATGAGTATTTATCGACCGATTTATTTTAGAGATCAAATTCAAATATTATTAGAAGACAAAGATAATTACTAATATGAAGGTCATGTTAAGGAAGAATAGATTCCTTTTTGTTGACCATATATTTTGTTGGCTAAAGCAACAAATCAAACCTCTTGTTTGATTGAGAAAAAATGAAAATGAAACAGTATAAAGTTGTTTTTCAAGGCCTTGAAATCAATCCAAATCTCCACCATAAACTATGATAGAGGAAGACTGATATTATTATAGGAACACCAGATTACTATTAAGGAAGCAGTGATAAAATTACATGTCGCTGTTGTAATGAAAAATTGCTGGAGAGTATATTAGAAAGTTCAGTTCCCAAAGGCCAGATCTGGTGCAAGTTCTAACACTTTAGGTCAGTATGTATGCACAAAATGTTCATTTTTATAGCTGTTTACTTTTTTTTTAAACAAAAGAGAAGAATTAGAAGAGGACATAATTTAAATTAGAGATAAATTTCAGAAAATAAAAGAGACAAACTTAAGGTGGAGCTTTGTTACCGGCTTTTGCATTGATTTGAGGTAGAACTTTGTATGAGATTGTAAGATTCTATTTTCATATATGTAATAAAAGAACACAAATGATATACAAAAATTAATTTAAAATTGTACTCTGTTTTTAAAGATCTTTTTATGAAAAGAACTATATAAAACCTTTACCACATAAAATAGAAATAAAACAAACAAACAAAAAACCCTGGCTGTTCCTGTATTGTACCTCAACTAGAAAACTATGCTAATGGCTTTTACAGATTATTGCATAAAATGTAAACTTTCTTAAAAATATTCATCACTTGGGGTGCCTGGGTGGCTCAGTGGGTTAAAGCCTCTGTCTTCAGCTCAGGTCATGATCTCAGGGTCCTGGGATCGAGCCCCGCATTGGGCTCTCTGCTCAGGAGGGAGCCTGCCTCCCCTCTCTCTGTCTGCCTCTCTGCCTACTTGTGATCTCTCTCTCTCTGTCAAATAAATAAATAAAATCTTTAAAAATAAATAAATAAAAATAAAAGTATCCATCACTTTTTTTCAGGTTGGTTGAGGGAGAGAATAGCTATTGTTAGCTTAGCGAATTGCTTATTGTAGAGATTTTATCCTGTGTATACTTTTCTGAGAACAGTAAGGTGAAAGATGATTATAAGAGATCAATATTAAATGACAGCAAGACATATCTTCTCTTTATAAGACAGTGAAGCAATAATTTATTATTCATTACATTGTGAAGGTAAAAGGTGAGTTAGTAGTAATATAATGATTCTAGAAGGTAAAGGAGAGGCTTTAAAACCTTCTATTGATTCTGTATCATGCATGCTCTGTTTCACTGTGATAACTCCCTGAAGTACAGCTCTTTACTTTTTCTTCAGGGAGTGTTTCAGATCTCAAAGTAGAGAGAGCATTTACCTCCTCTGTGTAATTTTTTTGTATGCCTTCATCGGTATTTAACTCTGGCAGAATGGGAGTGCATGTTTAGGCTTTTTTATTTACTTGATGGCCAGCCTTGCCTCTCTACCTTGTGGTCGTATTTGGAATGGATCAACCATAAAGTGCACAGGATTTGTGGTCAGTTTTCTCCTTCACATAGCCAGTGGATCTTCCCTGCTGCCTAGCTGCTAGCTGCTGTGTTGTTAGCCTGTCAGCTTGTTTGGGCAAGGACTATTCTGTTTGATCTTTAATAGTTCAACAGGGTCTAGTATCTCAAGGTTTGTCACATAAATGAACAAATGAGCATCGAATTCATCATGAGCATTATGTTCTAAATACATATATTTCCACATTAGAAAAAAATTTCTGGGATGGAACAATACTTAAAGAAGTGACTCACTGATGATAGAATTTCAGGAATCAGGAGAAAAGATGATTTAGTAGAAAGGATGAGAGGGAGGACAGGCTGGGACCTCTGGTCCACAGGAAGACCCACAACACTGTTGTCTTCACACAGATTAACTCTGAAGACAACAGAGCTCTGGCTAAGCTGTAGCAGCCATGAGGACCAATTACAATCACAGATATGATGAGATCCACTGCCACTGGGGAAGCAATGTCCTGGGTCCAAAGTCAGTGGCTTGCATCACCAAACTTGAAAAGGCAAAACCTAAAGAACTGCCCACCAAACTGGGCTGAGTGGACACTGTTGAATTTTCTGTACATAAAAGTAATAAAAGTTCTCTTTCAAAAAAAAAAAAAAAGAAAGGATGAGAGGGACATGTAAGACTTCAATCACATGATGCAAAATTTCCACATTATTTTGCTTTATTTAGAGCAGTCCTTGGTTTGAGAAATTACCCCAAAATTCTAAATAAGAAAAGTTTAAGACAGAACGTTTAGAAAATGAATGGGAAGATTTTGCATCATCTCAATTTTATGAGTGACATCTTAAAGGTCGTAGAATTTGATCCTTTAATATCATTGCCACCTTGGAAAGAAAGGCTTTGTGGTGCCAGAAATACCATTGCCTTAAGTCATTCAGTACCAGCAGACACTGATGCAACAACTTTTCTTTGGGCCCTAATTCCTGATTTAGGTTAGTCCCTGACTTCTGCTCATATTTTCTCTCCAATCCAGTTTTGACTTCACTAGTGATATTAATTGCCTAATACCTGATTGGGTCAATCTCCTGGAATTGCTCTAAAGCCTTGCCAGCTCTGGTTTGGCATCAAGCCTGATTTGACTGTTTAAGCAGCCCTCTTCTGCCCCCTTCTGGCATAAGTCTGCATGTGCACAGCTGGGCCCCGGTAACTGTCCTAGATTTACTGTGAGAGCAAGACCACCAAGTGTATATCCACTTAAGTTCCCTTAGCAAGGAAGGTAGTAGCTGACTAAAAAACTTCAGAGAATAAGACTTCATTCAAGGCTTGATGAAAGAGTCCATTCAGTGAAGGGCCCCAGGCTAGTTATATGTCTGATGCCTCCCTATACCCTATATAGTAGAGGACAATGTTCTGCTTTTTATATTAGACATTTGAGATGTAAATGAACATCAAAATAAACACTGGTGCCCAACAATTCCTTGTATCTCCACTTTACTATGAAATTCTTGCGTTATTTTCATGGAAAGAGTAATGTCAACATGAGTAACATTTCTTGAAGCAGAAAAACATACTAAAAAATGAGATTGACTTTTTTTCTATTAAAATTTTTTACTAGCAACTGAAGCTAGTAGATGTCTGCCATACATATGTAAGTGTGTGCGCTCCCTCATTCTCTCTTAAAAAAATAATAAAGCTATAGGAAAGATATCCAGATTTAAAATTCAGATTAGATTTAAACAGCAGCAACTGTACAAAGGGAAGATTTCGAGGATGATGACAGTTAAATTATACTCATAAATAAAAGTAACCTTGACAAAGACTCGAATTTGGCTGAACTTTAAGTGGAGGTTTATATCAATTACAAGGTAAGAAATCTTCTACTTCTTCTAATGCTGTCCCACAGAGAGAAGCTGACAATAAAAAAGGCATCCCATGCTATTTTAGTTAATCTTACCAGTAAAGACGATGGGCAATCTGGATGCTTTGCAATGAGCGGTGCAAGAGGAGTTGTACCAGAGGACTTTCAAGGTTCCATTCAAACTTGACAGCCTGAAGTAAGAGATAAAATTAATTTACTCTTCTTCTCAGTAACAAAATTCTAGCAGAATACAAAAGAGCCAACAAAGTTTATGAAAAGACAAAGGAAAACAGCATAAACATTTTAACAGGATGTTAAAATTATATTGATATTTGATTATATTTGATATATTATAATAAGATAACCTTATTAGCTGGTGTATAACATAGCACACACACATCACAATTTGGATTTGTGTAGTCTCTTTCTCATTTATGCTTTAGTATCACAAGATAAGAAATAAGAACAGATGATTGGTGGAGTTCAACCATGCCTAGGAGAAGAATCCTGGCACACATAAATATATATAGTATGATTGGTGTCCTAGATATAAAAATGGCATTATTAGATAGTAGAGACTACTTCTTTGGGGAATGAAATTAATGCACATTCACAGCCTTAACTGAAATCACCAACTGATACATCAGTATTACCCTGCAGAACCTGAAACTTTACTTAGAGGCTTCGAGCTGGTTGGTGCCATCTGAGTCCACCCCTCTCCAAATCCCTTCCCTCATCTCTACTGTGAACAGCTCGTTAGGATTTTCTGGGATCCCCAAGCTGGTGGAAAATACAGACAGTAATGGCAGCCCCTAATATCCTTGTGGACCTAATTCAGATTAGGTACTCTGCAGGGGCTTCCCCATCCACAGGCAGTACTTGGGAACCATCATCCTTCCAGAAATCGGAATATATTTGAAAATGAGAAACAGGCTCTCTTCATAAAAATTTCCATCCCTGCTAAAGAGGCAAAGCTGCTATCTTTAGTTACCCAATAACCATTTAAGTCACACACAGCCCCCCTCTGCACCCACACAGAGTTCAAGCCAGGTTTTATTCCACAGTACAGACAGCAGACAAAAGTGGGCACAAAACGCATTAACATACACATCAGAAGAAATACTTCAATGTGCTGACCATACTCAAGGATGGGAAAGTTTATGAATTCCTAAGGTGTAAGAGTGCCAAAGATGATTTCAGCAGATTTGCATAAACTCTTATTGTCTGAATGTATAAAGACCAGAATGTATGTTCTTTTAAACTGCAGCCATAGCTTGCTTTCACTTACTTGCTAATACTGGCTGACCAGGTCAAAAGTGGTGTTGATGATCTAATAGCATATCATACAAGCACATGAGCAAGAGAGAGATATCTTAGAATTTATTTCCATGCTTGTCTTTTTAGCTTTCCTTTTAGATTTCCCCATTGTTTCTTCTTGAATAAATACTTGTTGCTCTTAAATTGCTTCACTTGTTTCCAAACTCCCTGCTTCATTCTGTGCACTGGTACAATTCCCCACCCCCACAAAATCCTAACTCACCATCTAGGAGGCCGGCAATATTTCTGGTGCACACTGCATTATTATGGATTGTTCTTAGAACGCACCCACACAGCGTTGACCTGTGGTTTGCTGTAACCTCTGGGTCTGTGTCTTAATTGCTTCCTGGCTACGAACAATATGTTCTGTTTTTGTTATGGTCGTAGAGTCCTGTCTTATTTCTTTAATATATCCTTCATAATTCTAACAATATAATACATAACAAAATAACATATTTCAAGAAAATAATCAATAGGGTAGAATTTTTTGTTTCAAAAGTTTTTACGTGCTTAAAGTTTTAAAGTTAGGGGAGAGCATGGGGCGAATTCTGTAATGAATGTTTTGGAAATTCTTCCCAGTTTTATTTATTTTTGAGTCATTTCTTTCCATTTCAAGACATTTATTATCTCATTTTTAATTAGGGAGTCGTTGCAGCATTTCCTAATTTTACTTCTGTGGATGTGCTATGTCGGGTTCTTTGTGCACCTTGTCATACAAATTTGGATTTGCAGGTATATGGCTCTCAGCGACATTCCTGGTGGCAAACATATTGTTTATTTATTCTGACTGCTATTTTCTTCTTTTTTTTTTTCTGGCTGCTAATTTCAAATGGGTTTAGTATATATAAAAGTTTGTAAAAACTTACTTTTTTGATTTAGGTTAGATAGAACATGCTGCCAATATTCATGAATCATGAGATGAACAGTGTTCCTACAAGTCTGATTAATTTTTATTTGCATTACACTAACCTGAAAAGTATAGAAAAATCACAACTATAAAAACTGTAGAAGTAACTATGTGGTATAGCTATTTCTAAACCAGCTTTTCCTTTAGGGGTCCTTCAGAGAAGTGCATATTCCATGTGCAAAGCAAAATGGTATTCCAGTCATTGACAGGGGTTTCCCCCATTAGTCTCAAAGTTCTCTGTCCTAGAGGCACTGGGATAGCTCAGTTGGTTAAGTGGTTAAGTGTCTGACTTCAGCTCGGTCATGACCTCAGGGTCCTGGGATCGAGCCCCACATCAGGCTCTGTGGTCAGCAGGGAATCTGCTTCTCCCTCTGCCCCTACCACTCCACCTCAATTGTGCTCTCTTAAATAAATAAAATCTTTAAAAAAAATTTCTCTGTCTTAAATGTTCAAAAACTAAGGCACTTGGCATTTAAGATAGCTTATAATTACAACCTGACCTTTCAGATAAGAAAACATCGGAGTTAAAAAACAAAACAAAAACCGAAAAACATAAAGACCACTATATTAAAACTATCTTTTCAGCCCTCATCACATAGTCAACTTGGGAAAACAAGATTATTTGTAGTTGGAATATTCAATCATTTACATGGTCATTTGCAAGATGTATGGTTGTTTATATTTCAAAATATTCAGACTAAATCAGTCTTTGCTCATATTTCTACATTTCATTTATTGGCCATATTATTTTCTAAAATAACTCCAACATTGTGATATTTAATGTTGTGGCTAAAATGCAATATCTGTTGGCAGAATTCAGGTATTATCTTATAAAACCACTTTTATATATTTATAATCAATGTTAGAATGTTCTAACGGAAAGGCAAGAAATACATATATTATGAGGAAAAGATTATTTTCTAAATAACATTCATTTTATTTTTAATTGTTCTACACAGCTAGACGGAAAGATTTCATCACCATTATCTCTATTTTTTCCCCAGTTCTAAATAATAGCAATTTTTAAAAATATCCCCTTTGGCTCTTATAGATCTTTTTTGTAACCACTAGTTTGGGCTAAAGAATGTCTATGTTACCCATGTTGACACATGAGCTACAATTAGTCTCTGGCTTGCCAAATTACAATACCACTTTTTGTAGTCTGGTGTCTACTTACTAGAAACTCTTTTTAGAGGATTATTAATTAAAATCCTAGAATCCTTTGGAAACTCTGCTGTTCTTACCTGAACTAGCTGTGGGAGATATTCCAGTAGTTCATCATTCAAGAGGTTGTCTAATTGCTGAACGGCCACTTTACGAATTTCTTGATCTGGAAAACTAATACAAAGTAAATGTATCTATTAAGCTGCTAATGGTATAGAATAATCTACGAGAAATGTCAGGGAAAATAGAGAATGTATTCCATACCCAGCACGTAAGATAAAATCATAATCAAAACGATAACAATCAATTAAGAGGATTATTAGCAGCAAGTTATTATTTTTCCACATTTTGTACTCTCATGTGGACTGCAATAAAAAGTCTTTTCATCTAGATTTTGGAAACTTGGTTTTAAGTCAGAAAATGCCAGTTTCCTTGTCTATAAAGGATCATAGGATATCTAAAATCTTTTCTAAAGTATATAAAAATCTTTGCTTATTATTTAGCCATGCATTTGTTAAGTAAATTATTACCAGCTAGAGACCTGATGGTTTATATGATTAAAAATGGGATAAAATATATTTAAATGAGTTTTGGCCAGATCATAATGAAAAACCAGAAATTTAATAAACAAAAATAATTTAATAAGACTAACTCTTACCAGGATATGAAAGCCTTGAGGGTAAGTGTGCCTTATTCATTTTTGGACTACATATGTCTGTTTTAAGATTTAGCACCCATTAGACACTTAATAAATATTTGTTACTGGACTAAATTAATGAAAGTACTTAGTATTTTGAATATCTATCCTCAAAACAATTAATCTTCAAATGGACTCCTCAGGCTCCATCATCTTGTTCCACCAGAAAAATTAAATACAATTACTTCCAAGATCCTGGGAAGTGCCTAGAGATAACTTTGGCACCACGCTGTTCATGCTTTTGACATACTGCTCTGACATGATTAGCTATAACTGGGGCATTGGTAAGAACAATTCATTTTAAATAAACAAGTTTTCCGAAAAAAATGATATGCATAATTTAAAACTTGAAGGAACTACTTACAGTAACTGCAAGTGATTGAAAAACAAGGAAAAAATAAATAAACAAAAGTCAAAAATCCTTTTGCATAGAAACAAAATGAATGCTTTCAAACAATCAAGTGAGAGCTCTGAAGATTGGCTCTTATTACTAATGAGGTCAGTCTTTAATGTCCAGTCTCTTCATCATATCAGGTTACTGAAGGATGAAATGAATACTATGCAGTTACAGAGTCAAGGAAAATTGGTATTACTTAGTATCTCTCAACTATCCTTAGCAGTTTGAAATGTAATGCTTAAATGTAATGTTTTACATATTTTTCTTAAATTAAACTGAACATTTTAATTGCAACAAAAATTTCATTTGCACAGTCACTCGAAACCCTTATTTCTGACCTGCAAATACTTTTCCAATAATTTTCTCCCTTTGAACAATCTAGCAGTAATACCCAGCAAGAGACTCAGATGAGTCCAGACTTATCTCCTGAAGTACTAAGGTCAGAAGATCCCAGCATAGCATCAAGTGCAGGTAGAGAGCAGAAAGAGTGCAATAAAAAAGCTAGAAGAAGGTCAGCTTGTTTTAGCACACTGAGACTACTTTCTCCTAACTAAATGTGATTGATTCTAATTTATTGCTCTCAATTACTAAACTATTTGTCTGAAGCCTGTAGACATCAAGGTCATTTTGAGGACAGTTTGAAGTCTTAGAGGGAATAGTTACTCTGAACATTTCGCTGCCTAAGTGATGAGGTAAGTCAGATACAAGTCACCTGTGCTTTCATTGATATGAATGACAATAGAGAAAGAAAAATAGAAACAAACATCACAATAAAACAAAACTCTTTGGTGAACACTATACCTCTAATTATGTATTTATTTCCAAATACTAGAATGTAAACTCCATGAAAGCAGAAAATTTTTGCCCATTTTGTTCATGGATGTATCCCAGATGTCTCCAGATTGGTGAATATGCTATATATATATGTTTGCAGAACGTCTAAACTGAATTCTCTTTCCACCTAAAACATGTCTACTGCTAGACTTTTCTCTTGTGGTCTGCATTATTATCTTTATCCAATTATGTAGGTCTAAAATTTTGAGTCATATTTTCCCCTCTTCATTGAATTTTCCACCCTTTCCCATCTGGCAAAATTCGATTCATCTTTGAAGTCAAAACTCAAGGACCAGTTTACCTGGGAAGCTGTAAAGTTTGTAGAATTTATCATAGTCTTCTCAGTGGGATTCTATATTATGTACTTGGTATGTAATTCATTCATTATGAATCCCTGATACAAGCACAGCTGAATAATAAGTTCCTAGTAGTCTCTTATCTTTATATCTAATCAGTTGTCAAGTTGGCTTGGCTTTTTTACCCTAATAGTACTCTAGCATTATGTCTGTTTTCAGTTTCTTCTGGAACTAGCTAGTCTAGGCCATAATTATCTCATGCTGGTACTAATATTTTTCATAGTAATACCTTATAAATTCCCTAATTTATTTCTAAATTCATTTCTCACAAAACATTAATTGGGCTTCTATTTCCAATGTACCTCTCTTAGGTCCATACTGCTTATCTAGACAGCCAAAGCTAGATGAACACCAGATTTTTCTTCTACTATAATGCTGACTAAACTGCCTTGGCTCACTGGTTATTTTACTCTGAAAATGTCATGTGTATTCTCTTCTTTGTCTGCAGTGTAACCCCCACTTGGAACAGCTTTTTTCTTTTTAAAGTTCCAGTCCTCCTTCAAAATGTGGATCAAATCCTTTTAAAGGTGACTATCCCAATCTTTACTAATCACTTCTCTGAACTCCAAGGGCATTGACTGGATGACTCCATTGGGCAATGAGGATATGCTAGTGTTTATTAGAATTTATCCTTTTTTATATATGTATCATCATTCCTCAACTATTGAATAAATCAACTGAAGATAAGAATTGGTCTATTCTCTTCTCTTTTTTTAAGATTTTATTTATTTATTTGGCAGACATTGACCACAAGTAGGCAGAGAGAAAGGCGGGGGTTGGGGGGAAGCAGGCTCCCTGCTGAGCAGAAAGCCCAATGTGGGGCTTGATCCCATGACCTGAGATCATGACCTGAGCCAAAGGCAGAGGCTTAACACACTGAGCCACCCAGGAGCCCTTCTTTTTTTTTTAAATTCTTAGGATTTAGCACCACGCTTTATACATATTTGGTCATTAATAAAAATGCATTGATCGTGATGATAATGAGAAAAATCATACTATTGAGCCCATTTTATTTCTTGCTGTGCTCTGAAATAATTTACATTGGTAGCAATAGATTTAACTCAAAAATACCACTTACGTAAGTTCCAGGTTTTTAAAATTTGTTTCCTCTCAGTCAAAAGGGTGAAGGAAAAACAAATCTGAAGGTAATGAAAAAGAAAGATGTATCTTTTTTTTCAGACTCCTTCAGGAATAGGAGACAGACACTAGTTACATCTATACAGCCCAAAAGAAAAATTATTTATTTGTATTGATATATAAAAATGCTGGGAAAAACATTTTTACACATTAGTGGAAAGGAATGGATCTTTTTATTCACTACTCTTACATGAAGTTAAGGAAGAAATTGGAAGAGAAATTGCTAAGAGACTAACCACATGACATCCTGGGATGTGACTAAGGCCTAACAACAGTAAAGCACATCCAAATATAACTTTCATTTGATTATTTTAGGAAGAGTTGGCCACATTTAGAGAAACGTTGGAAGTGTTACTGAAGCTCCTGGGAAATGTGCCCCTTCATACATTATGGCAATATATAGCAACATGTATTTTAGAGAATCTTTAAAATTTGATTATTCCTTGATCTTATGATTTACTTTTGGGAATTTATCCTAAGAAGATAATCAGAGATATGTGTGAGATTATATGTAATTGTAAATAACATGTCTAAAATAAAAGTTAAATAAGCTATGACCATATAAGACAATACCTGTAGTCTAAAAATCTTAAAAGAATATTTAGTGATATGAAAATATAATGAAAAGTATATGCAGTATAATACTATTTAAAAATTTGCATATTTCTCCATAAACTTGACAAAAAGATGAGAACATTTAAATTATTAATATCAAATATCTGAATGGAAATTTCATGGATGATTTTAGTTTTCTTTTTTAAGCTAAATTTAAGTTTTTCAAACTTTCTATGTGACAGTTTCATTGGTTACTAAAATATAATGATTTTTAAAAAGTAAGGCTCATTTAACTAATTATGAATATATATGAATAAGTATAAATTCATTACCAGCACTAGAAAAAAGCTTCAAATCATATGTCCCTTTAAGAATAAACATCATTGTGTAAAAGAACAAGTACTATGTTTCTTTTGGTTGACTTAAAATATTATTTTAGCATAATAGGTCCAAACAGGGATCTCTGCCTCTAGAGAATTTCTGCTTAATACCTTCCCAGGGCATTGACCTCAGGCAAAGATCAATGGACAAATATATTCCACCAATCTTGGCATTTCCTCCCTGTGATGTTTAAACATTCTCTTGGGGCACAGTTATTGGCATTTCATGCTCAGTAACGCATTCCTCAATGAGGTGAGGGCCCCCATATTTTCTGAATGTCATGTAATATTTACAGACCAAAATGTCATATGTGACAGAAGAACTGCAACCTATTTTGAATTTTCCATAAGCCAGGTTATTGTACTTTCCAATGACCCAACTTGCTTGAAAAATACACGTAATTTCTGCCAATAATAAACCAGGTGCCACTCTCCAGTGATTCTGCTAACCTTGGGACTACTGATTACTAGAGGCATGGACATTATACCTTGAGACTGGAAGAAACGAAAGTATCATTAGAAGATTCATTAGGCTGATATTAACAAGGTTGTCATTTACTTAGGTTTATAAGGAACTTTCTAATAATCATTCAGAAAATAAATCATTTACAATGTAGTAAGTGGCAATCTATTGGATTTGAGATATTAAAAAGATACAAATTCAGTAAAATTCTATGACTTGCTGGAGAGAAATCACGTAAGGTGAAGAATTTCCATTTATTATGAATTTTTAAAAATAAGTGTAACAAGAGTTCACATGAAATAATCACTTCTTTAAGGTTATTCATCATTTTTTAATTGTCCATTTAAGTAACTTTAGGTTATTTAATTTACTTTTCAAGCATGTCTGAATAGAGAGCAAAACCAAATTTGGTCAAAAGCAAAATATCAGACTGGCTTACTATTCAGTTTTATATGAACTTCATGAGCAGTGATTCTACCTATTCAGGCCTTGGTTTCCTCTAAATTGGGCTAACAATTGAGTCTCTGGCATCTGTAAAAGGACATAATTCCACAGGTAAGATAAATATAACTCTGTACAATAATCAGTAAGGAAATATTTAAAAATTACAGTCCGTTGTCCAATGAGTTCATTCAGACACAAAGAAAAAAGCTACTCCTTGAAGACTAGAATTGTAAAAGCTAACAAAATGAATCTAAGACATGTGACTAAAAAACTCAAAGGTGGAAAAATTAAGTAAAATGAAAGCAACTTCAAGATAAACATTTTCAAAGGAACTTTAGTGAAATATCAACTCTGCATTTTGCCAACCATGTAAACACAAAATTTATGGTCAAGCAGAGAATTAAGATGGAATGGTAATCCTTACCTGGGCAGGAAAAGAGTATCAAGTATTTAGATAACTCTTTAGCTGAATGTAGAAGTAGAAACTACCCAGTATTTAGGTTGCTGTGCAACAGAGAGGTTCTCCTATGTTTGGTCTCAAGACGCTTTTAACCCTCTTAAAAATTGTGGAAGCGTCCAAAGAATTTTTGTTTATGTTGAGTTACATCTATTAAGAATTGCCATAGTAGGGGCACCTGGGTGGCTCAGTGGGTTAAAGCCTCTGCCTTCGGCTCAGGTCATGATCTCAGGGTCCTGGGATCGAGCCCCGCATCAGGCTCTCTGCTCAGCAGGGAGCCTGCTTCCCCCTCTCTCTCTGCCTGCCTCTCTGCCTACTTGTGATCTCTCTCCTCTCTGTCAAATAAATAAATAAAATCTTTAAAAAAAAAAAAGAATTGCCGTATTAGAAACAAACCCAAGACATTTAAGAAATAAATATTTATCAATTCATTTAAGATAACATCAACTCCTCCTTCACATGTTAACATAAACAATATATTCCTATGAAGAATAGCTATACTTTCAAAAACAAAGAAAATGTTTAGAGAGAAGAATGATACTGTTTCAGATTTTTCCAAGTATCTATAATGTCTGGCTAGATTCCCCAGCTCTTTCTGTATTAAATCTGTTGCAATACTGCATGTCTGAAAACACTCTACACCCATAAGTGAATACATGTGACAGAGGCAAGTGACATATTAAGAGTTATTATGGAAATAGTCTTGACCTTACAACACCCCCATATGCATTTTGGGGACTACAAATTGAGTTTTGAGAATGTAGTTTTGGCATGTTTTATTGTTGTGGGGCCATAAGTTAATTAATCAGCACTTGTAGTCTGATTTGAAGACAGCAGCACATCAACTTATATTTTCCCTGAATGACAAATTGGCTTTGAAGTCACATGACCTACACTCAGATTTGGGGGTCATTATTCCTCTTCTCTCCCCTCAGTCATTTACACCTCTTCTCAGAGAGCAAAAGGAACATCACCAAGGATCCAGACAACCTTCAACCGGGCCAGTGGCACCATGAAGTGAAATTTCAACAGAAAAATACACCTTTCAACTTCTTCCATTTGACTTGTTATTTTGTCATTTTTATTCCTTTCTTATTTTCTCCCCATTTCATTGTTTTTCTCTTTTGTCCTTCTTTGTCTAGTTTGAAAAATGATACAGGGTCAATATCTTACTGAAACAAAGCTTTTGAAGTGATGGGTAAAAGCCAAATGCAATGTAACAAATGTCGACCTTTAAAAAAAAAATCTTTGGATAAAATGAAAAGCAAAGAAATCTGAGATCAAATTTACGTGTAAGAGAAATGTCAGACTTTGGAATACACAGTAAGAATTCATGCAGAATGCCGTGAGGCTATTCATAGTTAAAAGCCCCAATGTCAGGTTAGAATTAGAAAACTATCAGAAGTGCAGAACACTTTCTCCAGCAGGTTTTGAGTCTGATGACACACTCAGCACCAACTTGGAAGAAAAATGTCAATATGAATATATTTGCTATTTTTCTAGTACTAAAAATGATCAGATATGACAGAAGAAATTTTTTTCTAGGGAAAATGGGGAATAAGGATCCTTTAAGTTGATTGTAAACCTCTACTCACTGAATAATTCATGTTCTTTCAAGGATTTTCACATGATTACAGAATATTAGAACTCAAGGAAACTTGGAGACCTGGATCAATCTCCTGATTACACAGACAGAAAAACTAAAAGAGAATTTGAGCTGTTTGCCCAAGGCCATCTGTTGGTGGCACTGAAACTAGAATCCAAACATCCAGAATATGAGGCCAATAGGCTTTCTACAATTCTTCTAGGAAGGTCTTTTTCTTTTTTGACTAAATATTATCATATAGACTTATATGAAATCCACAATATCAGCTTAAACGTATTATTTATTTTATGGCATCTAAAAGATCAATAGAGACACAATGTATAATGTAATTGTAATGTACATTACACAGTGTGTAATGTAATTTGTCTAATTGGACTAGGACATTGGCCCAGTCATAACCCAGTAAGAATAAAAATGACCCAGAGACATTAGGAACTGTGCAGAGATATTTCTTGATGGATAGCCCATGGATTTGCATGTAGAAATTGAGAATTAACTATATATTTATGACATTAATTAGATTCATTTATAATTAAATAGTTACTGATTTTGTTCTTCTATATGATTACACTTTGATTTTATGTATAGACAAGCTCAGAAAGGCACTACATAAAGTAAGTGGTATACTGGAGGCACTATGTAGAAATTTTTTATTTTTTATTTTTTTTAAGATTTAATTTATTTATTTGAGAGAGAGAGCATGAGCAGGGGGAAAGGGCAGAAGGAGAGGGAAAAGCAGACTCCCCACCAAGCAGGGAGCCCAATGAGCCCTAGGATCATGACCTGCGCCGAAGGCAGGTGCCTAACCAACTGAGCCACCCAGGTGCCCCAGAAATTTTGTGTTTGGATGGATTCAATGTTACATGCAAAGGCAGCATGATGTTATGAAAAAGAATAGGGATTTTGAGTTTAAATATGAAGGATCCTCTTTTCCGATCTCACACTTTCTCTCTAAGTAAATTTATCTCTACCCTTAACTTAATTGCCATCTTTCTGTGGATGATTTCCAAATTGGGATCTCTAGCTTAGATTTCTTCCTTGAATCATCACCAGCCATCTCAAGCACACGTCAAAGCCAACCTACCCCAACCTAAATGGGACGATTCTTCTATTAACATCTACTTGTTACCCAGTGTTACCCCTACTTTCCTTTTACTTGCATTATACAGAAACCTGGAAGTAATCCTTGACATCCTCCTTTTTTACTGCCCTTCCTCATTTAATCCTGTCACTTTTACTCTTAAGTGTTCTAATTCTATTCATTTTATTTCATCACCACTACCACACTTCTAAGGCTGACTTCCTATCCTCTGACACTTAAGACTACTTCTACAGCTTCCTAACTGATCCCTCATTTTTCCTTCTCTCACCAAATTTATGCTTCACTCAGAAGCCAGAGTGATCTTTAAAAGATGCAAATTTGTGCATTATGCTAACTTTAGTTCCAAATAAAGTGCCTTACATGAGTATGCTATCAATAAATATCCACAGAGTAAATGAATAGATAAATTGGGCTTCAATTTCTTCATCTGTAAAGTGGAGATCAGTAAAATGGGAGAAACTGTAAATGTCGGTAATAATATTAAAGAGGTTGTCTTATAGAACAAATCATATAACATATTATGAAAGTATTTTGCAAGCTATCTCATTATTCAATTGTGAAATATTTATCATATAAACTTCAACAAGTGAATTTAACTTATTTAAGCTTAATTGAAATGAAATTATTCCCATGAATTTATCAATTTTTATAGTTTGGCATTGAAAGAATCTGAAAACTCTAAACTCGATATAATTATGACAAAGAGGATAGTAATGATAAAGATGATTGGAAGAATTTTATTGAATACTCTCATAAGTACTTTATCCTATAAGCGATAAAGATGATTGGAAGAATTTTATTGAATACTCTCATAAGTACTTATCCTATAACATAATGTTATTACCCCCGCTTTATAGATAAGGAAGTTTGCCCAAGGTCATTCAAGTAATAAGTGGCAGAGTCAGATATGTCTGATTTCAAAACTTATGCTGTCAACTGTGAAATTTGGAAGCAACTCCAGAAACTCTCTAAAAGTGCACACAGATAAGATATACAATTCCTTTGGGTTTATGCTATTCTGCATTTCTCATTCTCAGTATATTAGAAGAGTATTGACTCTTCCTGCATAGACATTATTGAAACTTCCATATTCATACTTATCTATAATTGTATTCAAATTTTTCCTTGCCTCCCACCTGAGATGAAGAAGTGACTCTCTTCCTTTCCTTGTATAAAATTCCCATTTGTACTTTTGTTCCAAGCTATTGGGTGTTAATACCTTCCACTGTGCCACTTCCCCATCCTTCTACTTTCTGATCTTCCCTTCATGTATCATCCTTCATGTCAATTTGTAAACATGCTTGAAGTTTTTTTATTTGAACAAGCATACCAACCCCAAACCTCAAAGCCTTTACCATCAATTCTATTTCAAGAGTCACAATTTATTTACTTCTTGCTACTTCTGCTTTAGGATCTTGAAGTATGGCATCCAACTTTACTGCAGTTTTATATTTGTCTCACGAATGCCATCAGTGACTGCTCTATTCTCAATCCATTTATCTGTTTTTAGACTTAATTCTACTTAATACCTCTCCCAAACCTTTGAAAATCCTTTTTAAAGAACTTATTTATTTAAGAAAGAGAGAGAGTGAGAGAGCGCAGGGGGGAGGGGCAGAGAGAGAGAGACTCTCAAGCCGACTCCACACTGAGCACAGTGCCCAACACAGGGCTCCATCTCAGGCCCCTGAGATCATAACTTGAGCTTAACCCAGGAGCCTCTTTTGAAAACCTTCTTTATGAATTCTAAATTACCACTCCTTTCTCCATCTCTTCCAACCTCTTGGTCACTCTTTCTATTGCCTTTCCTGGCTTTGTTTGCTCTCTACTGCTCTTAAAATGTTGCTACTCTCCAGGGTTCAATCTTTGGCTCCTTTATATACTTTCTTTACATATATACATGCAGTACCTCTACTTCTATGGCTTCGGTTACTGCCTTTAAGCCAATAATTCACTATTATTTTTCAAGCTTTGGTTTCTCTACTAGGCTTCAGTTCTGAATATACAACCACATACTGGTCATCTCCTTCTAGATGCCCCACAGGTTTTTAATTATGCAGTATTACAAAATAGAACTCTCTACCTTACACCACCCAAATTTTCTCTTTCTTCTATCACCCTTGTCTTGATTAACCATATAGTTTTCTATCATTTACCCAAAAGAGAAAGCTCAAAGTCTTCCTTATCTCTTCTCTTTTTTTCACTCTCTCTGAAATGTTTCTCAGATCTGTTCTGTGGATCTCTACTATTTTCAAGCCCAGACCATTTTTCAAATGGACTATTTCAATACCTGACATCTATCTAATATCCTTGTTCTCATTTTCTTTCTTTAGTTCATCCTTCACATTGATGTCAGCATTATTCTTGTATACCATAAATCTGATTGTATGACTCCCATTCTTGACAAAATTCCATGGGCTGCAGAAATGAGTCCACAGTAACTACCTGGCTCATGAGACCTAAAACATCCTAAACTGACCTATCTTTTCAGTCTTATCTCACAGTATAGTTCCCTTCTAATATGATATTAAATTACTCACTATTCTCTGAACCTCTATAACTATGCACATGCTAGTCTTTCTTCTTAAAATTCCATTTCCTCTCTTCTCCACTCAGGAAATTACTATGAATATTTCAATTCAGACTTCAATTCCTTTGTGAAGATTTCCTTACCTTCTCAGAAAGAATCTGTCCCTCTCTCCTTTGGGCACATATAGCACTTAATATTTTGGTTATAGTATGAATTATATTGTGGAGTGATCTTTAGCATTAGTCTTTTTCTCTAAATTGCTTTTTAGAGATAGTCACTATGACTTATTATTCAGTCTCTTTGATTCACTGCATGTCAATTTCCACATACACATATTTGTACTCAATATATAAATGGGAAAGATACAGAATCATCCATCACTTAATTATTTAGTCTAATGTGGAAACTATTAACTGTCTCCTTTTCAATATTCCATGCTACCTATTTAAAATGCTAGTCTAGAATGTCTTTAGTGTAAATTAATCTCTACAATAAAAGATACAGTGGTTTCATGCAAACATGTTTATGAAACATTTTTCCAAGGAAACTGATTTTGGATGCTAAGGCACTGCCTGTTAAGCATTGTTCTTCTTCCCGCAAAATAATAATTTTACATCATGTGGGATGGCAAGTTCTAGTACCTTGTCAAATTTTTATTTAAGCTTCTGATGTAATGCTCTGATGCCAGTTCAGAGTTGCTATTTTTAGGTGAATACTTTCCTTGAACTGTCTTTTAATTCCTTGGGTAATTTCTGCTTGCTATTAGCAGTTGAATAGTTATGCCTGTGCATCAGAGTTCAAGAAAATAGCAACCATCTGCCAAGAACCACAGACCTTAGCCCTGGGTCTCTGGTATTCTGACAGCACCGTTTTCTCTAATGGAAATATCAGTACCCAGTGAGCACACTGCTGGCACTCAGTAGTGGAAATATTAACACCCCATGCCCCACACTAGGTAAATTAAATCTCAACATGTCTCTTGCTAAAAATAAACCAAAAGAAGGTGGTGAATCTTTGGATTGGATTAAATAAACAGTAATATTAAAAATTCTCTGAGCTAGAAATGGAGCACACCAGTCCTCAAGAGGTTAAACCATTGGAAAAATAGACTATTCAAAGGAGAAAAAATACAGCTCTCTGAAGACCTCACTCTGACAACTCACTTAACAAGCACAAACTGTTTGTTCTAGAAAAGTCAGCTTTTGAATTTAGAGAAGTTGAAAGGTTCATTTTTGGAAACAGCTTGTCCTCAAGTTTTTTAGTAGTTCAGTTAAAGAGAGTGGGAGTCATAGAATGAGTGCAATGGAAATATTTTAACCTTCCCAGTGACCTTCTTTGGTGCATGATAAGGAACTGTCCAATGCTCAAATAAATCAAATTTCTGCTAAATTTCCTGAATGATGTTTAATAAACAGCACTCTACTTTGAAATCTGTCCCTATAGTTTCTAAAAATCTGATTGTTCAGAAAAAAAAATTACACAGTGCAGTAAAAACATCCAAGCATGTTAAGATAGTTAAGTACTGCTATTTACTATAATAAGACCATGTTAAGACAGTTTTATTTACATACTTAATATGTAAATAGTCTAGAGTATTTATGTAGAAAGACTATAATCATAGCAGTTAAGATTTCAAGATCTAAATCTCTGGGTTTAAGCTGAGCTCCTCAATTTACTAGCATTCCATTGAGCAACTTAATCTCTGTAAGCCTCAGCTTCCTCACAGGTACAATTGGAATAATAATAGTATTTGCCTCATAGGGTTATTGTGACTATTAAAATTAGATAGTACTAAGGGGCACTAAGTAATAATTTGATCTTTATATTAAAAACCTTGTGTCAAATAGATTTTCAGCATCTGTTTGGGTAGAGAAGGCTCACTATAAATAGAATTATGCTTATTCATCAGGGATCAGAGACTACTGAAGTCCATCTAGCGAATCCTTTCATTTTACAAGCAAGAAAACTAAGCAGTATTGTGGGCTTTATTCTGATAAACATTTTTTTAAGAATCGGCCACAACTCTGAGCACGAGCACGGGGTTGGGGACTCAGGATCCCGCTAGAGTGGTGAGCCCCATGGGATGCCTCTGGCAGGTGTCCGTGGTGCACCAAGTACTTACTGCTTGGCTTCAACCTGCTCTTTTGGCTGACCAAGTCAGCTGTCATTGCTTTTGGACTATGGTTTTGGTTTGGAGGCACCATGAAGGATTTATTATCAGAGGATGAGTCATCGCCATATACCCACCTGGGGCTCTGTGTGTTGGTTGGAGCAGAAGCCCTGATAATAGCCATGGGCTTCTTCAGGTGTTAGGAAACCATGAGGCAGTTTTAGTGTGTGCTTGGCTTTTTCACCTGCCTACTGATGAAATTTGCTGCTGAAATAACCACTGGAATATTTGTTTTTATAGGCGAAGTACGATAGGCTCACACGACATATGAAGAGGCTTATTATAACTATTACCCTACAGATAGGGAAAAGGGAAATAGGACTCTCAGTACTTTCCACTCAATATTACAATGTTGTGAAACAAAAGGTCTGAACAGGTCCAACCCATATGCCCAAAGGAGCTTCTAGGACACAGGCATTGTATTGATGAAATTGAGACCATAATCAGCATTAAGCTTCAGGTCATTGGAATCTGTTGGTATTGGAATTGCTGGTCTCACAATCTTTGGCATGATGTTTAGCATGGTCCTTGGCTGTGCAATGCTAAACTCATGAGATGTGATATGAAGCCACTTCTACATGGAAAGTACAAGATACAGCTTTCACACGCTGTTGCAGGAGTGGTCTCCTAGCTCACTTTTAATATTCGAAGGACACTTTGAATCTAAAATAATCTGTTGTCAATTGTACATTTGCACATGTATGAAGGTTTGGCTCATTACTGATTTACCCCTTGAGTAAATGCCTATTGCCTACATTGACTGAAAGTATATTCATGTGTGATCTGCATGTTTTGGTACATGAATTATATACAGTGAAATCTCTTTGCTGGGAATTGCAGATTCTTGTTATGTCAGAGCAACAACTTATTTACCTCTGAAAAAAAGAAGAACAAAACTTTTATAATGTTTAAAAACTTGGGTATTCAAAAGGAAGATTTTTCTAAGAAATATTCCATAAACTTTATAAAAAGTATTAGTTGATGCATTTAATGTCTTTTAAATAGACTGAGGTATATCTTAGTAAAACAATAATAATTTCCCACCATAAAACCCGTTTATGCTTTGGAAACTAAAAAGATGTTATATCATCTGGTGAGAAAATTAGGCTTTAGAGATATTTTAGAGATTCATATTTCTATTTTTACCTAACTATTCTTTTAAAATTTTAATATGTTTACTGAGACACAATTCAAATGCCATACAATTCACTTAAACGGTACAATTCAATGGTTTTTAACATGTTCCCAAAGCCGTGTAACTATAACCAAAAACTATAACCAAAACTTCATATCTATTAGCAATCAACCCCCTTATTTCCCAACCTTCCCTAGACCTAGGCAACCACTAATCCACATTTTGCATCTGTAGATTTGCCTATTTGGGATATTTCTTATAAGTGGAATCATATAATCTTTTGTGACTGGCTTCTTTCATTCAGCATAATGTTTTCACTGTTTACTCATGTTGTAGCATGTATTATCACTCATTCCTTTTTATTATTGAATAATATTACATTGTATGGATAGACTGCATTTTATTTAGCCATTCATTAGTTGATGGTCATTTGGTTTGTTTCTCTTTTTTGGCTATTATAAATATTGCTTCTCTGAATATTCATGTACGAGTTTTTGATTGAACATGTATTTTATCTTGAGTATATACTTAAGAGTGGAATTGTTGGGTCACACAGTAACTCAATGTTTCATATTTTTTTTCAATGTTTCATATTTAAGGAACTGAAAATTATTTTCCAAAGTGGTTGCACCATTTTACATTCATACCAGCAATGCGTGAGTTTTGCAATTTCTCCATGTCCTGGCCAACACTTATTATTAGTCTTTTTGATTATAGCCTTCCTACTGAGTGTGGAGTGGTATCTCATCGTGGTAGAAAAAGAAAACTTTCACCTCCTTTTCTACCCCAGAAGTTTTGGAAAGTACACTAATTTTAACATAAACCTAAGTAAATCAGTTTGAAAAGTCCTTTGTGTCACTTTCTCCCACATTTCCCTTCTGTCAGGACCTTGAGAGAGAATTCAGAATACAACTGGGCTCCACAATTCTTTTCTGATTCTAGAGATTGCAGACTTTCTTCATGGCATCAGTGAACTGATGCTTATCAAGACAGATTTAAAATAGCTCTTCTTGGCTTTTAATATAAAACAGAAGCCAAGGAAGAGCTGTTTCCCCAAACCAGAGCCAGCTTCTACACTTTTCCCACATGTTTTTCCCTAACTATAAGAAGACATCATTACTCCACCCCCAACTGCATCCCTGTGTATTTTATTCTATGAGAAGGTCTGGAGAATATATAAGGAATAAATTTTTCCCTTTTATTTTTACTGTTATCATTGGCATATTAATTGTACACTTACTCTAAATGGGGTATTTTGTATAAAAGATATAGTCCCAATTTCTATTAAGGACTTATTTCTTTTTAGAGGGGTAAAGAGTAGAGAATTTTATTTTTCTCTAATTTGCTTTGTTATTTCTGTAAGAGTAACTAAACTCCTCATTTAAGAAACTATGACCATTAATTATACTTCCAGCTTAGTACAGAAGACACAATTATAGCTTAGATCTGTTTAAAATTTATATTCATAGTTTACATTTATCTAAATTTAATCTCTATAGCTACTGAAATTGGGAACAACGAGAAGAGCTATTGAATTAATTACAGAGTCCCATTTTTTTCTCTTCAAATTCTTCCCATCAGTAATACCATGCTTGTTATGCAATTCTTACCTAGCATTCAGAAGTCCAAGTGCCTCCAAAGGGCAAGAAAATTTCCATCTCCTCAAAATGGTATGCATTTCTGAAACAGTTCTTTCATCCCATCCAGGGGCACTACCCAGGACCAAAGGAAGGGAGCAGTTTTCATTATTGCAGTAGAAACGATAAAACCATAAGTATCTTCTCTTTTCTTCAGAGAGTCTGCAAAACCAGATTGGAAACTGTAATTTATTGGAGTTTGCTACAATAACAAATGTTACAGTACAAAATCTTACTCAATTCTCTGAATTTCATTTTAGTTTACTTTGGAAAACAAGTCCTTTATCTTCTTGGGACAATTTCAAAGGTTATTTTATTAGCTTATTTCCTACTAACTTCATTCTTTTACAGAAAAATAAAATAGAGTTCAGTTCAGATAATCCACATTTATTTTTCCTTCCTCTCATTCTTGCTACTAATTAAAAAAAATGTCATTTTGGTTAACAAAATCTCTGTCTCCTTTAGGGCAGAGCAAGTTTTATCTAAATCCTACCACATGTGCTACTTAGAACAGAGGTAATCGAAAATTTACTCTCTTACTTTCTTCACAAATTAATTTAGACCCAAGTGTGCCTGTGAAGAAATGGCATATTTTAAAGATGGTATTCCTTCCTCTCAAAGCAAGTTTCATGAGAGTTCAGAAAACTCTTTGCAAAAATTCAAAAACAAAGATTTCAATTCATGCCTTGATTAGGGCTTTAAATTCTCGTATTGAACTGGAAGTTTGGAGTTAAAATGCCAGTGAATAGGATTTCTTTAAATGCCCAAGTGTTTCCCCCTGGAGAATGGTTCCAAACAGAAGATGGAAATCTAGGACTAGGGCCATTGACTTGCTGACAGTTTATCATGTTTCGCTTACACTTCAGCAGACGCATTCAGAACCACAGTTCAGCTGGAGGACAGCGTTTCTCACATGACAATGACAGCTTTTGAACACCATGTCCTCCAAACTGACAGTGTTGCTCTGTGTAAATTAGCTAAAATTTCCAAGAAGGATAGTAAGAAATATTAAAACATTTTAAAGGTTAGTATTTTGCTACATTTTAAAAAGCCATCTTCATCTACAAAATGAAAGGGTTGGATTACAGAGATTTTTGAAGTGTGTTTGGGCTCCTGTCCCATCTTGTCACTACCTTCCCCACCAGAGAGTCCTCAGAAGAAAAAATTCCATTACAAAATTATTATCAAATTATGACTAAAACAAATTATTTTGTTCTGATTAAATTCCTTTCTCCCCAATACTGAACAAGGTATTTTGCTTTTGCTTTCTTTTAGTGAAGCATAATTTACATCAAAAGAATTCACACATTCAGTTCAATAAATTTTAACAAATTCATACACTGAATAAAAATCACACCCTTTTTAATATATGTTTTCTTATGCAAACAGAGGTAAGAACGGGCAGGATTTCTTTCACTCTGGGTTAATATTACCTATTTTAGAACTTACATAAATGAAATCATAGAGTGAATACTTTTATTTATAGCTTCTTTCACTCAGTATGTTTTAAAATTATCCATATTGTTGAGTATATCAGTGGTGCATACATTTTAACCAATGAGTATTATTCCTTTGTATGAATACACCCCAGTTTGCCATTCTCTTATCTGATGGACATTTGAATATTATGGCCATATTATGGATAAAGCTGCTGTAAACATTTGTATGCAGGTATCTGTAAGGATGTATTTTTTTTATTTCTCCTAGGAA
>CM052807.1:38086627-38181200 GCA_028533885.1 Nasua narica
ACATGATATAACCTTCCATTTAGTGAGATTTTCTTTAATTTCTCTTAGCAAAGTTTTATGATTTTAATGTAGAGGTTTTGATATTGTTGATTGAATTTTATTTTATTTATTTTATTTATTTTATTAACATATAATGTATTATTTGCTTCAGGGATACAGGTCTGTGAGTCATCAGGCTTACACAATTCACAGCACTCCCCATAGCACATACCCTCCTCAATGTCCCTCACCCAGCCACCCTATCCCTCCCCCCACCCCCTCAGCAACCCTTGGTTTGTTTCCTGAGATTAAAAGTCTCTTAAGGTTTGTCTCCCTCCCCGGACCCATCTTGGCGGGGCTGGGATTGAATTTTATTTTTTTATTTATTTTATTTTTTTATTATTAACATATAGTGAATTATATGTTTCAGGGGTACAGGTCTGTGATTCATCAGTCTTATACAATGCACAGCGCTCACCATTACACATAGCCTCCCCAATGTCCTAAAGATTTATTTATTTATTTGGGAGAGTAGGGTGAGGGGCAGAGGAAGAGGGAGACAAGCAAATTCCCTGCTAAGTGGGGAGCCCATCACGGGGCTTAAACTCATGATCCTGAAATCATGACCTGAGCTGAAATCAAGAGTGGTCTAGATCTTTTTCTCCACTCCTGTGTGTCTCATACACTTATTGTCAGTATTGTCTGACAGGTTAAGGATTTATCACTATTTGTGGGATTACTTTTTTCTGTACTTCAACATGACTAATTTTCCATTGTCCTTTCTTCAAGCTCACTATTGTTTCTTTATTATGTAATCTATTAAGCCTTTCAATGATTTTTAGAAAATTTAGATATTGTATGTGTTTTTTTAAAGGCTTTATTTCACAGAGACGAGACAGAGAGAGAGAGAGAGAGAATACGTAGGCAGAGTGGCAGGCAGACGGACAGGGAAAAGCAGGCTCTCCACTGAATAGGGAGCCCATTGTGGGGCTCGATTCAGGACCCCAGGATCATGACCTGAGCTAAAGGCAGAGGCCTAAGCAAATGAGCTACCCAGGAACCCCAGATATAGTGTTTTTCAGCTTTTAAGTTTCCAATTTTATTTACTGAGACTTCGTTTGTTCATTCATATATATCTTTTTTTTTACATCTATAGATGTCTTTATAATAGTTGTATTGAAATCATTAGCTGCTAGTTTAAAAATATTTGGATTTGTCTCTGTTAACTGCTTCCTCCTATCTCAGACTATGGTTATATATTCCTGAGTCTTTTTTAATATATGGTTTTATATTCCTGAGTCTTTCTATTTCTATATATATTCTATGACACATACTCTATGTCTAACAATTATTAGACATATATTCTATGTCTAAAAATTATTGATTGTATGTTAAATATTTAAAATGCTACATTGTCTGCATTGCCATCTTTTGGGTGTTAAATATTTTGATTTTTTTTAGTAGGCTGTTTAAGCACTAGCAGATCAGCTTTAGCCTTTTGAGATTTGCTTTTATGATATGTTAGGTTAGGCGTAGCATAGTCTTTAATCTTGGGCTAGAAAACACTTACTCTTAATATGCATCTTGCCGGTTTCTTTGTTGAATGCTTAGGGTGTTCTGAGAGCTTTTTTTATTCTTACTGACAATATTTTTATGTCTTCCAGCATTGTGCAACCACATCTCCCTGTGGTAGCTCTTTTGCAGGCCTTACAAAATCTCTATCTGCTCATGAGTAGTTAAGTACTCAGTTATGTATTTCTATAGCTCCTATCCTTTTCTACTAATACGCTCCAGAACTTCCAGCTGCTTCAGCATCATTAAACTCTGATCTATGCCCACTTTTTTTTTTTTTTTTTTAATCTCAGCAAGACCACTTCTTTGATTATACCTCCCAGGGCCATGTTGTAGAAAGTGCCTCCAGGCTGAAAACCACTTTATTCATGAGCTCACCTCAAGCCCCATCCAATTTCTGAAAGCATTTGTTTCAAATGTATTTTTCTTGTCTCATATTCCTTTAAGCCAGGAGAATTAGTCTAGTAATAGGTGCCTTTCATAGCTAGAAGTGGAAGCATTAATTTCTTTCAAAACAAATATTTTTCTATCTTTTGTTCTGGAATCTTCTTCATGTTAGAAACACTCTTAGTTGTCATCAAGACTATATGTATATTAAATATTTACAAATATTATAGGTGTATTTTCATTGAATTTCATTTAGTCTGAATTTCTTGACACTAATTACATTTAATAAATTTGAAAAAAAGAATAATTATCACTATATAAATGACAAAATGTGGTATTTTGAAACAAGTTTATCTGATTCTTTTTTTGAAGTTAATCTGATTCTAACACAAGTTTTATCATACTGAAGATGTTCTCCATCTTTTTCACAATCCAGAATGAAATTTTACTGTACTGAGCTTAAAAATTATATTTGAGTAAGTGAGAGAGAGGAAAATGTTGCTTATTTTATGTATACATTATTCATTTAAATAGAAACTGAGATATAAAACAAGGTGGGATTCACTGGGGTAAACTTAAAAACATAAACTCCTAATTAAAAGAAGTTACTGTCATTATTTGTTGCTTTTGATCTTTTTTGTTTGAATACACTTAAAATTACAAAGCATGGCACTTTTTCATATTTAAAAAAAAACCCATTACAAAGATGTTAGTCTGATATGTGACCCACTTGTTATATGTAATGTTTTATATTTTTGAGTAAATAGTAGAAAAGATGCTTCACCTAGTTGACAGTAGTCTAGTATAACAATGGATTATCAAAATGTATCATGAGGACTACAAGAATAGTCCATCATTTACATCCCTGAAGGAAACTTTTTATATCAGATATTATGTGAAGAAACTTTATTCATTACAACATTTATTTTACATGTATTATTTATCAGCACAGAGTACAGTACTGGAAATATAGTGACAAACTATATTTTTTTGATAGAGGGGTTCCTTGCTCTCCTAATTCTTACAAATTTATGGGTAAGACAAGAAAAAACACATTAACAAACAGGGTGATAATAGACTGTGCTAAGTGTGTTAATAAAAGGTAATAAGACAGAGTAAGAGAAGAACTTCATTAGATAGGGTAGTCAAAGAATACTTCTTTAAAAAGATCACAATTCAGTGAAGACCTGACCTACAGGATGAGAGATTCAGTCATGTGAAGAACTGAAGAAGGAGTATTTCAGGTAGAGGGAACACCAAATGAAAAGGCCTTGAGATGGGAGAGGGACCAGCACATTTGAAGTATATGAAGGAGACTGAGGTCACTGGCTTGAAGTGAATGAGGAAAAGAGTATTACAAGATGAAATTAGAGAGGACAGCAATAAGATTACCCAAAACAGAACTCTCGATCACACTCAATACCTTAGTCTGAAATGGCCCAAATTTATTTCTTCTCCAGAAAATTATTCTTAACATCTGTCTATTCAACAATTTCAAAACTTTGGATTCTTCACTGACTCAACTTGATTCATTGCTTTCTCAGTTGGCTTATCCCCTAGTTACTACTAATCATCAAATCATGTCTTCTCAATTCCCAGAATAGGGATCCCCAATTAGCCATTTCTACCAATGTCCATTGTCATTAACCTAGTGTTAGCCACCATGATCTCTTGCTTAAAAAATTACATCAACCTTCTTGCTGTACTGCTTCCATTCTTACTTTCTTTCTAATGTATTCTTCAACTTGTGGTCTAAGGACCCATCCAAAGAGATTATTTAGGGTGACTCTCTTGTTCAAAGTATTTGTACAATTTCTTATTCTTGGAATAAAAGGCCTTATCATGTTTTATATCTTTCACAGTATACACATAAAAGTTACTTTCTTAGCTTTATACTTTTGCATGCTATTAATGAGCATGATCAGCTATGGCTTACATATTACCAGGTAGAAAGTACCAACATCACTAGTTCTCTTATAGTTCTTCCTGGGATTTTATTTTATTTTTCAGAGAATTGCTGTTTGACAAAATTTAAGTATAATTTGGTCACTAACTTAGTGCTATTAAAACTTATTTATATCTACTCTTTTTAAATCTGCCATGAAAATTAAATTTTGCTTTTTCCTACTTACTAAAACAACTTTTTACTCAGTTGAAGGATGGTTGAGCAATGGTTTATCACTGTTAAATGCTGATTATATCTAATCAGTCTCTGCTTTATTGTACTGAACTGAATGATTTCCATTCTTTTTATTTGTCCTTTGACTAAAGTTAAACTCCATTATTAAACGCAATGAGACAAATTCTTTTAAAAACATACAAAATTACTCATTTAGTTGCTAAACATTAATTGAACATCTAAAAGATATAACTTCCAGTATAATTGGTGGTGTAAAAAACAGTAGGCAAAATTCACTCATAAGACCTAGGTCACTTACAGTAAGGGAGACTGTTTCTGTGAAAGTCTGGCAATATGCTTTAAACACTCTTTTGGTGGTTCTTCAAACACTCTGGTCTCTTCAGAATCAAGTTTCATATACTCCCACTTGGTAGCTGGAAAATCAATCTGAAATAAAGAAATGATTTGCCATGTATTGAATGCCTCAAAATGCATCATTAACTTAATATTCTCTACCTAAGGTTTGTAGAAGCTAAGGAAAAATTCATATGTTTTCTGTGCTCCTTTTTACTTAAAAATAATTTTTAAAAGAATCATTAGGGTTGGGCCTAAAAGATCATTAGGGTTGGGGAACCTGGGTGGCTCAGTCAGTTAAGCAATCGACTCTTGATTTTGGTTCAGGGTTGTGGGATCGACCCACATCACACTCTGTGTTTAGCGCAGAGTCTGCTTAAGAATCTCTCTCTTCTCCCCTTGCCCCTCCCCCTACTTGTGTGCTTTCTCGCTCTCTCTAACATAAATAAGTAAAACCTTTAAAAAAAAAGCATCATTAGGGTTTGGACATGGTATTTAAATATATATAGTATTTAGCAAATCTTCAATTATTTATATAAATGGCAGAAATTAGTAATCTGTAATGTTGTCTGAGGAAAAATGAAAATGAAAAAAAGGCAATATATGAAGTTTCATAAATTTAATATTATATTTTTGCTTAATGCTGAAATTATATCCTTTCTACATTTCAGTATTAAAAGGTCTTTATATTATTAAATGATAAAAATTATAGATGGTAATTACACTTTTCTCATGTAAATACCTGAGAAAAGAAAGAGTTACTCTATGTTGGTTTATACTTCAGGAAATCTACAGGGCTGTGAACCACTTTGTAGACATGAAATTTCTGGTAAAGATCTGCTTAAGTGTATAACCAAATACAGTATTTTTTTCTTGCTCTGTAGTTCAGATTTATAGATAGGGGTAGAATTCAGGTCTTTTTTTTTTTTTTTTTTTTTTGGCAGAACGTGCTTTCCATTAAACCATGTTTCAGTGATGATCTGATTCTAGCAAATTAAAAAAAAACAGTTAAGAAAATATACAGTTTCAAACTATGTAAATGAGCTAGATATTTTAGTGCCCCATAGTGTATTTAAAGTAATAATACATTTTTTCATATTAAAAAACTTAAAATTATTCTTCTCTGCTGAACTATGTTAGCTTGGAATCTCAGAGAAAATTGAGAAACATTATAAGGTAGACTGTGTGAGTTACAGCTTGAAATACAGTTGACTCTATTTGGGTTATTTGCTAGAAAAAAATGCTGGCAATTTTATAATCTCTAAAATTTGTTGCCACATTTTTTTGGTATAATTTTTGTCATACTGTACCACTTAATACTCCAATATGATAAAAGAACTGAGTAATAGAAAAGCAATATTATAATAAATTTTGCCTCCTGACAGAAAAATTAATTTTTGTCCCTTAGAGAGAAGTAACTCCAGTACTGGCAAATTATGTTACTCTTTGTGTAACGACACACACTCTTTGTGTGCCCAAATATTTTAAACACATGAAACAAAAATACTAGAAATAGTATTTGATGAAATAATTCAGTTTTATGTTGGTTTTAAGTGAAGAGCAGGGTGGACGAGGAAACTAAAGCTATTAGATTAAAATATAGAAGTATCCCTATGCACAAATAAATAATAAATTCATTGATATATTTCACTTATGAATTTTTAATTCCTGATATATGTATGAGGCCCTACACAAACTGCATTATGTCATATTTTATGAGGCTAAAATTACTGATTCCTAACCCACTGATATAAAATACCAGAATTTGGGCACATGGGTGGCTCAGTGGATTAAAGCCTCTGCTTTCAGCTCAGGTCATGATCTCAGGGTCCTGGAATCAAGCTCCGCATCAGGCTCTCTGCTCGGCAGCGAGCCTGCTTCCCCCTCTCTCTCTGACTGCCTCTCTGTCTACTTGTGATCTCTCTCCTCTCTGTCAAATAAATAAATAAAATCTTAAAAAAAGAAAATACTGGAATTTCTCCCAAATGTTTTTTGTTCTAATTTTTCACAGAAGTTCCTACAAACTATATGTTGTTATATTTGCTCTAGAATTTTTTTTACATATAATGCATTATGGCAGATATAAAAAGTATCAATCACCTTCAAAGAACTTAAAGTCTAATTAAGGAGAAAAATGTATATATTAACAATTGAAGTATGGTACCATATATATACCTAGCACCCCAAAGCTCTGCTTCAAGTCAGTAATGGCAAAAATGTGACCCTGGTTTTCTTCTTCTGTGATTGTAACTAACCAAGCCTGCTTTGGTCTCAAAAGTATTTTTAATGGAGTGCTCCAAGAGATCTTCTCAAATGTCTCCATTGCATGTGTCATAACACCTATTTATTATATTCCTGCCTCAAGCATTGAGGGGAGACTCCTGATTTCAAGAACAGCAACAACAAAAAATTATGAGGCTCTTTTCTTTGAGATACAAGAAAATATTCAGAGCTGATTATCCAACCCTCTAATTCATACTTCCTTATACATTTGGATATTGGCTCTTATGTTCCATTTACATCTCCTACTTCACTTCCTCTCCTCATCCTTCTCCATTCACACTTGACCACCATGGTTCCTACTGTGACTTCATGACTTGGAATTCCTTGAGGAAGCTGCTGTGAATGTCCTCAGTGTCCATGACCCACAACCATGCCCAGAGGTGCCCGTGGGCCCAGTGTGGGCCCTCATGATTCTGTCAACTTGTTCAATGAACTACCTCCTTGACTGTAGATGTATTTTGGATATTATAAGGCACATGAATGTTAGACCATAAGTACTATGGTACTTCAAGGGAAGGAAGAATGCTTACCAACTGGATGGCAATTGTGGTGAGTCTTAAGGAAGGAATTGTAAAAGAGGGACCCATAAGGCAGTTCAGGAGTGATGGAAAGAAAAAGAAAAAACAAAAAACATCTGCTACATTAGGATGCAAAATGTACTGTGTTCTAAAGACTTGGTATCAGTAAGACTGTTGTCTCCCCCTAACGTTGTTGATAATGGAGAGTAAGCATCTAATACAGTGTTAGGTAAAGTAAAATACTTCGAGTGAGTAAGAACTGGTTTAAGAGGAAGGCCACTTAGATAATAGGAAGAGTCAAACACTCTAGAATCTGGATTCCAACAATTGCAATAAAGTGCTAAGTTTAGAAATATCTGTAGCTTAGATTATTATAGTGATCAGATGTATGGACACACAGCATTGATTTTTACAAATACTGTATTTCAGGTACCATGCTAGATGTTAGGGATAAAACACCCAATGCCTTCAGCAATCAAGAAGTCAATGGGCAAAAAGTCAATGAGAAAGAAGTATAATGTGGTCCATGTGTTGATAAAAATCTTATTGGTTATTGTGTGAATGCAGAGGAAGGTCACTTAACCCTACTTGGGATGGAAAGAGAGCATATGGAAGAGATTCCTAGAGGAGGGCCTGTGGATCCTAGAAGTGAATATTAATCACAGAAACAAAATCAGAGGAGGGGTAGGCAGTGGATGGTGAAAGGAAGAGGAAGGGCACACTGAAAGCAGGAAAAGAGTATTTGTAAATGCACATAAAGTAAAACCAGGACAGTGCATGTCAGAAGCTACAACATTTTCAAAGTTGCTGGAGCTTGAAGTGTCAGACAAGGAATGGCAAGAGAAACAATGGGAGAGGAGTCATGCTGTAGAGCATGACCTTAATTCTCTAGGTAGTGCTGAGTTATTGAAGAGTGTAAATAGAAGAGTGGCAGGTTCAAATTTAAGTTTTAGAAGGATCAAACTTATGGATTTTGGACTATATTATAGAATGACAAAACTAAAGGCAAAAAACCCAACTAAACTATTGTGACCTAGGAGGGAATTTCTGAACTAAGGCAGATGTGGCGAATTGAAAGGATACACTTGAGGAACATATGGGAGATAAATTGGCAGGATATAGTACAGACTGAATATGAGTAAGGATAAAGAGGGACGAGGCAAATGAAATAAGTAGGTGTATGTGGGAGCATGAACAGACATAAATAACTCAGGGGGTGAGAGCAATCTGGAGAGAAAGGTGAGCTCAGTTTGGGATATGTTTTCTTTGAAGCTGTCTGTAGAGTATCCAGGTGGGAGTTTCCTGTGGCTATATTTGTCTGAAGTGTGTAGTTTGAAAGAATCTGAACTAGAGATAGATTAAAAAGTAAACCTGGATAGATATTGTGAATAAAACCTTAGAAATGAATGAGATCTAGCAATTCTAGTGCTAGAAATATACATATATAGATACAGATATAGATATAGATATCTCCAAGATAAATGAAAACATATGCCCACACACAAACTTGTACACAAATGTTCACAGAAATGCCATTCTCAATATCCAAAAGGTAGAAACAATCTAAATGCATATCAAGTAATTAATGGATAAAGTATAGTATATCCATGCAATGTAACATTATTCAACAATATAAAAGGAATGGATACTGATATATGCTATAATATAATGTAGATGAACTTTGAAACATTATCCTAAGTCAAAGAAGCCAGTGACAAAAGACCAAGTATTATATGATTTGATCTATATGAAATATGCAGAATAGGTGAATCTATAGAGACAGAAAGTAGAGTAGCAGTTTCTTAGAGTTGGGGAAAATGGGAGAGTAGGAGGTGATAGCTAAAATATATAGGATTTCTATGTGAAGTAATGAAAATGCTCTAAAATTGATGTTGGTGGTGATTGTACTTATCTTTGAAAAAACTAAAAAAAAAATCCCCAAACAATGAATTGCACACTTAAATGGGAAGGTTGTATGGTAGGTGAATTCTATCTCAACAAAGTTTTTAAAAGAAATTCTCCTAGGGAGAGTACATATACTGAGAATAGCAATGGGCAGCAGATGGAACCTTTGAGAACTGTCATCAGGAAGGACTAGCAGAAGGGGAGACTGGGAAGGAAATAGAGAAAGGAGAAGAGAAGAGTGTTCTGCAAAGGGAAAGAGAGTGCCAAAAGTTGCAGAGAGCTAGTATGAAGAGAACTAAAACCACTACTGGATGGAGCAACTAAGAATAACAAGTAAGCCAGAATATTGTGAATTTAGACATGAATGGGGAGGTGGGGAAATAGGAGAATATAGAATAGAACAAGAGCAACGCTGACTAAAACTTTGCTCTTAGTTCTTAAATTGTAATAGAGCCACTCTACTAGATTGTACACAGAGAGACATAAAAAGTTGAGTGAGATCCAGGTTAATGAAATCATGCAATAATGTGTCTCTATTTCTTTTCCTTTTTAAAAAATATTTTATTTATTTATTTGACACAGAGCAAGAGAGAGCACAAGGAGGGGGAACAGCAGGCAGAGGGAGAGGAAGAAGTAGGCTCCCCACTGAAGCCCAATGCAGGGCTGGATGTGGGGCTTGATCCCAGGACCCCAGGGTCATGACCTAAGCTGAAGGTAAACTTTTGACTGACTGAGCCATCCAGCCATCCCAATCTTTGTCCATTTCTGAACTCAGATCTACTTCACTCCATCCATTGCTTCCAGTTGGCACTTTGGCTGTAAAACCTAAAGAAAAGTAATGGACTTAAAAGGATTCAGGTTCTGCGACGTATCATATTCTTTTCTCATACAAGGGTGGCTACCAAGAGGCAGTAACTGTCAATCTAATAAAGACAATCAGAAAAGTACAGATCTGAAAGAAGTTGGATAGGCATAGTGTAACCCTTGCATTGTATAAAGGTGAAAATATGTTTGGTGACTTGTTCAAAGTCATAAAGTTTTCTGTTTAAGAGCTATAATCCAGATTTTCTAACTCTGAGCTTGATGTCTTTCCCTGATACCCATCTTGACTCCTTAACACAAACACTGGTTGCAGAATTTGCTAATTTCCTCACTATAATCTTTAGGCTGAAAGATTCTGCTGTAAATTTAGCTGTACATAATTATAGTGATATTGGTTAGTAAGGGTTTTAACTTTAATAACTCCTATTTTATTTTGTAAATATTACCATCAATGAAAAATATCCTGAGAACTTTCCTTTTATGTCTATACCATTTGAAATTATTTTGTAAAAATTAGATTATTTAACTTTTTGCATACTGTTGAATAATTTACATATCCCTCCCTTTTGTTTTTTTTTTTTGTAAGATAAATTTGGTTATAGCTCCAGATGTTTTAGTTGGAAATCTATGCTGCAATCGAATACTTGAAACTAATCCTCAGATTTCACTTGCCAGGATCTGAGTTCCAAAGGAGTTATTCCTCTCATTTGAGAAGAATCATCTGATAGTCTCTCTTACTTCTTCCATCCCCACCATTGCTGATAAAGACCCCTTGAATTATGACTTTATATCCTCAAAGCTTATTCAATGGTCAGACTTGGAAGATTCTCATCAAGCTGAGATACTTTGTATCTGGCAAAAAACAGTCCGTTAAAAAATGCATTTTAAAAAAGATTTTATTTATTTATTTATTTACTTATTTATAGATCATGAGTGGGGACAGGGGCAGAGGGAGAGAGAGAATCTCAGGCAGACTCCATGCTGAGCGTGTGGAGCCCAACTTGGAGCTTCATCTCACAACCCTGAGATCATGACCTGAGCTGATATCAACAGTCAGACACTTAACCACCTAAGCCACCCAGATGTTCCTGCATTTTTCCTCTTTAAGAAAGGTAGTCATCATGTTTCAGTGGAACATCTGCTAAATAATAAGCCATTATATGTTGAATATCTATGATGCTGTGCCAAGATTGAAACTGAACAAACACCTTTTTCATCATCACATCCATGAGTTAGAAGTAGATCTTTGATTAATGTTTGGTGAGGACTTCCTCCTTCACAGTGAAAGGCACATTTTTATTAGTATTATTTTTCTCTTCCAGTTTTAACATCTTGCTAAACTTTTTCCCTCACCCCAAACATGGAAACTAAAGAACCCAGCAACTCTACTAGCTTTATCTAGAATAGTTTCTATTCAACTGAGGGCAATTTTATAACTAGAGGACATCTGACAATATCTGGAAGCATTTTTTGATGTTCATAACTAGGCAGGTGCTACTTGCACCTAGTAGGTAGAAGCCAAAGATTCTGCTAAATATCCCAAAATGCATAATACATCACCCAAAACAAAGAGTTATCTGGTCCAAAATGTCATTAGTGTTGAGGTTGAGAAATCCAGTTCTAGAGAGTGCTGCCCAGAGAGCACTTCCCAGTTTTTCTCTATGAGATGGAAAGTCCATATTCCCTGTGTTTCTATATACAGGAGTGGCCATGCTTCCTGTAACTTACCAATGTAATCATTTATAATGAGGAACACACAAGGAGCTCTCAGCAGTAAGGATCAAAGCCCAGAATCATTAGCCACCTTTTATTCATGATTACAAGCCACAGAAAGAAGAGGGGTCTTAAGATCAAAGAAAGTATGTTGAATGGATTTTGTTTGCAGTTTCTCCTCCACTACTGACCTAATTGCTAGTCATATAGGAAATGTACAGTTGAAAGATTTTAAGGGAACATGACACAATGCAAAAGTAGGTATAAGGTACCAAGTTAATAATATATACCAATGACTGTTTAAAGACAATGGAAATAAAAATGAATCCACATAATGAATATACTAAGGGCAACACTCCGTTTCTTTCCTTCGTGATTGTGTTTGATGGAGAATGGCTTGAAACTGCTATTATACAAGCTGGGGGGGAAAGTGCTTTGAGAACACTGAATACAAAATAAAAGAACTACAGGTTTTACAAATCCCAGCAGATTGGAGAAAGAGAAGATAATTAAAATGTGTGATCCTAGAAGAAAATTGTTTCTGTAATTGAGAAGCTACTTATCAAGCAATATTTGCTGTGTATACTTTTTCCTTTTTTTGCCATGTATACTTTAATTTCATAGCTTGACACTTACCTGAAGGATCACTGGAGATGGATGGCTTACATCCCACACTCCTGGAGCTATTATTTCTATGGGAGGCTCATTCTCTAATGTCATGCTGAATAGCATGGACCCAAGAATGGATTTGCTACAAAAGACAACAGATACAGACATGTAGGAGTCACTTTAAGAGGGAATCTATAAAAGCTTTCTTTTGGAATGTAAACATAACCAGTGACTTCATTCAGTAGCTAGAATAGAAATACAATATTCCACAAACCTAGATACTGATTAGTAGTTAATTCTAATATACAACATGAATGGCTATGTTCACAGATAGCTACATTTATTTTCCCCATGAAAAAATTATTTCCACAATAGTTTCTGATGGCTAGAATTTATTCTTAATATCTAACAATATTGATTACAAGATGGGACTAAGAGTCTTAGATTTATACTCTTGGAGTTATGAGTGCCTCAAGTCCACAAAAATATCAACTCTTCAGAAGAAGTTTGCTCCACAAAGTGACTAAATTCCCTGAGCATCATTAAAGGTATGAGCCCTAAATTTATAGAAAGAAAATATTTAAATTAACATATGATCGGCAGAATCAAAATAGTTGTGTGACTTCAGAGAGGAAATGCTTCTAAATAGAAATATAATTCATAGCCTGGATGTTCAAAAATAGGTTGTAAGTTACCATTGTAAATGAGGATGTATACAGGAAGAATTTAAACAGAAAGAATTCATGCATGGTTTCAATAGCTTTAGTAACATCCAAATTCACAGATCCTCATAGGAATTAAAAGAGAATCTATACTTGACTATATGTATGAATTAAATTATTGGTAAAATGTTCCAATGATCACTGAGGAAAGTCTTTGACTTTAATATACCAAAATAAAAATGTAAGCAAGACAACAAAAATTAAAGTTTATAAACAACTTTAAGACATCAAGTGAGTCTTACTGAAAACACTATAAAGGGGGAAGGAGCTAAGATGGCAGAGTAGTAGAGGGACCCTGGGCTTGCCTTGTTCCTCAAACACAGCTAGAAAAATATCAAATCATTCTGAATATCCAAGAAATCAATCTGAGGACTTACAGAACAAACTACACAACTAGAGGGAAAGAAGAGACCACATTGTGGAAGGTAGGAGCTGTGGAAACGTGTGGAGGGGTGGAAGCCCTTGTCACAGACAGAGATTAGAGGAAGAGGAGCACACAGGGGATTGCACAAGGAAAAAAATTCCCTAAAGCCACTGATGGAGAAAATAAGAGGGGCTGATTTTCCTATTTGCCACCAGCAGGACTCCAAGACTGGAGTTTTAGAGGTCCATGACATGGCTGGAATGAAGCGCAGAGGGTGCTGCAGTGCTCCTGTAGAGAAGGCAGGCAGATAATTCAGGGGGCAGAGGGCACAATCTGTGGATCACCTGAGATGCACTGGGAGATGGTTCCCCCTTCTTGGAGTTCACATGAGAGAGGAGGCATTGCTTTCTGGGGACAAAGGAGCCAGTGGGCACCATCTACCTCCCCCTACCCCTCAGCACAGATGCAGACACCTCCTGAGGGTGGCTAACCTGGACACTGGCTCTTTAGTGCACTTCACTCCAAACCCCATACTCCTGCACTCTGGTACAATTGCCCTTCTCGGTCAAACCTGCACCAATACTAGTGCAGTGAGATCCTCCCCCAGAGGACCAGTGCATATCCCTGCCACAGCAGGTCCTAAAGTTTGGAGATTGATTGATTGACTGATGTTTAAATACATTCCACATGGGTCTTGAACTCACAGTCCTGAGATTGAGACCTAAACTAAGGTCAAGACTCAGACACTTAACTCACTATGTCATCCAGGTACTCTTAAGGATTGGAGTTTTAAAACTCAGCTGGCCTGGGGTGCCTGGGTGGCTCAGTGGGTTAAGGCCTCTGCCCTCGGCCCGGGTCATGGTCTCAGGGTCCTGGGATCGAGCCCCACATAGGGCTCCCTGCTCGTCGGGGAGCCTGCTTCCCCCTCTCTCTCTGCCTGCCTCTCTGCCTACTTGTGATCTCTCTCTCTCTCTGTCAAATAAATAGACAAAATATTTTAAAAAAAACAAAAAAACAAACAAAAAAAACCTCAGCTGGACTGGCTGGGCTAAAACCCAAAGTGCACTATGCTGTTCCAGGCGGGCAAGTAACCCAGACATAGATAGTATGAAAACAGTGATCTGAAAACACCTATGGTGCACGAAAGGAAATTATTCACTCTAGGAGGGCTTCCCTGACAACAAGCACAAACTCCCCTCCATGGGGACAAAGGAGCTGCCATTTCCCTCCCCAACCCCTCAACATATATCAACTTCAGTAAATAGCACAGCACCAACACTGGCAGCCTAAACCTAAACCCTGCCCTCATTGTGTTCTGCTGGTACTGCTTTTTTCCAGCAAATGTGCCTAAGGACCAGTGCAGCAGGCCCCTCCACCTGAAGGACAGCACAAATCCCTTCATGCGCCAAGTCTACTGACCATAGAGTTCTGCAACACTTCAGCTTTAGAGGAAATAGTTTCAGGTTTCTTTTAACAGAGCACACATAGTTAAAACTCACCACACTCTGGCCAAGGTCCAAACACTCTCCACTACAGGCAAGGAGAAATCCTAAAGAAGATTGACCTGAGGGATAGAGTAGCCATAACACAACAGCAGAGTGTATGCAGCATACACCAGAGACATTTTCTGAAGCTCCAGGCCTAAACGTTATATGACTGCTTCATAAAGCCACTACTCTCAGGATCAGGAAAAATAGCAGGCTTTCCTAACATAGAGAAGAAGACAGAGACCTAGATGAAATACCAAGACAGAAAAATTTATCCCAAAAGAAAGAACAAGAAAAGGTCATGGCCAAGGATCAAATCAAAACAGACATAAGTAATACACCTGATCCAGAATTTAAAGCAACAATCATAAGGATACTAGCTGGGCTTGAGGAAAGCATGTGAGATACCAGGGAGTCCTTTACTGCAGAGATAAAAGAGCTTAAAACCAACCAGGCCAAAATTAAAAATGTAATAACCAAGACTTGAAACCAACTGGATTCAATGACCATAAAGACAGAAGAATCAGAGGAATGAATAAAAGATAAAGAAGATAGAATTATGAAAAATAATGAAGGTGATCAAAAGAAGGAAAAAATCTTAGATCATGGAAGTAGACTTAAGGAAATCAGTGAGTCCATAAAATGTATTAACATTCATATCATAGGAGTCCCAGAAGAGGAAGAAGAGAGAAAGGGAGTAGAAGGTTTATTTGAAGAAACTATAGCTGAAAACTTTCCTAATCTGGGGAAGGAAACAGACTTCCAAATCCAGAAAGCACAGAGAATTCTCATCAGCCAACAGCAGCCAACACCAAGACATACTGTAGTTGAATTTAGAAAATAGAGATAAGGAAAATATCCTAAAAGCAGCAAGACAAAAGAATTTTCTAACTTACAAGTGAAGAGAAATAAAGTTAGCAGTAGATCTAGCCACAGAAATTTGGCAGGCCAGAAAAAAGTGGCATGATATATTCAATGTACTGAATGGGAAAAATGTGCAACCAAGAAAACTCTATCTGCGGGGCTATCATTCAGAATAGAAAGAGAGATAAAGAGTTTCCTAGACAAACAAAAGCTAAAGGAGTTTGTGTCTACTAACCCAGTCCTGCAAGAAATATTAAAGGGGACTCTTTGAGTGAGAAAAAGACTAAAAAGGAATAGAGAAAATCTCCAGAAACAACAATAAAACAAGCAAGAAAATGGCACCAAATTGATATCTATCAGTAATTACTCTGAATGTATATGAACTAAATGCTCCACCAAGAGACATAGGCTGTCAGAATGGATAAAAAAAAAAAACAAGACCCATCTGTATGCTGTCTACAAGAAACTCATTTTAGACCTAAACACACCTGAAGATTGAAAATAAGGGGATGTAGAAATATTTTATTACACAAATAGACATAAAAAGAAAGCCAGAGTAGCAGATACTTATATAAGACAGACTAGATTTTAAACCAAAGACTGTAACAAAAGATGAAGAGCACTGTATCAAAATAAAGGGGTCTATCCAACAAGGAGATTTAACAATTGTAAATATTTTTGCCCCCAACTTGGGAGCGCCCAAATACATAAAACAATTAATAACAAACATAATGGAACTCATTGATAATAATACAATAATAGTAGGGGACTTTAACACCCCACTTACATCAATGGACAGATCATCTAAGCAGAAAATCAACAAGAAAATCATGGCTTTGAATGTAACAATCGCCAGAAGGGCTTAACAGATATATTCAGAATGTTTCACCCTAAAGCAGCAGAATACACATTCTTTCAAGTGCACATGGGACATTCCCCAGCACAGATCAAATACTGGGTCACAAATCAGGCCTCAAGAAGTACAAAAAGACTGAGATCATACCATGCATATTTTCCAGCCGCAAGGTTATGAAACTTGAAGTCAGCCACAAGATAAAATTTGGAAAGACCATAAATACATGGAAGTTAAAGAACATCCTACCAAAGAATGAATGAGTCAACCAGGAAATTAAAGAAGAAATTTAAAAAACATGAAAACAAATGGAAATAAAAGCACAATAGTCTGAAACCTTTGAGATGCAGCAAAAGTGGTCCTAAGAGGGAAGTGTATATCAATACAGACCTTTCTCAAGAAGCAAGAAACATCTCAAATATCACCTAACTTTAGATTTAAAGGAGTTAAGAACAACAAATGAAGCCTAAAACCAGCAGAAGAAGGGAAATAATAAACATCAGAACAGAAATAAATAATATAGAAACAAAACCAGTAGAACAGATCAATGAAGTGAGGAGCTGGTTCTTCGAAAAAATTAATAAAATTGATAAACTGGTTCCTAGACAGGCTTATCAAAAAAAAAAAAAAAAGGGAAATGACCCAAATAAATAAAGTCACAAATGACAGAGGAGAGATCACAACCAATACCACAGAAACATAAACAACCAGAATATTATGAAAAATTATATGTCGACAAATTGGGTAATCTGGAAGAAATGGATAAATTCCTAGAAACATGTAAATTACCAAAATTAAACCAGGAAGAAATAGAAAACTTGGAAAGGCCAATAATCAGCAAATAAATTGAATCAGTAATCAAAAATCTCCCAAGCAACAAAAGTCCAGGGCCAAATGGCTTCACCAGGCAATTCTAACAAACATTTAAAGAAGAGTTAATACCTATTCTCAAGCTATTCCAAAAAATAGAAATGGAAGGAAAACTTTCAAACTCATTCTATGAGGCCAGCATTACCCTGATTTCAAAACCAAAGACCCTCTTAAAAAGGAGAATTATAGGCCAACATCCCTGATGAACATGGATGTAAAAATTCTCAAGATGATACTAGTGAATTGAGTCCAAAAGTACATTAAGTTTACGTGATCTAAGCTAATTCCTACAGTGGATGAAGGGACTCAAAAATAACTATCAGAATCTGTCATTACTCTCCTTGGATGAAGTCCGGATTAACAGTTGCCATGGCCTTAACCCTGAGGCATATTGTGCAGAATGAAGTCAGAACATCTGAATCAAGTACATGTATGAAGAGACTTATCAAGCAATAGAGAATAGTGAGACTAAACTTCTAGCTGTCCAAGTGAGGCTTATATAATACATATTTCAAGGCAATTCAAGAGGGAAAGGATGTTTGGCACCATTCTTTGGGCTCTCTGTATGTTTAATATTACCTAATTTACTTTCTGATAATGGATTGTACTTCAACATTGTTTGAGATATTGCAAATATCTCTACAAATAGATATTTATAATATCTAATATATTCTAATATATTAAAGTCTGTAATATCTAATAAATTCCCAAAGACTTCTGTAAATGGAAACTATGGTGATGAAGATGATTAGTGGAATTAAGATGTGAAGAGAACACATCTAAGATGGTGGTCTCAGAGAGAAGATGAAAATGGAAACTTTTAATACCCAAGCCAGTGGGGACCCCAGTAGTTTTTATATTACTGCTGTTAGAAGATTTATTAAGTCAATTTAACATTAAGCAAACAATTAACAACACGATGAAGATAGGAAATGGGAAACAGTTTCTTTCATGGAAAAAACACCAGACAGTACCAAGACATCTGTACCCTATCTTCATTATGTAGGTTAAATTTTACTTCTTTGAACCTCTTGGATAAAATCAGTGGTTTTCAAGAGAATTTTATATTTGTTTTCATATGGCTTGATGGCTGGAGGTGCACTTTAGAAAGGTGGGTAAGGAGATAGCAAATAGGTTGGATGCCAGGATTTTAAATTCTCCCCTTTTCCCTTTCCTCACCCAACAAAACACATAAATTGGTTATCACTCTTATACTCTGAGATTTTGAATTAGAGGCCATTAGAAAAAGCACAACACCGCTAAATATAACATTTCAAAATATTTGTTCTGAAATATCCTTAAGGATCTATTTGATTTCAATATTGTATAAATTCCTATGCCTAGAAAAACCAACTCTAAATCTGTGGCACCAGAACAGATGGGCTGGTTTAACCTTTCTGGACCCCTGGTCCTATAGCTATGAAATAAAAGATATTAATAAAATAATTACTGTCACTTTTAGTTATAGGATTTTATGTGCACCGTGGCTTGGCATTCTGGAACCAAGAATAGAAAAGACTCCAGATACAGGCAGCCAGCATGTTCTGTGGATCTGATGTTATAAAACTCTTTGGGATTCTGCTGATCATAGGTCTAATAGGTTTCATGCCCAAGAGCAGAGCACAGGCAAAGCTGAGGCAGGAGCTTCTTGTATGTTGTTGAGATTGTCACAGTGCATTCGTGGAGCAAGGTGTGACATCTAAGGGCAGGAAGGGGGGCAGATTAAGGTAGTAACACATGTAGAGAGAAGTCAGACTTATATCTGGTTCTTGTTCTATTTTAGCCTGGTGACTTATAAAAAGTCTCTTAAACTTCCTTTATCATAGAGATCTTCATCTATAAATGAGGTATTTGTACTAATTAAACTCTGTGGGTCTCTCTTGGACAGGAAGGATAGACAATAAGGAATTCTCATCCACAACTTTTTTTATATTTGATTTTGAGGATATATCTTAAAAGACAAGATACAGTGGGGGCAGGGCTGACTACGTAGGCAACAATCTAAAGAGTCAAGTTGTTTTGAAATTAAGATTGGTTTTAGGTCTCCTTTGAAAATCTGAAAAGATTCTAATTTTTCTGATTTTAACACACCCAGAGAGCTTTGAGAATACCAATACCTGGGCCTCACTGCAGACCACTTAAATCAGAATATTTGGGTTTTGGATTTATTTTAAAATCTCCCCAGGGGAATCTATTGTTCAATGTTGAGGACTTTTGTATTGAAAGAATTTACTACAATTTAGAAACACTAAGTAACTACCACACTAGTTTTGAATTTAAGTAGGGAAGGTAGCTCACAGAAACTGTTGAGATGAGAAAAACACTTTCTTATTGCAGTGTGGAGGCATTGTGAATATAAATGCAATGGAGGTTCTATCTGCAAAAGAGAGGATTATAAAACTTCTGTGGGCAAAATTTTACCTTTGTACTTTGGAAGTTTTTTATAGACCTGAAGGTGAATTTGTGTGCTTCAAAATGTTGAAGTTTATTTGTAGACATTCCTGATGCAGCCATAACTGGTATATTTGAGTTTAATCACCTGTGGTTCTTCTGAAAACCACTTTTGGAAACCACAAAAGGATAGGAAGCCTTTAATTTGGCATATTTTCAGGTTGTGTGTAGGTTGGAAAAAATAAAGATATGAGTGAGTGTTCATGACAACTCCACGTGGCTAGGTATGGGCAATTCAAACTGTAATAAATGACAGGTTTAATAGGAAATGTTTACGGACAGGAGTCATTCCATGAAAGGAAATGAAATTAAGTGACTTATTTGCTGTAATCTGTAAACACGTGCATCAAATAAATTGGGTTAGAATCTCTGTCACTCAGAGCAATGAACACAGTGGGAGTCATTACATTCCCTAATTGCCCTACATGATGGATTTTTGATGTCTTCAAAAGATCTGGATTTTTTCAAATTGTTTAGCCCAGGAAAGAAACAGATTTTCAGATTTTCATCAGAAACAATTTTTTAGGAAATATATTTACAAATGATAATCAAAATGCTCTTTGAAGTAAGTTTTGTTTTCAGATGTAATGTCTCATCATCCACAGTTTCAATCTCTTTCCCTTAGGAAAACACCACCTACTATCAGTCTCAGATGGCATTACTTAAAGATGAGCATTCACATAAAAATGTTTACTAATGGTAAGGGATACATGACAAAACAACATGGCAGTATTTTTACTATCATAACCATCTAGGAAAAGTCTTGAAGATTAGTCTGAAAGACAGATATATTCCAAACTTCTTACATATTTAATGTTTATTGATTGCACGTTATCTGCAAAGAAATATATTAGATGATAGAAGGGAATAAAATGAACTTAATTTTTTCAGTAAATAGCTAGAATTTTTTATTCTACAAACATACTAGATGTTATAAATACAGCAGTTGAAACTTTAAAGAAATTCACTCAAGAGAAGGAAGGGCATTTGCAGAGCTGCTCCTAGTGAGAAAGTAATGAAAGTTCTTAGCCCACAAATCAAATTTTTGAAATATCTGCTAATAGCAATAGGTATTCCTTTTAGGGCTAAATTGTTTCTTTCTCTTTAATTTTAATTTTTAAGTAATCTCTACACCCAACATGGGGCTTGAACCTACAACCCTGGGATCAAGAGTCGCCTGCTTGGGGTACCTGGATGGCTCAGTCAGTTAAGCATCCAACTCTTGATTTCAGCTCAGGTCATGATCTCAGGGTCATGAGACAGAGCACCACCATGGCCTCCATGGGGAGGCTCAGTGGGGAGTCTGCTTGAGATCTTGAGATTCTCTCTCTGTCTGCCCATCCCCCCTGCTCACATGTTTTCTCTCTCCCTCTCTCTCAAATAAATAAATAAATCTTAAAAAAAAAAAAGTCACAAGTTCTGCCAATTGATTCAGCCAGGCAGCTCAAGACTAAACAGTTTCTTATAGACTTTTGAAATTTTACATTATTCTAAATCTCCTATAGGGTTGATTTTTTTTTTCTAGTTCAATTTAATAAACAAACCTCCACTGATTCCCTATTTATAAGAGGTACAATGTTAGATGATAGCTGTTACAAAGGTAAATATATTACTGTCATCAAGAAACATATATGTGGAAATGGGTACATGAAAACAAGTAATAAAGCAACATACACACACCAGATCAGGATTAATACAACAAAGATGATCTTAAAGATTTATCACAAGTGTTTTGATCATTATTTATTTTTGACTAAATTTGTGAACAAAAATTGATGAAGAATTTTCTTAGAATTTTATATTATTTATATTATTATATTATTACATTTTATATGTTATAACCATTCTTTATAACAATATTAAAATAGGAATATACATTCTAATTTATTGAAGGTCTTGTATTTTATAATTCAATTATAAAGCAAGTCCTGCCATGTGAAAAATAACTAAGCTGATTTATTTGAAATATTTTTTCCTTAATAGCATAGAAAACCATGTAACTGACTTTATCAAATATTTTCAGTATTGATCATTTCAAATCCTTATGGTTAAATCAACAGTTAATTTTGCAATGGCCTTAGTTCTGATAGACTATCTGAACTCATAGTTGGTTTACTTTTCTGAAAAATTTCATCTTAAAGTTACCAAATATTTTCTTCCTGGCAATAAAAGATCAGCAGACCAGTTACATTGTATAATTTTACTTCAGCCAGAATTCCATGACTCATATTGTTTCTAAATGACAGTATTGATCTAAGTCATTCTGAATTACTAATGCCAGAGAAACTGGCTGGTCAGAGAAGGAAAAGCAATTGAAATTGGTCATGCCAATACTTTTCTATTATAAATGACCCAGTTGACAAGTAGAGCATGAGGCCTCTTTCTAAAGCCATATCTACATTTTTGCTTTTCAGTTCCACTTTCAATTGTCATAATTTATATTGAGCTACCTCAATTTTAGAATAAAATGTCTTCTTGATTTTCTCATTATCCCATATACTGAAAAATAGTCATTTCCAAGGAGGTTTTTATTGATAAGAGAGCTTTATTAAGGACAAATGATATACTTACTCTTTTGGAAACAATGGAAGACAAGTCCAAGCCAGTAAATGGGCATTACTGGTTGCACAGACAATCCCAAACAATCTTATAGTGAGCATGGATTCCCTTGGAAGGGACTTTATTTCAAGAGGAAAATTGATCCTTAAAATAAAAGAAAAAAGTAGATTTATCTACCCAGTTACCATGATATTTTCATAGATATTTTTTAATATAATGGTATGCGATATAATTAACTTTTTGGAGGGATTCTTTTGAGCTTTTTTTTTTTTAAAGATTTTATTTATTTATTTATTAGGAAAGAGAGAGAGTGAGAGAGAGCATGAGAAGGGAGAAGGTCAGAGTGAGAAGCGGACTCCCCATGGAGCTGGGAGCCCGATGTGGGACTCGATTCCGGGACTCCGGGATCATGACCTGAGCCGAAGGCAGTTGCCTAACCAACTGCGCCACGCAGGCGCCCTCTTTTGAGTTTTTGTATTTGGTCTTATAAAAATGGAAATACTGCAGATATAAATACATAGAGTAATGATATTGGTTATTCAATCAATGGGGATTCTTTAATTATAATTTTGACATGTAAGCTTATTTTTAAAATTTATAATGACTTATAAATTTACTCTTTATAAACACATTGGAGAGAATAACTAACATTGTCTTAGGGAATGGGGGAAGGAAGAAAATAACTTATAATGGGTATTAAAGAATAAGTTGGATTTGTAAAAAAATATTCCAAGAAGAGAGAAGTACATAGACAAGGTCATTTATGCATGGAAAGATTAAGTGTAGCTGAGAAATGGTGAGTAGCTCTTTGTGGCTAGAATGAGGGATGTGGTCAAGTTGGCTGGGGAAGTTATAAAGGACATCATTGAAAAGGTAGGTAGTTGCCAGAATGCTTAAGAAGTCTGTATGCCAGGGGCACCTGGGTGGCTCAGTTGGTTGAGCGACTGCCTTCGGCTCAGGTCATGATCCTTGGGTTCCGGGATCGAGTCCCACATCGGGCTCCCAGCTCCACGGGGAGTCTGCTTCTTCCTCTAACCTTCTCTCCTTTCATGCTTTCTCTCACTTTCTCTCTCTCTCAAATAAATAAATAAAATCTTTAAAAAAAAAAAAAAGAACTCTGTATGCCAGGCAAAGGAATTTGCACCTTTTTAATGGCAAAAGGGAATATTTGAAAGACAGCTAAAAAGTAGGGCACCTAGGTGGCTCAGTGTTAAGTATCTGCCTTCAGCTCAGGTCATGATTCCAGGGTCCTGGGATTGAGGGCCACATCACGCTCCCTGCGCAGCAGGAAGCCTACTTCTCCCTCTTCCACTCCCCTTGCTTGTGTTTCCTCTCTTTGTGTCTCTCTCTGTCAAATAAATAAATAAAACCATAAAAAAAAAGACAGCTAAAAGAGTTGTTTATAATTTTAAATGTGAACCATTCTGGGTAATGATGAGATTCCCTAGGCATTTGGGGGATGATTGCTAAAATGTAATGGACATACCCAATTTCTGGATAGGTCAAGGTGAAGGAACTCCAGATACAGACCCTGGATGGATTGTAGATATTGGGTTAAAAAGGTGGCCAAGGATAACCATAGGATGGTTAATGGTGAGAAAAACTTGAATTCAGATACTGAATCCATCAATATATAAAAAAGAATGTCTAGAAGGTTACAAATGATGCTATAAAGACTGGGAGGGGTACCCTTGGGTGGCATAAGTGTCCCAGAAGAAAAAGCTTTGACAGAAAGTTGGGAGTATGATCTGAGATCTCTAATGGAGGGCAGGGAAAAGGGTACCTTTCTTTCCTTTTTGGAGTCATTTCAGTTATATAGAAATGATCAGATTCTATTATAAGCATATCAAGACAAGTATGGCATTTAGGAGAGATCTATTTATGAGACAAGGAAATGAAAGACTTCAAGAAGCTTAGATGGGGCAATATGTTTGCTAGAAAATGAGAATGCTAGGAAGAAATGGAAAAATTGAACAGAAGTTAACAGATAAGTGAACTCATAGGAACTGATTCACCAAGGGATGGGAAAAAGAAAAAAAGTGACTGGAAAGAGCAAATGGGACAGCTTGTATTGTATGATATATGATGGCATTAGGCATGAGGAGTATAAACAGAATCCACTGGCCTTGTGATTCACAGTTGAATTTTGACATCAAATTATTTAAGCAGTAGGTAATTAGAGGACTGATGGTGACCAAAGCCAATGTTTAACTGGAAGGTGCTGACTGAGGCCTCGGGTAATTTTCTCACAGTAGGAGTGGCTGACTAATCCGGTTATTAGGGAGACGTCCTTACACAAGGTGTCAAATGAGACATTGGTGACCCCCTTTTAGTGGCAGGGCAGTATCCAGACTAAGAAATAATGAGGCATCAATTCAGCCTAGTGACCATACTGATATTGAAGAAGTATACACCCATTTCCTCAATATGCTCTTCCCTATGATAAAGAGCCCCAGATCCAGGGTAGCAGTAAAGCAGCTAACAAGAGGGAAGACAGAAGGTCTATTTTAGAAGTAAAATGAATAATATTTGACTGACAGCATATTAGTAGAATAGGACAATGAAGAACTAAAGATGAATTCTAGCCTTCTAGATTATGTTATAGTAGATAATTTTAACTGATACGGTAGTATAAAATAAAGAGGAAATTGGGATGGGGTAATATGTGCAGTTTAAGACAAGATATAATTGATTAATAATAACTCTGAGATGTCAGGGTGCCTGGGTGGCTCAGTGGGTTAAAGCCTCTGCCTTCGGCTCAGGTCATGGTCTCAGGGTCCTGAGATCGAGATCTGAATAGGGCTCTCTGCTCAGCAGGGAGCCTGCATCCCCCTCTCTCTCTGCCTGCCTCTCTGCCTACTTGTGATCTCTCTCTGTCAAATAAATAAATAAAATCTTTAAACAAAAATAACTCTGAGATGTCAATACGTAAGCTGTGTGGAGAGGACAAGTCAGAAGTTTGGGTCTGGGTATATTTATATTCAAATATTGGCCCTATGACTAATAAGCCTCATTTTTCCTTATCAACATAATGGATCAAACATTGTATAAGACAACAAATGGCAAATGGTAGCAATACATTCATTATTAAATTAATAATGTAATAATTTATATTAGCCATTGTAGACAGATGAAATTTAATTCTAGTTAAAAGTAGGGAAGAGAAATCAAGGAAAGAAAATCTATTTTTTCAAGATTAGCAAAGTTTAGACAACTAAAAAATTAATTCATTTTACATTTAGATATTCAAAAGTTTTTCTTTTCCTTCATATTCTTTCATACTCAAACTATCCACTGAAGATAATGTGGACATACTTCTCAGCCAGGAATAAGCTCTGAAACTCAACATAAAATGTTGATGATCTTGTGGAATGCATAATAATTTCTTGAATGTTCTCTCTTTCACTTGTAATTAATTTTCTATTCGGTTTTCATATTTATGTGCTAGAATGGAAGCTGTAATTTCACTTTATTCCTCACATAATCTAGAGTGTTCTTTTTCTCATTGAGTCTGGCTTCTTCACGTATAACTTCACTTATTAGTGAGCTTTCATATCAAGAATGACAAAAATTCAATAAGTTACAGTGGATAGTTACTGTCAATCTCCCTTTTGTCATTTTTATTAGTAAAAATAAATTCTTCTAGGGTAAGAATACATGCTCTCTAAATAGTTATTTATTCATTTCTTTTTTTTTTTTTAAAGATTTTATTTATTTATTTATTTGACACAGAGAGAGAGAGAGATCACAAGCAGGCAGAGCAGCAAGCAGAGAGAGCGGGGGAAGCAGTCTCCCTGCCAAGGAGAGAGCCCGATGCGGGGCTCGATCCCAAGACCCTGAGACCATGACCTGAGCCGAAGGCAGAGGCCTTAACCCACTGAGCCACCCAGGCGCCCCTATTTATTCATTTTTTGAACACATATGAATTTTTAAAGCCCGAAGAATCTCACAGTCACTGGAAAATTTTTTTTTTTAACTTCTGCATAGCTATCAAATAATCAAAGAAATGAACTTTTAGACAAAAAAAAAGAAGGAAAATACTTTAAGAGACAAATAAATAAGTGAAGTTGAATTGCTTCTTTTTATGCAAGCAGCTGGCATAGACCTCAAGTTTTAACCATATATTTGCCTTACTCTGCAGCTGAGAAATGAATAAACATTAAAATTTTTCCAAAATGTTTTTTTCTTCTATATGAGATAGTTTTCCTAAGATCAGAGTAAGTTTTCCATTGTGAAAATGGGAGATTTAATAAGGTCATATGTTTAGAATTTCCCTTTTAATACTGATATATATAGCAATAAACCATTGTAAGGATTTTTGTGATGTGAAATGGGGAGCCATTTCAGGATTTATAAACAGAATAATAACATAGCTTGACTTACATTATAAAAGAAGTCACTTTAGCCTCTGTGTGAGAAGGACTATAGAGGTGCAAGAGGAGTAGGGAGACCATTATATAGCCACTATGGTAATTCAGGGGAGAGAGAATGGGGGCCTAGACCAATGAAAGTGATGAGAAGTAATAGTCTGGAAATATTTTGAAGGGAGAGCCTGTAGGATTTACTGGTGGATATGGGATCTAAAAAAAGGAGAGTCAGGGTAAAGATGTAACCTGAACAACTAGAACTGAAAAGAATCGTCCAGGTTGGTTATCCATGGATAAAAGTTGAGAATATTAAGAGTATTGTTTTAGACATGTTGAATGTATAAGTGTGGAGTTTGTGACTGCTGCCTGGGTTGGTGACATAACTTTTTGGAGATGCTGGCATATAGATGGCATTTAAAGCTATGTGACAATAAGAGAAAGCTAAAGGAGCAAGGTAAATAAACAGAAAAGAGGCATAAGTGCTAAGAACATGATCAGTCTGGGGAAAGAAAAGAAAATAGACAAGGAATGCCCAGTACAGGAGAAGGAAAGCGAAAAGAATATGAGAGCCAAGTAGAGAGCATATTTCAAGATGCAGGGTGAGATCAACAGTGCCAAATGCTCCTAAATAGATCATGTAAGATGAAGACTGAGAAACCAACATTAGATTTAACTATGCAGGTCACTAGTGACTCTAACAGGCAATTTCAGTGAAGCAGAGGTGATGAAACCCTAATTGGAGTATATTTTAGAGCAGAGGAAAAAAAAAAACTGAAGAAAGCAAATATACGCAACTTTCTGGAAGGATTTTGCCCTAAATCAGAGGATAAAAATGGGGTGGCTGCTAGTAAGAGAATGGAGTAGAAATTTTTTTTTCAATTTAAGATGCAAGAACTACTTATGGAATATAAATACTCTGCCAAGGATTTTATATGTTTTAAGAAATAGTATAGAAATCACAGTAAAAACATCAGCTTTAGAGTGAGAGTAGGTCTGAGCACTAGTTCCGTCATTTACTCATTGTGGGATCTGGGGAAAGTTAATTAAGCTTCAGAAGCCTCAATATTCTGATCTTTAGAAAAGGATGACAATACCTGTTTCATATTTTTGTTGTCAAGATGAGATAATATATTTGGGGTATATTATGATGATTGAAATATGTAGTCAAAATTTATGTCATATATTATTAAACAACAAAGTTTCAATCCTTACGTGTACAGTCTAGTAATGAAATGTATAATCAATTATAGTGTAATAGGTATACGTTAATAAAATGTATAAAGAATGCTACAGGCACCTAGAATAATAGTAAATAAATATTTCTAATGGAAATGAAATAAAATGAAAATAATTCTAGGTTGAGTTCACTAACTCTACTGGAGGAAGCAAAAAACTCACAGTATAGATAACACATGTACGGTCTTGAAGGAACAGAAGAAAAATATCTCCATGCAGTTATTCTAACAACACTAATGATTTTCAATTTATTTGGGGATTTTTGGGGGGAGGGAGATTTTATAAAAACTGGCTTTATATTTAGTAGGTTTTTTCTTGAGTTAAATGATAGCACATATCTATCAGTTGAAAATTAGTCTGAGTTTTTGAAATAGCTAGGTAAGCTAGGTAATAGTAAGTTTTCATTAAGCCAGAAGAATAATTTTAGTCATTAAGCTGATTAATAACTTTTTTTGATTAATAACATTTTTAAAGAATCACTTATTACATGAAATTCATTCATTTGCCCAAGAATACTTACTGACTTCTTACTCTACTGGATACTACTAATGCTGCTATGGCCAGAATGAAAAATTTTAAAAAGAAAAAAAAAAGACAAAAACAAAAACAAAAGATCTTTGTATCATTCGGCAAAAGCAAACAGAAATATAAGCAAACACATTCAGTAAGGACCATAAGAGAGTAGATTGAGGTTCGCATCAATCAACAAAAGAGAAGTGGCCAATTATTTCTAATGATAGAAAAGAGTTTGCAGAGAAGGTGAAAGAATATCTTGAAAGATAATTAGGTGTTCCCAAGGTGGACAGTAACGGCACTGTGCTCTGGACAGATGGAGGACCCTTAGCAGAGTCATGATTTCTCAGTTTATAGTTAGGGTAAATAGATCAGATGCAGAATGACTGGGTGCAGGGCCATGGAGTGGGGCTAACTCCAGAGATAAGGGCCAGAGATAGGCTGGGGTCAAACCACAGGATTTGTATTTTACCTTACGAGAATTGGGGAATCACTGAAGAATTTTACAAGCAGAACTCATTATGGGCAACAGAAGAGGATTCTGTAATTGAAGATTAGGTCTTTGGTCAAAGGAATTAAGAACCTAACCAAGGAAGGGAAGATAAATGTTGTCATAGTCCTAGTGGAAGGAAGACTTGCTTTTGCATAGAAGGAATCATGGAGTCTATAAAAATTGAAGGCCGCATGTCATTGATTATGGTAACATTAAGATTAGGATAAGTGGTGCCGTCTAACACCATCCTGAGTCCCAGAAATTTTAGCACATATTTCTCAGTGAAAAAGCCCCATATTGGGGAGTCAAATCATCTTCCAAGAAAGCCATATCTGGTAAAGTGCTGATGAGACATAGATTAGTATTACTCTATTTTAGGTGAGAAGAAAACTGGATGTCAGTGCAGTACTGGTAACCCCAGGGAAATGACTAAAAGCTAGTGGAGTAGTGTCATAGGAATAGCAAAGAAAAGTGGAAGTAATCATGATATAGCCACAGATAGGGCCTATGAACACCCTGAGATTCTGAGTAAAGTAAGGACTTGAGGAGGAGGAAGGAGACAGAGGACAGAGGAGAGCAAGAAGGAATGAATTGTGTCAAGAACGTACTTTTTTTCTTCTTGATTTAATAAATCTCAATAAAATGAAAAAGTAGGAGCCAATCAACCAAAATTGGATGGTAGTTTACACATGCATAGATAATTATTATTAAAAAACTTGACTGTTTAAATAAATTTACAATTGACTTTAATGGGAAAGTGGAGATTACATGTTATTGGGTAATTTCTTTCTTCATTGTTATACCTGGAATCTACTCACTTCCCCCAACCCCAAATAGAGGGTATCTCTTATATTCAGAGTCTGTGAATGATTAATGATTCTGTTTTTTCAATTTCCCTTTTTTGCCAGTTTGGTAATGTGGATTGGACACTTGTCTAGATTTCTAAATGGACTTTTAATCTGTTGAACTATGTGGTCAGTTATCTAATAGTATGAGCATATTTGTCACATCACTGAATCACACCAACTGGCAATATTAAAAAAAAAATCATACCTTCCACTTTAAAAAAAAAAGGAGAAAAAAAGAATCCTTGATCTTTATTAGATAAATGATTGCCAAAATAAAGATTAAACTTACATTTCATTCCAGTTGACCAAGAGAAAAAACAATTTTTTGACTGGAATATTTCTGTAGCTTCTCACTTGGCATAACTTCTTTCCAGCATATGTAAGCCAACAGGAAAAAGAAAATGCTTTATAGCTAAAAAAATAAAAAAAAATTGATTCAATAAGCTGAAAACTATAAAGAAACCAGTTTTCTATATGGGTCAATTATTTTTATAGTTAAAAGTCAAATGATAAAGTTATATCTGCTTATATAAAGTATGCTTTAAAAATTACTTTAAAAATTTATGTTGGGCGACATCTGCAAGATGGTACAACAGAAAGCCTGAAACTCTCCTTCCCCCATGGAAGCACCAATTCAACCATAGGCAGATCAATTCCCTTTATGAGAAATTCAGAAACAAAAAGCTCTTGCACTCCAGGCAAGTGCAAACCAGTCACATAGAAATCAGTGGGAAAATTTGTGGCACTCCTTTTCTAGAACTTCTTCCCTGGCAGAGTGCAGTGTGTTCAGTGTGGGAAAACTCCCAACTCCCAGCTTTTCCCTGGGGTGGGAAAGAGAAGACTGGAATTCAGACTTTTTAAGAGGTTATCCAAGGGACTAGTTTCTGTCCTGCCTAAATCTAAATGCTCAGTAGGAATGGGTGCCAATGGGGGGCCTCTGAGAACAAAGCCAATGGTTTGAACTAGCACAAATTCACTTGCCACTGTCCTATCTCAGTGCAAAATGAACAGGAAAAAAAATCCCCAACTCAGTGCAAATGAACATGAAAAAAAACCACAACAATTTCTGGCTTCTCAGTGCAAAATGAACAGGAAAAAAAGTCTCCCATCTCAGTGCAAAATGAACAGGAAAAAGTGTCCAACTTCTGGCTTCTACTGGGGGAGAAAAACAGTTGGAGTGTATACCCAATGTTCCAGTTTTTTGGGTGGCAGCCTGGAAGACTGGTTTCTGTCTTACCTAATTCATAGCATGGATGGAACCTGGCATACTCAGGATACCAGGGAACCGCTAAGAACCAAAAACAGCTGGGGTAGGGCTCCTAGCTGGCTCAGTCGGTTAAGCTCAGTGTTAAGTCAGTTAAGTCAGCCTTCAGTTCAGGTCATGATCCCACATCAGGCTCCCTGCTCAGTGGGGAGCTTGCTTCTCCTTCTGCCCCTCCGTGGCATATTCTCTCTCTTTCTCTCTCTCTCTCTCAAATAAATAAATAAAATCCTAAAGTAATCAACAAACAAACAAAAACAGCTAGAGAGCTTACAGTAGCACCAGCAAACTTGTAGAGCCATAGACAAACACTATCAGGAACAAGAAATTATGAGCTCCTAAAGTAAGCTCTCTTACTTAAAGTGAAACCTCTCTAAGTAAAACTTAAAGTAAAACCTCTCTAATTGGGAATTTACACACACAAATCCAGAGAACGGAAAACATTTGAAAGGCCCCAGAGTCTCTAGTTTTGCTGACTGGTGACATTCTTTCTCTGTATGAAACCAATCTATAAATACTGTATTTTTTCAAATGCACAAACTCCAGTACAAAGTAACTAGGGATACAAAGAAAGAGAGAAATATGACTCAACAAAAGAAATAAATCTCCAGAAACCAATGTTAAATAAATCGAAGCATATGAATTACCTGACAAAGAATTCAAAATAATCATCATAAAAATGCTCAACAAGCTCAGGAAAATGATGCCTGAACAAAATGAGATTATAAACAAAGAGACAAAAAATATTAAAAAGAATCACACAGAAATTTTGGAACTGAAGAATATAATAACTGAATTCAAAAAAATCATTAGAAAGGTTCAAGAGTAGACCTGATCAAGCAGAAGAAAGAATCAGTGAACTCAAAGATAGATCATTTGAAGTTATCCAATCAGAGAAACAAAAAGAAAGAAGAATGAAGAAGAGTACAGAAAGCTTAATGGAACTTCCGGGACACCATCCACCAGACAAATGCACACATTATGTGAGTCCCCAGAGGAGACGAAAGAGAAAAAGAGGCAGAAAGCTTATCTGAAGAAATAATAGCTGAGAAGTTCTCAATTGTGTGTAAGGAAATGGGACATCCAGATTCAAGCTCCACAAACCAATCTAGGATGAACCCAAAGACAGGCACACTATAACGCATTACAATCAAATTATTAAAAGTCAAAGACAAAGAATTTTGAAAGTAGCTACAAGAAAGTGACCCGCCACATAAAAGAGAGACCTCGTAAGTTCATCAGCAGATTGCTCAGCAGAAAGAACCCTTGCAGGCCAGAAGGGAGTAGGATGATATATTCACAGTTCTGAAAGACAAAATTGCTAGTCAATATTATCTCTGACAAAAGTGTCCTTCAAAAATAAAGAAGAAAGAAATACTTTCCCAAAGAAACAAAACCTGAGGATTTTCATCACCACAAGATCTGACTTACAGGAAAGGCTAAAAGTAGTCTTCAAAGTTGAAATGAAAAGATACCAGCTAGATAGCAGTACAAAAGCATACAAAAGTACAAAGGTTACTTGGTGAAGGTAAATATGTAGACAAATACAGAATACAGTAAAATAATTTGGTAATGGTACATGAATCACTCTTAAGTCTGGTATAGAAAGTAAAAGGCAAAGTATTGAAAATAATTATAAAAATATGTAAAACAAAATGATGTAATTTGTGATATCAATAACAAAGTGCAGTGAGGAGAGAAAAAAGAATAGTTTTTGTAAGTATCTGAAGTTGTTATCTGCTTAACAAAGAGTGCTTTAAATATAAGATGCTTTATATAAGACCTATGGTTACCACAAAGAAAATGCCTACCTATAAAGGATACACAAAAGAAAATAAAGAAATCAAAGTATGTCATTACAAATAATTAACAAAATGCAAAAGAAGACAGCAAGAGAGGAAAAGAAAACAGTAGAAGAAAGGGCAATAGTTAAGTCTTTCCCTGTCATTAGTTACCTTAAATGCAAATGGATTAAACTCCACAATCAAAAGACATAGCATTGCTGAATGGATAAAAAAACAAGATCCAATTATATGCTGCCTACAAGAGACTCACTTTAGATTTAAGGACACATACAAGCTGTAAGTGAAAGGACAGAAGATGTTCCATGCAAATAGCAGTGAAAAGACAGTAGGGCTTGCCTTACACACATAAGATATCATAAACCTTAAATCAAAAAAAGTCACAAGAGATAAAGATGGACATTATATAATGATAAAAAGGTGAATTTGTCAAGAGGATACAACAATTGTAAATATATATGCACACCAAATTGGAGCAAATATATTAAGCAAACATTGACAGAACTGAAGGAAGAAATAGCAACACAATAATAGTAAATTTCAACAGCCCACTTTTAATAATGAATACAACAAAAAGGCTGAATATAACAAATACAGAACATTCCATCCCATAGCAGGAGAATACACATTCTTCTTTAGAACATATGGAACATTCTCTAGCATAGATCATGTGTTAGGTCACAAAACAAGTCTTAACAAATTTGAAAAGATTGAAATCATACCACATGTATTTTGTGACCTCAATAGGATAAAACTAGAAATCAAGAGCAGAAGGAAAACTGCAAAATTAACAAAGTTATAGAAATTAACACTTTTGAACAATCAATGGGTCAAACAAGAAATTAAATGAGAAATAGAAAATATATGGATACAAATGAAAATGAACACATACCATACCAAAACTTAAGAGATGCAGCAAAAGCAGTACTGAGAGAAGTTGATAGCTGTCGATTCCTATATTAAAAGAAGTTTATAAAAAATAAACAACCCAACTATATATTGAAGGAACTATAAAAAGAGGAACAAACTAAGTCCAAAGTTAAAAGAAGAAAATCATAAATATAGCAGAAATAAGTGAAGCGGAGAATAGAAAAAAAATGGAAAGAAAGAAATGGAAAAAATAAACAACACTGTCAGACCATATGTACATGCACGCTCGTGCATATAGTTTTATCCGTATTTATCTGGTTACATAGCTTTTCCATTTTAATTAAAATTAATAAGTATTTACTAATGATTAAATACTGTAAGAGACCATCAGAATAGCAGTTTATTATATCATACATCAGGCCTTTAAATTTTCATAAAATTAAGAAAGAAAAGGCATAAAAGAATCATCTTATGGGTTTAAAGAAATATTTGTATGTATAGATAGGTAGATAGTGTTTTTTACATACTCAACTCATGGACTGATTGACTGATTGATTTTTAAAGATTTTATTTATTTATTTGACAGAGAGAGAGAGGGCCAGCAAGCGCACAAACGGGCGGTAGGGGCAGAAAGAGAGGGGTAAGCAGATCCCGTACTGAGCAGGGAGCCAGACACAGGGCTAAATCCCAGGACCCTGAGATCATGACCTGAGCCGATGGCAGACACTTAACTAACTGAACTGCCCAGGGACCCTTCATCCCATGGATTTAAAGAAATATGTGTATGTGTACACAGGTAGATGATTTTTTTACATACGAAGGTAAATTTTTCTTTCCAATTAACTTTATAACTATGTGTACAAGTCAGTTACTTGCAAAAATACATACAGCAATTTTTTGTTTTTACTGAAATGGTTTCAGCTTTTCTTTGAGGTACTAAATGCAGTGGGTACAATAAATCCATTTATAAATTACTATTCTCTTATTAACTTTAATGGATTTAATCCACATTCTCTTATAGATTTAATCTCTAAAGAATTTAAAGTAATTATTATAATATTAATCTAATTATGTTATGCCAAAAAATACTATATAATAGAGCCAGCCTACAATCTAGCAATGCTCCATGCATACTTGTGGTTAATTTCCACTGTAACTCATATAACTCTTGGCTAATTCTCACTTTATCAAGGTACTAATTTCACAAAATATCTACCACTCACAACTTGATAGGTATCAGAGTGACTACTCTCTGTGGTGAGTTATCTCTCACTCTCAGTTCTATTAATTAGCATTAGTCATTTAAACTCAAATGTTAAAAAAAATTAAGACAATCACTAAATAGGACAAGCAGTCTCTGTTTCCCTAATGATATACTGACAATATGCAGCGATTTTTAATATGGAGAATGGTAAAAGACTGAGGGAAAAGGAATGTGTACTTAGGAATGAAGTTCTTAAAAAGTTTTAAGATAAATCTACACTGGTTAAATTTCAAAATATTTATGAAATATTTGCTCCTGCAAATAAGAACAAGTTATACTCTAATTAGAAACCATGTAATAATTAACATTTTTATGAAAAACTCACCACCACTCACCTGTGCATCCAAATCTCTGGAATGTTGTGAACTGCATACACTGTGAAGCTAAGATGGGAATGGAGCCCAGGATCTGCATAGGAAATCTCATCAGGTACCTTTAGAGGCTGGAAATCTGCATAAAAACTGTAGCAATAGGCATGGATAAGCTGGTAGATTGACCTGGACAGTTCACTTGTCACTTTCTCTATCAGGCCTAAGGGAAAAAAACGATAGAAATCAAGTCATCTTTGAAGGACCATACTTATAAGCCACCAATTACAGCTTTGAAATTTCTTATGATAAATTTTAAATAAAATTATTTAAAAGACCATCAACCAACTGAAGCCAATTAGCCATCTGGGCCTCTGTATGCAGCCTGAATTAGCTGATACTAGTGTACATAATCAATAAGCTTTCATATCTTCAGTTGCAGAAATCTTGGAAGCAAATCCTTTAATCATAAATCACAGTTTTGGATTATTAATTTGGAATTCTATAACCTGCAATATTTTTTGTCTAGTTTATGATTGTTCAGAATTAATTTTCAGACAAGGAACAGGTTTTCTACATGGTTTGTAAGTACTTCAAACAAATCACATCTAAAAATTAATCATAATAAATTTGACTATGCTATGATGTTTACCATTAACTGAACACTAATCATATACACTGTGCTGCTGTGAAAAGAGAACAGAAATAGTACTTGGCTGGGATCTGTAATAAGCTTGAAATGAAATATTTATGATGCTTACTAAATCTCTTAAAAATCAAAGTTTTACTTAAGTTTTACTATTAGTTATTTAAGAAGAGTTTATTGATTATTCATAAAAGTGACTTGTCACAAAGAAAGAAAAATGAAAAAAATAATGACTAAGGACAAGGAGCTAATAGTTCCAAGTGTGTACTAAATAAAGGCATACCAAGTTATCCCAGACCACATGAAAACATCTAATCACTGAATTTACGGTAAACTTTCCTGGCTTTTATTCTCCCAATAAACCCTCTTTCCTGGAAAAACTCCTACCTGAGAGGAAGGAAGAAAAGACTGATGCAAAGGACCAGGTAGTACAGGTGGTGAACTTTGAATCAAAATCAGGAAAGATGACGCCATTACAATGAAGAAGCTTATGAGGATGACGAATGTTATCCCACGGGTGGACCTCAGTGTCAGACCTCTTAATGGGGTCTGTGAATAATTCTCATTACTGACGTTTTGTATGCATTTATGTGCACGTACATTAATATGCTCACAACTTGTGATTGTTTTTTAATATTCCACTGTAGTAGTGTTTCAAAAGTGAAATGAGTATACTCAAATATAAAAGCTCAAACATTATTTTTAAGCCAGATCAGGAATATATTTGACAAGTATTTAAGCAATTAAAGGATTTAGGAAATGAAAAGACTGTACGAAGAGAAATAAGTTGTGAATGGAAGCTCTGGTGCCCTCCTCAGAGTCGCTCATTCCTGGTGGCCTTAACTGGAGTCTCCAGAGGGTCAGCACAGCTAGCTGTGGTCAAAGTCAAAGACTCCTCTGTGTGAATCTGTCCGTTGTCCTCCCACAGCCTCTGTCAGGCTTCGTCCAATCCCAGAAATAGGCCTTAAATTCTACGGGTTCATTCTGGTAGAAACGCGTAAGGCAGAAAACCCTGAGAAAGAAATTAGGCTGATCTGATCTGAATGCCATCCTTTCTCATCCTCGGCCAGAAGAACATGTTGAAATGCCACATTTTAAATATTTCTGCTTTTTTGCCACTTCGTCCTGCAGAAATGCCATAGAACTGCAGCTTAGCCTGTGGAGGGGGACCCCTAGTGGCACCCACTGAGCAAGGCACAGGCGGAGGAGAGCGGGGCCTCTAGGCCCCCTCCGGAGTGGGCTATTTTGTCAGGAGGCCTGAACCCTGTGTCTCTGAGGGTCCTGATCGCTCCGTGGCCACTGGGGGTGGGGAGCCACCAAGTGGGTAATGCGGCGGCTGTAGAGCGAGAGGCGGAGCCAGCCCTGTGGAGGAAGCGTGGCGCCAGACACACCAGGTGGCGAAACGTTGCATTGGCAGAAGATCTCAGAAATGTTCTGCTGCCTGGCATCTGCCAGGTGGATGCAGTTTGGGAAGATACCTCCCTTCGGGCTCTGTCTTCCTAATACTCTCAGTCTCTGGCTTCCATTGAGACTTGGACTCCTTGGGCTAGATGGAGGGGCCTCCACTCCGCAAGTCTGTGCTGGCTGCAGGTCCCTGGCCCGTGTTTGCAGATGATATCGTAGTTTCTATCACGTGGGTCCTAGAAGAATGCTCAGTTTTATTAGGCTTCAACGCCAAGCTTATAAGTCGGACACCAGTTAGCTCAGCCCGTTTGCCACCTAGGGGAGTCGGTAGTGAAACCCTCTTGCGAGGAGACATCCATGCGGTACTAGGAGTACCTGATGAGGAAGATGGGCTGCACCGACGGCCTTGCCTTTGTAATAGTCCAGCCTGGGAGCCCAGTTTTTCTCCAGGGACCAGGTTCTGCTTCCACATGTTGATCAGGACATTATTCTCATCGGTTCTAGATGCTGTCCCAGACACCCCTGCGCCACACGGCCCCGCCCACATGTTGGCCCGGACTTTGTTCTCCCCCCACGCCCAGATGGGGTCCCAGACACCCCTGCGCCACACGGCTCCGCCCATATGTTAATCAGGACGTTGTTCTCATCTGTCCCAGATGCAGTCCCAGAGAACCCTGCGGTACAGGTAGACAGCCCCGCCCACACGTTGGTCAGGACATTGTTCTCATCCGTCAGATGGGGTTCCAGAAGCCCCTGCGGCACACGACCCCGGCCAAGGGGACGGTGGTTCGGTGCACTTCCGGGCCTGCTTGGGACGCCCCCAACTCCTCGGAGAGAAACACTGAGGGAACCTGCAGGCAGCTGAGGGAGGAGTCATTGAGAGAATGAGTAAGTAGATCGCTTAAATTTCCGTCTTAAAACCGGCTTTGATTTGGTGTGATTTGTTGCATGCCAAGTCAAGTCACACAGTAGTACTGTTTTTCAAACAAGTGCACTTCCTCATCAAGTAGTTTCTTTTCTTTACTTTCTTTTTTAAAGATTTTATTTATTTATTTAACAGAGAGAGACACAGCCAGAGAGGGAACATAAGCCGGGGAGAGGGAGAAGTAGGCTCCATCCCAGGACCCCCAGTATCATGACCTGAGCTGAAGGCAAATGCTTAAGACTGAGCCACCAAGGGACCCCATCAAGTTGTTTCTGAAGCATAAATTGCCTGTAGCTTCGAGTTGTTTTGCAAAGAAAGTAATACAAAGAGCCAGCTTTTTCCCTTTTTCCTCTGTTAGAGTGCCCTGCTTCAATACCAGTTTGGCTACTCAAAAAACAGGGCTGAAGCATGAAGCTTCTTCCCATATCCTGTCCCTCAGTAGGTCTGTCCACAATTAAACATTTTGTTGTTGTTCAACACATGCTATTATTCACTTAGTTATTAATAAAGTTGTACAAAATTTATAAGATGGCCAAATTTTACTTAAAAGTGGTGTCCTTTGTTAAAACAGTCCAAGGGGGAAAAGCAGCATGAAAGAGCTCTAATTAAAATTCTCTGAGAAATCAGAAGAGTAATAAAACAGAAGAGTAAAGCAGCATAAAAATAGTTTTTAAAGAGGACTCATCATACTCTGGAGGCCTACCAACAGGGATTCTCCTGAACAACAGAGACAGGGAATTATAAATTTATAGAAACATGTTTCCCAGGCCCCACATTGTGCTGTTTGGTACTCCGAAGCAAGAAGTACAAAATTCTTGTTAATAATTCCCAATCTTGTGCAAATGAATACACATCTAAAATAAATCATAAGATTGGGTCAGAGATCTTATTAAATTCAGGCCCCAGCATATATTTTGGGAAATCTTAATTTTTTGGATAATTACTCAAACTCTATTCTTGACTTGTTGTGCAGAAATACAGTTCTTGGTTATAATTTGCTTTTTTAAGTAGTATAGAGATGTGTGCTTATGCATTATGCTTTACTACCAGAACTATATGAAATGTACTAGAGACTCAATATACTGGGCTCAGTGGTGAAATATGGAGTAATAATGTGTATCACACCTGATTTTACTCTGGGAAAAGAGTTATAGTATCATAAAATTGAGAAACAGTGACTATATATTTTATTAAAATATATTAATTAGAATCTGTTATGATTTAGCATGACTATAAACCTTTGGGAACATTCCTACACAGTTTTGTGGCATCTTATATTTCAACCCCTGAGGAATATGGGCTAAAGGGATTTTTATTCCAACATTCCTAAAAGAAATGAAGAGAGGTCCAATTCCATGTACACATACCTCCACCTTGTCGACTCTTCATTCTATTACTTGGACTCTGTTAGTGATATTGTTATGGGGTATCTATCTTTTTCTTTCCTTTATGATGTTCTGGAGTTTAATGAATGCCTAGAATAGGGATTTTTGCACTAGCAGTTTGTTTGTTTGTTTGTTTGTTTGTTCGTTCCTTCTCTGTGCTCTCTGCCATTCCATTGTCCTCTGATGTGAAGTGGGGGAGTTCTTCCAATGTAATTGTGTCTTCTTTTGAGTGGTGGGAATTAGGGTTGAGAAGATATCCCTCTGCCCATAACTTTCTCCTAAAAATGACTAAGGCTTGGAGGTCAGATTGGGGTTATCATTTGCACTTCTGTGACCTCTATATATGGAGTGTAAATTGAACATCTGAGAGTGAGTGTTAATATGTCAAATACCATTTGCTTTTGCAAAGAAGAACAATTCTGACTACACCCTGCACATTAAGTACTATCCTGTCTTCTATGCATATCAGGGAAACCTAGGATCAAAGAATTAATTCTCTAAGATCACAGAGTCAAAAAATGGCAGAGTTGAAATTAACTAGATTCCAAAGGCTGGGTTCCTTGCTCTACATCACACTATTGCTCACCCACTATTTTCTGTAGAGGCAAAGTCCTCCTGTGACTTGCAGTTTTATAGGCTCAGACCCTCTGTGAACACTAATTATTCCAGAACCTAATCCTCCTACATATTATGTTAGATTGGTCTTTCAAATAGAGTTTAAATTTAAATCTGAAATTAGTGACTTTGAAGAAAGACATCTGCTACTTTTCTGACTCTTCTTATATCAAAATATAATTAGCGAAATAAAATTTTATAGTTTCTTGGAATGGTTATAAGAATATTTTCAGTATTCCTTTCATTTTTATAGATCTCTTGACTTTTTCCATCTCTTAAAAATGTCAGGCTAGAAGTTTAGGGAGTGGATTTTTACTTACTTGCAGAATAATCATTTTCATCAGTAAAAAGACTTTTACCAAAGCATTTTCACTTCAAAAAATATTTCTATGTATGTGTTACCTTGATATTTGGATGAAAAATCAAAAAAGAATTATTTTGGTTTCTATAACTTTTTTTTAATGTGAGTACATGTATATTTTACCTTTTGCTGAAGGCTCTGAATTTTGATGGAAATTCTGAAAAAGAAAAATAAATGGAAAGATACAATTGTTACTTAACAAATTCACAAAACAAACTGATAATAAACAAATGGAAACTAAATTGTAAGATGAAAGAAAAGCATTCTGAGTGTTTTAATAAACAATCTAGATTTTTTGACTGAAAAAAATTTGGAATAAGTTATGCCTGTTTAGTATTATTAGAACAGTTCTATATATATTGACTAACCTCAGTTCCCCTTCCACAGCAGTGAATGATTTTTTGAAATAAGTGCATTTTAATTATCTGTTTAATAGTGCATTTTAATTATCTGTTTAATATGTCCAATTCTTCTTATTAGCAGTTATTCAGTTGCAAGCTTTGGGCTGAATTCAGTGAAAAGAGGGCTGGATGGAAGTTGGCAAAATTATACAGACTCATGATATAATTTCATTTCTTATAAATTCTTAGGAGATTTTAAAAAACTGATAGTAAAACACTTGTGACCATATCATAAATTTTTAAAAAGTACTATCTGAAATTTTATTTTTTTGTCATTTTAGTTCGCATCCATTAGTATGGTTTTATTTATTTATTTGCTTGTTTGTTTATTTGTGCTTATATTTGTTGGAGGCCTAGAATTACTTTAGTGGTTTAGGATTTGCTGGTGATAAATTCATTATCATGAAAACTATATAAGATCATTCACAGATTCATTAAAAGTAAGGTTTCAGTCCAAAAGCAAACACATTTTCTAATACCCATTTCAACTAATGCTAATTTTTTAAAAATTTTGGTTGGACAAGTTTATTTTTAATTAATGAAAGCCCAATTTCTCAAGGCAATAATTGTTTTCTTGTAACAAAGAACTTGCTACCATATTCCTTTAGAGAGAAAACACTTCTGTCATGTTTAAAATGTGATTTAATTTATATATAGCTTTTCACTTAAAAGCATTGTTCACATGAACCTTTCCAGAAGCATTTCTCTTAGGTATAATATTTCACTGGAGCATAGTTTTAACCACTACACTTAATAACAATACATAAGATCTTCACCCCATCCATGTGGGTGAGGCTATTAAAGATGTTAGCCTGACTTAACTAGAATTCAATTTATTCAGAAATATAAACTTGTATTTTAAAATCACCATGACATCCACCTACAGCACAATGTGTAAGACCATATTTTTCACTTTGTGTTTCATTTATTGTGCGAACATGTAATGGAAATATATTATGGGGGATTCTAGAATATAATTTTGAAGGATGGAAAATTGTTTCTAATGCTGAGAGCATGAACGAGAGCGTAATTGCACTTGTGATATAATTCATCATCTTGCCAAAACTTCCATTTAATAAATACCTAATTACTTCTCTGCATGGCAAGAAATCCTCTATCGAAAGTTGACCAAAAAATTCAGCCAAGGGAAAGGGACGCTTCTCAAATTTGAGTTTGTTGGCAGAAGATTCATTTTTCTCAGTGTTTCTTTAATCTTAGTTCGTGGTGGGTAGACACATTGAGATACTTTGGCATTGTTAACTGCAGTTGGTTACTATGCAAATTCTGAAAAATGTACTTACTATTTGTACCAACATTCTTATTGAGGTGGGTTCATGGTTAGGTTAGAGAAAGAGAAGAACAAAAAGTTTGAATGAAAGTGACACAAAATAAGTGAACTTTTAAAGTGTGCTCAAAATAAGAATCTGCTTATTAAGGGGTATTAAACTATATTTGCCATTGACATATATGAAATAAAACTCGTGATTGTCAACTCTTTATTTTTAGGTTTTTATGTCAACTCCTTATCTTTATTTTTATGTGTCAATAATCACATATAATTTAGTGCTCATACATATAAAAGAGATGTGAAATGGGAATATGAGCTTTTTTTTTAAGAATTATAATTGTTCATAGCTTTCCTAGGAAATACTCAATTTCTCTTTAAAGGATTCTTTTTTTTAAAGATTTTATTTATTTATGATTCTCCTATCACATTTTTCCATAAGCTCTAATATCGGATATTCTATATCCAATTTATTTCCATAAACTCCAACTCAGGTATTTCTAATAACATTGGCCTGTCAGTCAGTGTGGACCTGCTGAAGAACCCTTTCTTGTTCTGAGACCCACTCAAAACTTGAATTCTCCCATTTGAGCAGTTCTTTTTTTTATTTAATTTTATTTTTTTAAGTTTTTTTAAAGATTTTATTTATTTATCTGACAGAGAGAGAGATCACAAGCAGGCAGAGAGAAGGGGAAGCAGGCTCCCTACTGAGCAGAGAGCCCAGTGCTGGGCTAGATCCCAGGACCCTGAGATCATGACCTGAGCCGAAGGCAGAGGCTTTAACCCACTGAGCCACCCAGGTGCCCCCTTTAAAGGTTTCTTTTGGCTTCAGCTATACTGCAGGTTTGATATTTCTGAGAAAATTGTTATTTTTGTTCTTTTATGGAATTTCAGAAAAATGAATGTCTTAAAGCTTTTTGTACCTAGTAATATTTTATAGCATTGGAAGTGCTTTATCCTAAAATTAGATTTTCTTTCATCAGTTTTTTGTTTATACTGATTCACTGAGAGCTGGACATAAAACTTGAAGCACAACGAAGTGATCTTAATGGATGGGAAGTCACGTGTCCGCGTTCATGCATGTGGTCTCCTCCTCTGGCAAAGGCTCACACAGGTTATGAGGCTTGCTATTATCAGTGGTTGTGAGAAAATGAGAACCTAAGTGGTGCTTGTGCAAATTAAAACCCTCATGTTGGCTACATTAGGAGTCTCAAAAACTACCACCAGCACCATCCCCACTACCTCCAGTAATTAATATGATTCATGCAAGAAACACTATCATCTGGACCTTTATTAACATTATTTGTAATGCTCATAGAAACCCTGCAAATTCTGTTCTCTATCTATCTATTATTTAATTTTTTGTGCATGCATGCAATGGGGAAAGCTGAAACTCAGAGATATGAATTAATTTTCCCAAGGATGTTCAGCTAAAAACTTACTGAATTCAAATCATATTTGCAGGACCCTAAGCTCTTTGTACTTTATTGTTAGCTCTAGGCACTTACAGTGTCTCCCAAATGTGATCATCTAAGAGAAACTAGTTGCTTGTTGAAGGTTAACTCTCACTACCTTGTTATCCTGACTTAACTTTAGCTATTGGAAAGCTCTTCTTAGTATCATATAATTCTTAAGTTTTTGAGTTCATCAAAATACTTATATTCACAACATTCTGATGATAAGCTTTTCAAGACTCTGTATAGTTTTCCCACTCTGACACAGAATAAAAAATATGACCAGAATAAATGTGATCACTTCAAATTTTTACCTTGTTATCATTTGAGATACATGGATATTAATAGGTACACATAAAAACATGGATATTAATTTGTACATATAAAAACAGCTTTAGAGACTATGTAGTTATTTCATTTTCTTCTATAATTGGAAGATGTAAGAGTAGATATTTTCTCATTAAGAAAAATGTAGGGGCGCCTGGGTGGCTCAGTGGGTTAAAGCCTCTGCCTTCAGCTCAGGTCATGATCTCAGGCTCCTGGGATCGAGCCCCGCCTCGGATTCTCTGCTCAGCGGGGAGCCGGCTTCCCTCTCTCTCTCTCTCTGCCTCTCTGTCTACTTGTGATCTCTCTCTTTGTCATATAAATAAATAAAATCTTTTAAAAAAAGAAAAAATATAATAAACAGTTATTAATTTCTGACATCTAATTTTGGTATTTATTGATTATATTGTTTAAATTTTGATTTCTTCTTTGCTTTGGGATCTTAGCTTTTAATGGATGTTTATCTGGAAAATCTTTTTGTAGGATGATTCCACTACTCCTGAATCATCACTGTCACTATGTAATGCAAATAAAGTATTTAAATTTCTATATTCATTATTGCTCTCTAAATACAAAAACAAGTGCTAATTGAAATAAGACATACAAAATCCAACATTAAGAAATTACTAATATTTTTTCATAGTCATCTAGTCTAAACAATGATGATTATATATACTAATATAATTGTCCACTTCCTAAATCAGTCTTTTTGAAATTTCAAGGCTGGCATATTCAAAGTAGCTTGTGCTGTTTCTTTCCATGTAGATAAGAAATGCATGTAATCGTTCTCTGTAACGAAGTTTTATGTATATATTGAGGAAGAGGATGTCAGGCACCTTTTCTTATTTTATCTTATTTAATCATTATAGCAACCCTATAATTATTATTGTTCCAATTTTACAGAAGGCTGGCATATTCAAGGTAGTCTGTGCTGTTTTTTTCCATGCAGATAAGGAATGCAGGTAATCGCTCTCTGCTGTGAAGTTTCACATATAGTGAGGAAGAGGCCTGAGTTCAAATCTCTGTTTTGCTACTTATTAATCCTCTTACACAAGCATTCTAAGCAGCATATTTTAATAATAAAATTAACATTAAAATAGCAACTTCATGGCATTGATATGAGGATGAATTGAAATAAAATAAAAATGAAATAAAAATGAAACTTTTATTATTGCAATGCACTATCAAACATTAGTTATTGTTATCATCATATCTTTCCACTTCATCATTTGCTAAACTAATAACAAGATTGAATAGATTTATTGCAACCAGATTTTTTAACCTTTTTCTTGGACAATAATCACACATGTAATTCTATGTCAGATTTCTGAGATTTTAAAAAAGTCACATAATACTTATTTTTTAAGCTGAAGAAAACAAGGTATTATTTGATGATGTGGAATCATATAAGCAATGGGCATTGCAAATTCAGCAAAAGAGCACAAAAATTGGTCTTTTCTTTCCTATATGTGTGCTTGTCCATGTAAGCATGGATGCTTACCCCTGCATATACTGGTGCACATGAGAGCCATTAATAGTCTATATAAACAGTTGCCTGTAAATGTTATTATATAAGCATATTCCTCTAGGTAGGATGGTAGGATTAACTTCAATCTCACTTGGAAGATACATCACAGTTACAAACTTCAAATGTGTAAGAAATTTCCTTTTAATTTAATTAAATCCTTTTGGTATAATAGAATCAAGTTTCCATTAGCCCCAAGTGATTGAAATGCATATGTGCACACACATACACACACATACACACAAATACATGGTACTTACTCAAAATTCTTTAATTCTTTTTTTTCTTTCACTCTTCTTAATTAATTATTGAACTTAGGTTTAAAATAATTACTGTCTAATAAATGAGTGTATTTACCTCTGTTTTTCTCTGAAGAATTAGATTTAGTTCATTTACAGCATCTGTAATTTGTTTGGTCTCCACACACCCCAGAACACTGCATATATTTTTTACTTCTTCAATAATATTATCTACATTTTGCTATGGATGAAAAATAAGAAGATGCAATTTAATTGGAATACATCTTAAGTCTTTTCTAGATTAAGAAAACACAACTATTCAATCATAACATGGAGAAGAAAAATTTATGGATAGTACATATGGAAAAAGCCAGTTGTTTTATTTGTGTGTGAACTTAATATGAGTCAACATTGTCACATGCCTGACAGAAGATCTACTTCATTATTAAATTTAAATTGAAAGCTATATACTCTTCATAACGAGAAAGTTAATATCCCCACCACATTTTCCATGTGTATGATCTGAACAGGAGTTAGTTCCGGGTACCACATTTGAGACTGGACTCAACAAATTAGACTTTCCCAAAGAAGAGCAACCCAACTATTGGTATACTATTAATATACTCATTCCAAACAGTGTAGTAGTAGACTTTGTTTTCAGCTTTACAGTAGGATTATCTGTGTTAAAATCCTGGTTCAGCTCCATTTGTACCTGTGACTTTTATCAAATTATTTAACTTTTGCGGGTCTAAGTTTTCTCTTCTATAAGATCAGAACAATAATAATTAAGTATAAGGTTGCTGTAATGATTAAATAAGATAAAATATGAAAAAGTGCCTGGCAGAGAATAAGTTAATTTAGTTAATTTATTAGTTAATTTTAGTTAATTTAGTTTAGTTAATTAGTTAATTAACTTATTTTAATTAATTAATTTTAGTTAATTTTAGTTAATTCATTTTCAGTTTTTACTCATTCACACAAATTTTTCAATTTATATGAGAAATCAGACACTGTACATCTCCACATAACCAATAAAATAAAAACTAAAAGGTAATAAAAACTATGAGAAGGGCATGTATTAGGTACTACGTTTAGTTTTCATTCGTACATTTGAAGTAGATATGTGGTATGAATTTGTGGAAATCTCTAAAATATTACTAATTAAAATGCAAATGCTAAGATGACTTGGGTCAGTCAGTAGCTAATTTATGCCATGTCTTAACTCTAGTCTTGAAGTGCTTTGTATCTGATCTATTTATCTCATTTAATCTTCCTCAAATTCTGAAAGATAAATATTATATTCATTACATTCCTGAATTGCTGAGCTTGCTAGAATATGTTAAGTGAAATGTTCCAATAGTAGAATTAACTTGATGATTAATTAGATGTATGGACCAACAGAAAGTTTGGATTTAAATGTTTCTAAAGTTTTATGCTTGGGAAACCAAGAAGATAGGGTGCCATTAATTATGGCAACAAGTTTTGGGAAGATTTTTGATGAGATTATGATGCATGTGGTTTTTGATACGCAGAGCTTGACCTTCCACAGCGACAACCAAGCACACACATCCTCCAGATATTGGGAAATGCAATGAGATTCTAGGTCTGCCAACTGTTGGATTGAGAAAACACACACACACACACACACACACACACACACAGAACACATGCTCATATAAGCACTAGTTGAACTATAAGTATATGACTTAGCCCAAAAAAAGGATAAATTTCTGGGTGACAAATTTAAAGAGTGAACTTAAAGCCAGAGCAATGTTTTCAACATTGATGCTACAGTGGTCTGAGGGAAATACCAGATTAGATTTAGGCCCTCAGACTTAGAGAATGGTATTTACTGCTCACAATGGGACAAGTGCTGAGATTTTAGACCTAAACCAGTAAGAGGAAGACAGGAAAGGAGCAGATCTAGAGCTGAAATCTCTGAATAAGCCTGACACTGGATAGACTGTCACCTGCAAAAGATGGGAGAACAATGCCTACTGACCAAGAGAGCTTTTGAGGAAGGCCCTCTCTACCCAGGAGATTTGAATGAGAAAAATGATTACCTGAATAATTGTATGTGTAACTGTGAAGTATGGATATTATATTATGTCAAAAATTGTGCCAGAATATTGTGACTGTTTTGGACCCAGACAGAAGCAAATGCAAAACTGTTGTATGGAAACACTTCTAAACTCCAAAACCCTGGAGTTTCCCCTAATACATACACATATGGATATGTGTGTGTGCATGCACACACACACAGACACACACACACACACACACACACACACACACACACACAACCTCGTAGAAGGAATAATCGGCCTAAAATTTACAAATCCTATGATGGCTGGTCCACCATATGAGAGAGTCTACAGATATGAAACATGCATTAGTACCTGATTTCAAGTGATATCAAAGCTAAATTTGAGCATAATTTTCCTAGAGGTGACACCTGGCCAAGAATTTGGATATGACTGTCTAAATAGAGACTGTGGAGGAAAGAAAAATTGAATGCTGGGTATGTAACATTTTAGAATGTCTAGTATTTAGATGATGAAGGGAGTTTGGGTTACAGATGGAGCACACAGTGCTGAGACCTGAGCCAGAAGACTATAGTTTAATGGACATAAAAATAAAAGTAGTTGATGGTACTGGGAAATTTTAGCTTGGAAGAAAAAGAAGAAAAAGGAAACATGATAACTATTTCCATGTATTTGAAGGCTGTTTAAGTGAAAAGGTGATTATATTTACTGTAGGCAGCTCTGCAATGATAAATTAGAACAAATGGTTGCAAACTTAGAGATACTCATTTTGACTCAGTATGAGGAAAATCTTTGTAAAAATTATTTGTTCAAAAGTTGAGAAACTGCCCTGTCAGTAGAGTGTTCCTCCACATTAAGGGTTTGCAAACAGTCAAGGAATGTCGAGAGATTTTTGCATTACAAAGGATTTGAACTGGACTACCTCTAATCTATGTGACTCTTTGGGTTAGTGAAAACTGACAATAATGCACTTTTGTTATTTTATATGCTGTATTCCAAGTCTATCTTAGGAAATACTTGATGTATCATAGACTGAGGAGCAGCATTTTAATACTTTAGATATTAAGCATATCCTAAAAGTAGTTTGAACATTGGAGAAGATTTGTGAGAACTTTTCTCCTCTGCATCTTTCTGGAGGACAAAACGAAACAAAACAACATATCCTTCCCTCCTCACTCTTATTTAGCTGTGATGAACACCAAAGGAACAGCCATGTAAGACCTTGCCATTTTCCAAGAGTTATATAAACCTTAATGAATTTCTATTTATATTTACACACTGAAAATTGCCAAATTCAGTTAATGAGTTTGGAGACAAATTGAGAAATTAGAATTATTTTTGTTCGAGATGAACTAGTTATTGCTATTATAAATTGTTTGTTCCTTAAAGACTAAAAGTAGTCTTTGGAGGGGTACTTGGCTGGCTCAGTCAGTAAAGCATATGACTCTTGATCTCAGGGTTGTGGGCTTGAGACCCATGTTTGGTGTAGAGATTACTTAAAAATAAAATGTTGGTGGTTACATAGGCATTTGCATTTTCAAAACTAGTCAAACTATATGGTTAACATGAGTGTGTTTCATTGATTTAATAAATTTAATTGATTTATTAAATAAATAAAAAAGTTGATTTAATAAATACAAGTCATAATGAAAGTGGAAAGAGAAGCCACCAGCTAAAAGGAAATATTTACAATACACATAGTCAAATGTTGAGTAAATATATAAGTATTTCCCATCAATCTATTTGAAAAAGTTAAGGTAATGTAGAAAATGGATGAAAAGTTTGAATATATATATGACATATATATATAATATATATATTATAAAAGATGAATTTATCAAACTCAACACCCAAAAAACAAATAATCTAGTCAAGAAATGGGCAGAAGACATGAACAGACACTTCTCCAAAGAAGACATACAATTGACTAAAAGACATGTGAAAATTGATCATTACTAACCATCAGGGAAGTACACATCAAAACCACAATGAGATACCACCTTACACCAGTTAGAATGGCAAAAATTAACAAAACAGGAAACAATAAATTCTGGTGAAGATGTGGAGAAAGGGAAACCCTCTTACACTGTTGGGAATGCAAGCTGGTGCAGCCACTCTGGAAAACAGTGTGGAGATTCCTTAAGACATTAAAAATAGAGCTACCCTATGACCCAGCAATTGCATTACTAGATATTTACACCAAAGATACAGATGTAGTGAAAAGAAGGGGTACATGCACTCCAATGTTCATAGCAGCAATGTCCATAATAGCCAAACTGTGGAAGGAACCGAGACATCCTTCAACAGATTAATAAAGAAGATGTGGTTCGTATATACAATGGAATATTACTGAGCCATTAGAAAGGATGAACACCTACCATTTGCATGGACATGAATGGAACTGGAGGGGATTATGCTAAGTGAAATAAGTTAAGCAGAGAAAGACAATTATCATATGGTTTCACTCATAGTGGAACATAAGGAAGAGTGCAGAGGGCCATAGGGGAAGAGAGGGAAAACTGAATGGGAAGAAATCAGAGAGGGAGACAAACCATAAGAGGCTCTGGACACTGGGAAACAAACAGGGTTACAGGAGGGACAGGGGGAGGGGGGTAACTGGGTGATAGGTATTAAGGAGGGCACCCGTTGTGATGAACACTGGATGTTATACACAAATAATCGTTGAACACTATATCAAAAACTAATGATGTACTATGTGTTGGCTAAACATAATTTTAAAAATAATATTTCAGAAATAAAAGTGTGAGTTTGATATTTTAAAATAAAGAATAATGAATGTATTTATTATCAGGAAAATGAAAATTAAAACTGAAATATGATCAAAACATATACCTCACTGAGGCAAAAATTTTAAAGATTGGACTGTACCTACCACACGGTGAGAAAATGGGGCAATGGGACCTCTCATATGTTATGATATATATGTGACCCTATTAGAAAAGGGTCTATTACCCTAGGAATATACCCTAGATAAATTCTTGATATTAGTTCAAGTATGTATCAATAGTAGAATATATAAATAAATAGAAGTCCTTTGATCTAATCGAGTACCATACAACAGTGGAGACAAAACCACATAGAACAAGGTGGATAAATCTAAAAAGTAATGAGTGAAATATATAAGGCTCAAAAACTACACATAGTTTGATTCCATTTAGGAAAACATTAAAAAGGAAACCTAAACTTTATATTGCTAATGAATGCATAGATATCCTTTGATGGCGAAATGGGAAAAGGTGAAGTGGTGAAAACAAAAGCCACAGAACACTTTTCTCTGAAGATTATCTCTTACGTAGAGGAAAAGAGACCTAAAGTGGCACATGGTCAGATCCTATGATACTGGCAGTATTTTGCTGCTAAACATACTGTTTAATAAGAATGCCTGTTCTAATATTATTCTTTAATTTGTCTATATATTAATAATATACATATATGTATGTATATTGCATGCATGTGTATATTATGCATGCAATATGTATATTTTATGTAATATAACATATACATACATGTGTATACATATATGTGATGCATATGTGTACATATATGTGATACATATATGTGATACATATATGTACACACATGCATGTATAAGATGATTAATAATATATTTATCTTATGTATTATATTTCACTGCATTATTATACATTATATTTATATTATCATATAATTCACTGCATATATCTCAAATAAAACGTCAGATCATGTCATTCCTTTGACGAAACCCTTCAGTGCTTTCTATCTCACTGGAATACAAATTATGTTGGCTAGTGATTATCTTCCTTATTGAAGATCTAGTTTCACTTTTTTTTTTTTCTTTAAGTCTTAGAGCGTTCTATACATAATAGGTTTGACTTTTAGTAGTTTCAGTATGCCCTTTATTTCTGCTAAGGCAGGCTCCAATTCTGCAGTTGTGTTTTATTTTCCTTGTGACCTGACTTTATCTCCTTCATCTCCTTGAATTCTTCTTTTGTAACCTTTAACTGTGTCCTTGTTACCAATTCGTTTTATTCTATTTTCTTCTTACGATTTTTTGGTCCTTTCCTACCTCTTCTTATATTCTATTGTGAATGCAAATTGGTTTTGTGACATTTTTCTTCTGGATCCTGTACAGTCCTCTACTTTAGTAATAGTGTTAAAAATAGTAACTCTCATAGCAATAAAATAACACTTATACTTACCTTTACTTGAACACTTTTTATCTTCCAACCACTTTATTATATTAAACACATTATATCCACTTTTTATTAATTTTTAAAATATCATTATAGTGTATTTTATTATATTCACCCTAGTGATGTATAATATGAACTTTAGGAAAGTTGAATAAAAACTTCCTTAGTGGTAGAGGGCTGTCATACAGATACCTGAATGGAATCTCTGCTCCTAAATTCTGTCTTTACTGCCACTCTGTTTAAATTATGTTTGAATCGAACTTATAAAAATCCAATAATAGATCCGCTTGTTACTAAAAGAGCTTCAGTTCTAATAAAGCTAAATATATAAGATCCCTTTGTGCTCCCTTTATTTCTACTTGTATATGGAATTTTTAGCCTCTGTCTAGAGTCTGAATACAATTGTATTTTAGTCTGAGAGAGGAAACTGTGAGCTAATTATTATTCTTCCTTACTCATTGAGTTACTTACACCTAAATAATAGAGATGCCATTCTGGTTATCTAGTTGGTATACTCTCTGAGTCATGAGCAAGATGGTAAAATGTTTGGAGGTTTGTAGCTCTTTGCAGGCCAAGAAGATATTTCATGAAGCCAAACCGTGTTTTGAAACATGAGTAGATTTTTCTCAATCGACTTCCATCTAGTTTACAGTTAGTTCACCAGTTACTAGATTCTAGTATAAGTTTATCATCAGTGGTAGGGATTGCTAACTTTCTTAAAAAGGCTATTTGGCATTGTAATAAAAATTTTAGAGACAGTGCATTACAGGCTACTAGGAAGAAGCGCTTTGAATTAGAATTTTATTCTTGCACATAGATTGTAATCTTGTTTTACACTGCTTTGCTCTGTATGTAATGCTCTGTGTACATTATTTATGTGAATATGCTGTCTTTCCAACTGGCTCATTAGCAACATCAGAGTATGGTTCTGATTTCCATTTCTCTTAATTCAGTAAGTAAATAGTTCACTAATTTGCATTAAGTAAGCATTGAGTAATATCTTAGGAGGAAAATTCTTTCTTCTATTTTTAGTTTCTCTGAAATATTAGAGATGAATGCAGAATATAGAATGAATATAGAAAATATTCCTTACCTTTCTGGATGTTAGTGGAATAGGTGAGAGGAAGATGTTCAAAGGAAAAGTTTTATGTAAACTACTTACAAAACTATTTAGCAAACATGATAGTCAGAATGCCCAAGCTGAAATAAGTCAAGGCTAAAATATGTTAAATGACCATGGCTGAGGAAATAAAAATATTTGAAAATTTAAATTATCTGTGTTACTCAATAATATGCATGTCATATTTATTCAACCTATATGTTTGCTATTTTTTAAAATACATTTAATAATTCAAGTTTGGGAAATAAAAAAAAACATTATTTTCCAATTAGGTACTGCTTTCAACATTGATGAAATGCTACTTAATGCAATTTTCAAATAAATAGGAAGCACATAATTATGAACTGACCATCTCACAGTCTGTCCCCACTTCTCAGATATTTACCAGTGATACTTCATAGGAAGAATCACATTTAAAAAGCTTATTGTTTTGGAAGGAGTTCATCTGGAAAATCGCAGACACTGCGGCCTATTTATAAACCAATTCAGATGTGGGTGATGATAACTATTTGCCTGTGTTAATGTAAAGACAGTAATTATTTGATGTTTTGCCAATTTTTAAGTCATACTGGAAAAATTTTAAATAATGGATTCTTTTAAAGTAGAAATATTAGAGGCTTTATATATGAGTAAGATGATCAGGCCTCTTGGAAATTAAGAACTTTACAGACTCTCAATAATTTGTGTGTGCGTGTGTGTGTGTGTGTGTGTGTGTATAAAAAGGTATTTATGATACATGAGCAGTACCAAGACATTTAGGTAATTACAATTCATTCATAAGTAGCTTACCATAACCTCAAAAATACATTTACATATAGTCAAGAGACATAAATGATCTAGGAATGAAGTCTTCATTTGCATTGGGTACCTGGTAAATTTCAAATTCTATACAAAGGTGAAGAATCAAGCTGAAAAAAGTACTAATTATAACACTTTTATGAGACTTAAACCAATCTGTGAGTTTTTTCCACATTTCACATTTTAAACTTCCAGATTTAAGCCAGGCTCAAGAAAGAAAAGTAGAATTAGAATTGAGAGGGTTACACTTTGGAAGGGTATATGAGTTGTGTGTTTGTCGTCACTGTGTATTTGAATATTTATGTGGAATTTATGAGTTTGGTATCTTCATCAAGAAATATTATTTTCCAAATCTTTTATTGTTAATTAACATTAGGAATGGTTACCTAGATTCTTTATCTTTGCATATATATCAGGAGTCAATTATTTAATGGAAAAAGAAATCCTCACTTGTTTTAAAAACACTGTCTTGGGGCACCTGGCGGTGTAGCTGGTTGGCTGTCTGACTCTTGGTTTTGGCTCAAGTCATGGTTTCAGGGTTGTGGGATCCAGCCCTGTGTTGGGCTCTGTGCTCAGCGTGGAGTCTGCTTGGGATTCTCTCTCCCTTCTCTTTCTGCCCCTCCCCCTGTTCTCTCTCTCTCTCAAATAAATAAATAAACCTTAAAAAAAAAAAAACACTGTCTTACACAATTTTCTATAATCATAGGTTTTTTTAATCTGTGGAAGATTAACCCTTCCCTGGAAGAATAAGCTATAAGAAATGATCTACCTAATGGTGACCACAACTTGGATGCCCAGTTGGTGACCAAATCTTTAGTAGTCTTGGACTAAATCCATCATTTTCCCCTGTCAAGATAGCTTCTCCTCTCTTTGCTATTTTAGTGAACTGATGTCTCCATACAGTCAGTAAGCAGCCAGGAATATGGAAGTATTCTAGACACTTTATTCTTTTGTTTTACTCATAGTCTTTTCACCAAGTCATATAAGTTGCATATTTTCACCTATTATGAATTTGTCCCCTCCTCCCCACCCCTATTGTAGAGTTTTTGTCAATAGCCTCATCATCTCTTTGGGCTAACGAAATGCTCTTCTAATTGCCCATCTGTCATTCTACTACCTTGCATAATGGCTCTGTCATCAGCTGATAAATTAGAAAATTATTAAATTGTCCATAAAGTGTCCTTAAGATCCTATATAACAGCCCCTGCTTGCGCCTTTCATCTGGTTTCTTACAGGCCTTAAACCCTAATTGTAGCCATTCCAAATTTCATACAGTTTTCAAATCACAGCAGGCTGTTTCCTAACTGCTTCCATTCATGGTGTTCTATGCTGAAATTTATCCCCACCCCCCACCTTCCTTCACCGTGCCACTTCCCTAGCTGGCATATTCATTTTTCAAAATTCAGATCAAATAGGTAAAATTGATAACTTTCTTTCATGGCCTTATATACACATAGGTCTTTCAATAATCAATTAATTAATAAATAATTAATATTATTAATTTTAATAATATTAAAAATTATTTTAATAATTTTATTAAAATTAATAAAATACATTTTATTAATGCACATCTATTTACTTGTCTGTTTTGCCATGATAGAATGAAAACTGCTCAAGTATAGACCTTCTATTTTATTCATCTTTGTAACTTCAGAAAACTGCAAAGTTTTAGAAAAAAAGTTTATGGTTAATAGATGCTTGTTGAATTGACAGGTGAAGTAACAAAAGTTAATACCTGGGTTTTCAATAGGCATTTCAGGTGGAAGTCATATTTTTTGATTACCGTTGAGAGGCACTGTCTGGAAAGAAAAAAAAAACAACTTTGTTTAAAAGTGGGGAGGAAAACTTACATAAACTTTAGCATATTTATCATAAATTCTGTTTTGTCCATGATTCTGTAGCAGACATGGTTAAAAAAGGATTGCTATTGACACGAATTTAAAAACCATTTCAGATGAATGTTTATAAACTTTCTGTAATTTAATAGGCTACAAACATTTGAAAACTTTAGAACTCCCAAAAAAAATCCATGACAAATTAACCAAACCTCTCAAAGACTGGTCATTGTATCAAACTACTCTTAATTCAAAATGTAAATTGTAAAAGGATTCATGAGCAGATAATGACAAACACTAACATCAAGAATTGTTAAATATGCAAAATCTTGAAGAGAATTGCTTTCAGAATTAATGACATATTTATAATAGATAAGATTGTCTTTGGCTTCAAACTTCTGTGTTTTTCTTTCCTGAGCCTCTCTTATTGCTCCAACTTTATCTTTGCTTCATGGAATAGATGTGAGATTAGTGGAGTTTTTTCTGTTCTTCAGTTATCAAAATTATTTTCCTAAACATCATGACATTCCCTTCCTATTTGTCTTAAAAACTCTTGAATTGAATTGAACAAATGATACAACACAAAAACACACCAATAGATTTTACAATAGCTGCCTTCTCAGACTTTTTTAAATCATCAGTTTAGTTGCATTACATCTCACAGTTCAAAGACAAAATTCATAGACTATGTAAAAGTTAGTGGAGGTATAGGAAAAGAATAGTGAAAAATTTTGGTTATTGGAGGGAAAGTTTTTATATAAAATCTGACCCTAAAACTTAAAAGACCCCCAAGAATATATACCTAGTTCAGCACCTTGCTATTAAATATTCTAATTATTTTACAGAAAAACTCCTAGAAACTAATGAAGGTATGTGATTTGCCCAACTTCTAAATGGAAGTCAGGGAAGAGGAAAACTGAAAACAAAGCTCCTGCCATCTAGTGTTTGATCTTTTAATGACACCGTAAAGTGGGCTGAGGAGGGCAGGCAGAATATCCTTGTATTCCAGAAGGCAAAGTCTTGGAGGTCACCAAGATAACAAAGTAAGAGATCCCAGCCTCTGTCTTCCCACAGTAAGACATTTATCCATGAACAAAAAACAGCTCTAGGAAAGCTTAAGAATCCTTCTAAGAAACTTCCACAACACTGTAGAATAACAACAACAAAAGCCGAGAATAACCACACAAAAAGAGAAGGGACGGCAGTTTTCATTTGCCTGACTCATCCCATCCTGCTGGCCAGCATTGCTCACTGCCAAGAGGGAAACCCCCTTACTGGGAAAGGGAGAGTGGTGAGCCAGCAAGCTTCCCCAGCCTTTTGGGCCACTACGAGAAGGACCTGTGTTGGTTTTACTCCACCCAGAGTCCAGCAAAGCTGAGATGCATAAAGACAGCTAGGAAGAAGGAAGAAGGGCTGAGGCTACCAGTATCAGTCACAGAGTAGGAGTTAAAATGGTTCCCAGTGACCTGCTCTGCAGAGGGCCCAGTAACTGTTACCACTGAAGAAACCAACAACCAACATAGCAGCTTCAGACACCCCTGAGATTTCATTGTCCCCCCCCCCCCGACACACAGGTATTCACATTCACAAACAGCAATTGCTTGAGTCCCTCTCCACTCCTTCCTCACCCCACTGCCACCCCAGGGCTCACCTGTAGCTGGTTCCCAAGCTGTGCACCTACACACCTTGGCCTGACTTCTGTACTGGCCTTCATTGCTGTGCACATGTCTTAGGAAGACACTGCAGTCACAGAAATGCCCACCAACAGCCAGGGCCCCCATGGCTACTTGTGGGCCTGATTCTGGCCCTATTTCCTGTCATTGACTCACACAGTTGGGCTTGCTTGCAACCAGCCTCTCCAGCTGTAAACCTATATCTAACCAGCCTGACTCCCATAACAGCCTCTACTGCTGTGCACAGGACTAAGGTCTGCAGCCACAGGAGCGTGTGCCAACAGCCAGGGTCTCCATAGTGCCGGTGCACCTACAGTTAGTCCTAGTCCTTGTTGCCGGCCCTGTCCTCCTCCACTATTTGTATGTCTGCCACCAGCCCCTGCCACTACACAGGCACGTGCTGCTAGCCCCTGCAACTGTGTGTGTGTGTGTGCATGACACCAGCTCTAGCAACGACCACTGCCTGCCCTGGTCCCTAGCTGCTGGACCTGGAGGCACCACTGAAGATATCAACAGCACTTGCAGCCACTGCAGATCCCCCACACCACTTCAAGGACCACACAGTTAATGTGGGCCCCGGTGGCCTGACCTGAGGAGACGTCACACTTCCCAGATCTGGGTCTTCCACATGATCCTGTACTTGGTGCCCTGCATACTAGACCCAAGGTCATGCATAGCATGCTCCAGTGTGCCTCACCTGCAGGTGAAGGTCCTGTACTGAGATCAGCCTATAAAGTCTAAAAGATGTGATGGCTTCTTCCCATGCACAGACACCTATCCAAGGCTCTAGGGATCACAGAGTCAGGGAAATACGATTCTACCAAAGGAACAGAGTAAACTTTTAGCAGCTGACCTCAAAGAAATGAAGATTCATGAATGGCCTGACAAAAAATTTAAAATAATTGTTCTGAAGAAATTCAGAAGTATAAGAGAACACAGAAAGACAATTTATTAAAACAAGCAGCACAATATAAGAACAAAATGAGAAATTCAACAAAGGTATAGAAAACATATAAATGTATCAGGAGTTTAGAGCTAAAGAATATAGTAGTTGAACTGAAGAATTCAGTAAAGAAGCACAAGAAGGGCAGAAGGGTCCCGGCAGAAGAAGGGACCAAGCAAAAGAAAAAAATCAGTAACCTCAAAGATAGATTATTTGAAATACCTAAGCAGAGGAACAAAAAGGAAAAAAAAAAAAAAAAAAGGAATTAAAAAGGCCTATGGCATTCATGGGACACCATAAAAAGGAACAAGGTACATGTCATTGAAGTCCCGGAAGGAGAACAGAATTAGAAAGGAGCAGAAAGCTTATTTAAAGATAATGGCTTTTGAACTTCCCAAACCTGGGGAGAGATTTGGACATCCAAGTTCATTTAATAATAGTTCACCTTATAATTTCAGTCCAAAGTGATCTTCTCCAAGACACATAACAATAATAAAATAAACATAACAATAATAAAAATGTCTAAAAGCAAAAACAAAGAGAGAATTTCAAAAGCAACAAGAGAGAAAAAGTCTTCCTCTTAAAAGAGAAACACCGTAAAGCTATCAGTGGGTTTGTCAGCAGAAATCCTCAAGCTAGGAGAGAGTAGGATGATAAATTTAAGTTGCTGAAAGAAAAAACAAAAATAACCCCTGCCACCCAAGAATACTTGACCTAGCAAAACTGTCCTTGGAAAGGAAGGTAAGATAAAGACTTTCACAAACAAACAAAGGCAAAGGGAATTCTTCACTGTAAGACATGCTTTGGAGGAAATGCTGGTTCTTCAAGCCAAAATGAAAAGATGCTAATTAGTAACAGGAAAACATGAAAATCTGCAATACACCTTACTGGAAAGGTAAAGTGTATAGTTGGATTCACAATACTGTAATAGTGATGTGTCGATCACTTAACTCTAGTATAGAGGTTAAAGGAAAAAAGTATTAAAAGTAGTTATAGCTGTAATAGTTGTCGATGGATATATGATAAAAAGAGATATAAATTCTGACATTAAAAGCATAAAATTTGGGGGCAGAGTAAAAGGTGGAGTTTTTATGTAATAAGGTTGATTGTTATCAGCTTAAAAGACTGTTATATCTGTAACATATTTCAAGTAAACCTCAGAGTAAACACAAAGCCAAAACCTATCACAGATACTCAAAAGGTAAAGAGAAGGGAATCAAACTATACTACCATGGCAAATCAGCAATTCAGGAAGAAAGGAAGGAAGGGAGAGAGAAAGGGCAGAAGGGAGGGAGGAAGGACAAAACAGCAAGAAAACAAGATAAGGTAAGTCCTTACCTATCAGTAGTTACTTTAAGTATAAAGTTTTCCCTCTCTCTGCCCCTCCCCCCACTCCTGTTCTCTTGCTCTCTATCTCTCTTTCAGAAAAATAAAATCTTTAAAAGGGAGTGGGCTCCTGGGTGGCTCAGTCGGTTAAGCATCTGCCTTCTGTATAGGTCATGGTCTTGGGGTCCTGGGATTGAGTCCTGCATGGGGCTACCTGCTCAGTGGGGAGTCTGCTTCTCCCTCTCCCTCTGACCCTCCCCCCTACTTGTGTTCCCTCTCTCTCTCTCTCTAATAAATAAAATCTTTAAAAAAATGTGAAGTTTTCCAATCAAAAGGCAAAGAGTGGCTGAGTGGATAAAGACACAACTATATACTGCCTGCAAGAGACTCCCTTCAGCTTCAAGGACACACATATTCACAGTGAAGGGATGGAGAAAGGTACTTCACACATCTAGAGACCAAAAAAGAGCAGAGGTAGCTATACCTGTCTTACACAAAATAGACTTTAATTTAAAAGCTGTTACAAGGACTGCCTGGGTGGCTCAGTCTATTAAGTGTTTACATTCAGCTCAGGTCATGAACTCACTGAGATCAAGTCTCAAGACTGGCTCCCTGGCTCAGTGGGAGTCAACTTGTCCCTCTTCCTCTGCCCCTCCCCCCCACTTCTCTCTCTCTCTCTCTCTCTCTCTCTCTCTCTCTCAAATAAATAGATAAAATCTTTTAAAAAACTGCTATAAGGAACAAAGAAGGAGCAAAAGAGACTACTATGAACAATTATATGACAAAAAATTGGACAATCTAGAATACTGGATAAATTCCTAGAAAATACTACCCACCAAGACTGAATCAGAAGGAAATAGAAAATCTGAAGAGACCAATAAGAAGACTAAATCGGTAATCAAAAACCTCCCAAAAAAGAAAAATTCAGGGGCAGATGGCTTCATTGATAAATCCTACCAAATTTTTAAAGACAAATTAACGCCAATTCTTCTCAAACTCTTCCAGAAACTTGAAGAGGTGGGGACACTCCCAAACTCATATGAAGCTAGAATTACCCTGATGCCAGAGCCAGAGAAGGACACTATAAAAAAATACAACTATAGGCCAATATCCCTAATGATTATAGGTACAAAAATTCCCAACAAAATACTTGCAAACCAAATTCAACAGCACATTAAAAGGATCATATACACCATGACCAAGAAAATTTATCCCTTGGATGTAAGGATGATTTAACTACACAAATCAATAAATGTGATAAAGCATATTAATAAAATGAAATAAATCATTGATCATGTCAATATAAGCAGAAAGGCATTTGAAAAAAAATGCTACATCCTCTCATAAAAGCTTTCAACAAATTATGTATAGAAAAACACATCTCAACATAATAAAGTTCATGTATGACAACCCACAGCTATCATCATATTCAATGGCGAGATGTTGGAAGTACTTCCTCTAAAATCAGGAACAAAATAAGGGTTCCCACACTCACCACTCCTATTCAGCATGGTACTAGAAGTCTTAGAGTAATCAGACTAGAAAATAAAATAAAAGGTGTTCAAACTGGAAGGAAGAACTAAAATTATGTCTGTTTGATGATGGTACAATCTTATATGTAGAAAATCTTATATGATGACTCCACCTAAATACTCTTAGAACTAATAAATGAATTCTGTAAAGTTTAAGGATATGAGACAAATATATACAAATCAGTTGGGTTTATATACATGATAGTCAAAGTTTTGAAAAATTAAGAAAAAAATCCCACTTACAATAGCATAAAAAATACGTAGTAAAAAGGAAGTGAAAGATCTATACACTGAAAACCGTAAGACATTGATGAAAGAAGTTGAAAACACATAAATAGAAAGGCTTTCGAGTTTTTAGGTCAAAAGAGTTAATACTGTTAAAATGTCCATATTACTCAGAGCCATCTATAGACTATATATTTTAAGTGAGTGCTGTGCCCAACATGGGCTTGAACTCACGACCCTGAGATCAAGAGTCTACTGACTGAGTCCACCAGGCACCCCATTCAATATAATTTTATCAAAATTCCAGTGTCATTTTTCACAGAAATAATAAAAACAATCCTAAAATTGATAAGGAACCTCAAAATACCCTGAATGGCCAAAGCAATCTTGAGGAAGAACAAATCCAGAGTGATCACACTTGCTGATTTCAAACTATTTTACAAAGCTTTGGAAATCAAAAGAATTATGATACTGATGTAAAAACAGTCACATAGACCAATTGAACAGAGATGAAAGCCCGGAAATAAACCTACACATATATATGGTCAAGTATTATTTGACAAGGAGCCAAGAATAATCAGTGGGGAAAGGATAGTCTCTTCATCTTTGTTGCAATGAGTGGGTATTCTCATGCAAAAGAATGAAATTGCACCCTTATCTTAAACCTCAAACTCTGTTCTGCCCAGCAAAAGAATGAATGAATAAAAAGGCAACCTAGATTATGGGAAAAAATATTTGCAAACCATATATCTGATAAGAGATTGATACCTAAAATGTAAAACTCAACAGTGAAAAATCAGTCCAATTTAAAAAAATGACAGAGGACTCGAGTGGACATTTCTCTTAACAAATAATACAAATGGTCAAGAAGCATCTGAATAACAAATACATGAACAGTATCACTAATCGTTGGGTAAACGCAAATCAAAACCATAATGAGATACCACCTCACACCTGTTAGAACGGCTATTATCAAAAAGATTCTTGTCAAGGCTACGGAGAAAAGGGAACCCTAGTGTACTGTTGGGAATGCAAATTGTTACAACTGCTATGGAAAACAATATGAAGTTTCCTCAGAAAATTAAAAAAAAAAAAAAGTAGAACTATCATATCCAGCATTCTCACTTCTTGTGTTCAAAGGAAATGAAATCACTATCTTGAAGAGATAGCCGCACTCCCAAGTTCATTGCCACATTATTCACAATAGCCATAACAAAAAACCTAGATGTCCATCAATGGACGAATGAATAAATACGCATGCACGCACACACACACACATATATAAACATATGATACCATTATATATAAAATAATATATATCAATAATATAAAATAATATATATAAAATAAAATATATTCTGGATACAACTTTATATATAAATATAAATTTTTTTAAAGATTTTATTTATTTGACATAGAGAGAGAGATCACAAGTAGGCAGAGAGGCAGGCAGAAAGGCAGGCAGAGAGAGAGAGAGGGAAACAGGGTCCCTGCTGAACAGAGACCTCTATGTAGGGCTTGATCCCAAGACCCTGAGATCATGACCTGAGCTGAAGGCAGAGGCTTTAACCTACTTAGCCATCTAGGTGCCCCGTAAATAAAAATTTTATATTATATATGTATTATATATAATTTATATAACTTATAAAATTATATATAATATATACAATTGAAGTGGAATAAGCACTTACTGAGAGTTAGACATTTGGTTTTAGTCCTAACTAGAGCATAAATTATCTGTATGATGGTTGACAAATTTTTTAACTTTTCTGTATTTTAGTTTCTTTACCGAAAGATAAACCACACTGCCCTGGGGTTGAAGAGAAGGCATAGAGGACGTAGATTCTGAGGCTAGTCTGTCCCTGTCAGGTTTCCTCTATCTTCACTGTGGCAGAACTTTTGCTTTGCCCTAATTTAACCCTGTGAACACCTGTACTGCACAATGGTCAAAGTCACCAGTCTTCTGTGAAGGGCTGGACAATGGTAGGTGAGGCAGGAACAGAAGGAAAAAAACTACCTTGCTCTCACCTTCTTCTCCTACCCTTCCCTTGTTTCTCTGTGTCCCAGGTAACAACTGTCTACATGTAAGTCACAACCCTCCACCAAACTAGTTCAAAACAATCCTTTGTCTCCCAAAGATTTCTTACTTCTTAAAGAAATTGTTAGATTTGATCTCTCTCTCTACAGGTTTTTTTTTTTTTTTTATAAATTTATTTTGGAATAAGGAAACTATAGCTTTTATTAATAGGTCATTTTGATGGGAGCCTATACCTGATCCATGTAATTAGCTATAAAATAAAAATTTGGATTAGGTTATGTTGAAAGTCCTCCCTAGTACTACCCATTCTATTATTTTATTGTTGATGAATATTTTGGGGAAAATAAAAAGAGGCAGATACAGAAAGACACAGAACTGTAATAGAAAAAAATACGGTTTTGCACATTTCAGACAGTTGGTCTTTGCAAATTTCAGGCAGACCTAATTTTGGTCCTACCACTAATGAACTGAGTGTTCTCAGGCAAGGTATTTAATCTTCTAGAACTTTAGTTTCTTTGATTCTGAAGTAAATCCTGTGTCTTATCACAGGGTTTAGGGAGAATTAGATGAGGTAATATATGCAAAATGTAGAATAACTCCACTGTGATTGATAGCTATTATGAACAATCACTAAAAACAATTTTAACTCATATTTTATATCAGGTTTGCTTCAGAGATTAATGATATATGCCTCCCATACCCCCCCTTTTTTTTTTCTCATTCAGCTCAGAACAATTTTAATTCTAGATAATCCCATAGTGTAGCACAGATATCTTCTCCCAGTTTAGCTTCCTGATGGGTCTATTCTTTCAAATAATACATGCATACATTTAGATATCAGAATCAATTAGGATATGCTCATTGACTGTCATTTGATTTTTCCAATTTGAATTCACACTCCTCTGTTTATGATACACCAATTATTTTCAGGGAGTTCAAGAAAGAAATTTAAAGCAGGAGGTTTTGACTTTCAAAGTATGGAAATTCAGTTATACAAAGAGCTTAGTGACACATGCACACTCAAATTCACAAAATGAATGAGAAAAAAAATCCTTGAAAACGTAATAACCAGTAGCAGAGAGATTTTAAAATGAATGTTAGATTGTTCTGGAAGGTGTTAGCGGCTCTTCAAATGTATCTGAGTAGCTGTGAAGAATAGATAATTATTAACAAAGTTTGCCAAAGGGAGATATCTATTAAAAGTACAATAGCTTCCACAGTACTAGTGAAAGGACAGTTTTTACAATCAACTGAAAAATATTGTGATTTGGCACTTGAGAACTCAGTCAGAAAGTAGTCTTGGAACAAAATAAAATATCTTACCTGGATACTTTCCAAATATGCATAAATTCTAGAAGTTGGTTCAGATAAAACTGACTGTGGTCATCTTCATGCTGTAGACAGCGGAATATATTAATATTTATAGAGTGAATAGGAATACCAGATAAAAATAGGTCTGTAACTTCCTGCTGTCATTTTATTCACCTCTTTTGATAACCCTCATTCATCATTTTAATACTTTGTTTTAAAGACTTTACAAGACTCTTCTTAACTCTATAAGCATTCTTTTTTAAAAAAAAAGTGATACAGAAAACTGAGCTTTGGTTGAGGATAAACTGCAAGGACAATTGAAAAACATCCTGGCATCACCAAGGTCAGACATTAAGTTCTCCTAGCAGGAAGGCAGTTTTGCAGACACTAGTTCTCTCACATACATGCACAGTTTCTTTACATTCAGGCTGTGGATGCCATGGCAGTATGAGACTTGACAGCTTGCCAGATCAGCTGGCAGACTCAGAATGAACTCCATTTTTCAACTTTATACCACATCTTGCCTCCCAAATATTAGTGTAAGAGGAGTTATCAGGGGTCATGTGTTTTCTCCCAAGATGAGCAGAAACTACTCATCATAAAATATCAGTCCTGTGGTCCATATGTATAAACAAACACACATGCATACACACACACAGGCCCCATAACTCCTCCATAACTAGTTCTTCGGCAACAAGCACTCATGAAAATTAATTCTTCTACAACAAGCACTCATGAAAATCCTATGCAGGTCCGCAAGGGAGAATGCGATATACTCCTTCATAATGGCACTATTTCACTACACACAGATGTTAAGTTTGAGAGCTGAATGAGTCCCTAAATACCTGGAGTGCATTAATCTTGTATGTTAATATATGATCTGTTTTTAAAACTGCCTATTAGAGCACCCAACAGAAAACATCAGAAGGAAAACCTTTGTATGACCTAAGGTCAAAGGTATATGAATATTTTTATTGGGTGGTTTTGTGAGGAAGAGTAAGGAAGCTGTTACATGGAGAGAATAAGGCCATCCCTCTAATACAATACTTTGAATGCATACTACAAAAAAGAAACACTTTGAGAAGAAGAAAACTTTTTCTGAAGTTAAAACCAAAGCAAGCATGTAAATAATGACTTATTTGCATCTTTCTGTATAGCATAATCATATTCATTTTAAAACCACTTTACTTGGCTTCCAGAGATGCTTTTGGGGGAGAAATTGGCCTTTGTCGTATTGTCACTTACAAAAAAGTATTTTTATTTAAAGGAGCTCAAAAGTCTGGAGAAAGGTTTAAGCAGTTGTCCATGGAATATATTGTACACCTTACTTTTCTCCAAGCTGAAGGCCATTCCTTCATCTTAAGGGAAAAGTTAAGGTGTCTTTTTTGCCTTTTTCCTACAGAAATATACTGCTGTATGTGTTCTGTGAATGTTTCCTTGAGCTAGAATGAAATCTTGATTTTTATGATTAATATCAACAATGTTGGCAATCCTTATCAAATTTGAGATAAAGAGAGAGAAATCTTTTTTTCCCCAAATACGTTTATTTTATTTTTTCAGTGTTACAAGATTAATTGTTCATGCACCACACCCAGTGCTCCATGCAATACGTGCCCTTCTCAATACCCACCACCAGGCTCGCCCAAGTCCCCACCCCCACCCCTCCAAGACCCTCAGTTTGTTGCGCAGAGTCCACAGTCTCGTTTTATAAAAGACTCATCTATACACATCTAATCAGGATGGGGATTGTAAAATTTTGAAATTCAGAAAGATTTCTAAGGACTGTCAACATATTTTATGAATAATCTCATGGAACAAGAATTAAATGACCATATTTCAGTATAACACAAGCAAGTTTAAAATAGGAAAGGCATCTGACATGAATTGAGCTTTGCAGTACGCTTATACAATTAGAAAACTCTAAAGTCTCTACTGTAAGGCAGTGGTGTCAGTAAATTTAATGGAATGACAATCATCATTATGTTCCTAGTATATAGAAAGAATATCGTAAGCCATTTTATGTTATTTTACTGGAAAGGAATATAATTGTTTATAAATGCTTTTATACAGCTAAAGTGATGAAAATCATAGAGAATTTTGATACTACATTAAACAATAGAATCGGGAGAGGAGACCATTCAGTATCTCCTTACCATAGAGAGTTTTTAATAGTAAAAGGCTAAAATACCGTCTAGTCTAACACCTTAATTTTATGACATCAATAATTGATACTTATGTAGTTCTGATTCGGCACAGGCACTGATTTAAGCTCTTCGCTTACATTTTTCAATTAAATTCTAATAATAATCATATAAGGCATGTATTATTATTCACATTTTTCTTAACCAGAAAACTAGGGTGAATATAAGCATGTGTCCAAGAGCAGACGTGCGAATTTGGCAGTATGAATGCAGAATCTATTTTTAAGCAAGTTGCCAAATCAGTAAATTTAACACTCCTTATTTTTTGAGGTGAAAGCTAGGTCTATACACTGTAGGATTTATACATAAAAGTAATCACCACAACTAGCCCTTCATATTCGTCTGTATCAGGTGTTCCTACACTAGGCTTTAAAAATGTAATTATCTTTTCTTTCAAAGCACATATCTCTATCAGACTTTTTTTAAAATTATTTTCCTTTAGAGAGAGAATGCATATGAGCACGTACATGAGTAGGGGAAGAGGCAGAGGGAGAAAATCTTCAAGCAAACTGCTGACTGAAGATAGAGCCCTTTGTGGGGCTTGAGCCAATGACCCATGATGAGATCATGATCTGAGCCAAGAACCAAGAATGGGATACTCAACCAACTGAGCCACACAGGTGGCCTTCAGTCTATGAGACTTTTAAATGTATATTTGTTTATTACATGTCTTCTTTACTAGGATGAGAACTCTGCATTCTAGAATAAGTAATAACATGTCTTGTTTGTCTCTGTATCTCCAGTGTTTAGAAGAGTGCCTCGTATATAGTAGGTGCTCAATTATCATTTGTTCAATGAACAAATAGGTATCAATCTGTGCATATGTTTTCTAAATCATAATTCTGAATTTTAAAAAAGTTCACTAACCTATTCCTTCACGTATGAGATCCTCAAAGGCGAGTACTAAATATGGCATGTAAAATATTTAATAAATATTTGTTGAATTAATTTTTTTAGATTACATATGTAATATACTTAGCATGGTATCTGAAAGTAAATCATTATAGATTTTAATAAAATGTAGTATTTTCTCTTTGGAAATATGGCACTAAAAAAAATCCTTCAAGAGCCAGGATTTGGGGAGATGGAGACATGGAATGCCTTTCTAATTGTCTATATAGAGGCCACCACTACTCTTTAATTGAGAGTCAGAGCTGCTTGAATCTCCTGGATGCTAAACTCTTAAAAGGGTTTGTTGACTTTGTTCAGTACTCTGACATTAGAGTAGGGCCTAGTACGCAGCAGTTACATAGTTAATATTTTGAGTGAATGGAGAATATATAAACATCTGTGTCATCAAGCATATTATCTATTTTTAAATAACAGTGCTAGGAAAAGTGGATGAGAAAAAGCATTTATACTCTTTACCTGTAAATTGTTGAATTAGCCAAGAGATGGTGATATTCACTGTAGGCAGTAAAGTTTGTGAGTTGAAGCATAAAAAAGGCAGCCATGTAACTTAATTCCTGCTATGATCCAAATGACATATTGAAAAGCAAGCATTTCTAGTGACAATTATACCCTTTACACCCAGAAATGACTATATGCTTGTCCCAACAACATATGACAACACCCCAGACATACTTAATTGGCTGGCATTATGATATAGTGAGCTCTGTCATCAGACTAGCTCTGCTCAAATCCCATCTCCCTATTTACTAACGGTGAGACTTTCATTCAGTTATTCTTTTGAATTCTTAGTACTTTCATTTAAAAAAGGAAAATAACGGTAATTATCTTTTTTTTTGCTCTTGAGCTGTTGTGAGTTAATACATGTAAACACCTATGATGTCCCAGACTTTGGGGAGTGAAATAGCTGTGGAAAACAAAACAAGGGGCACCTGGGTGGCTCAGCCGATTAAGTGTCTGACTCTTGATTTCAGCTCATGTCATGATCTCAGGGTCTTAAGATTAAGCCCCATGTCAGGCTCAATGCTGGGAATGGAGCCTGTTTAAGATTCTCTTCCTCTCCTGGGCGCCTGGGTGGCTCAGTTGGTTGGGCGACTGCCTTTGGCTCAGGTCATGGTCCCGGAGTCCCGGGATCGAGTCCCATATCAGACTCCCGGCTCTGCGGGAAGTCTGCTTCTCCCTCTGACCTTCTCTCCTCTCATTATCAGTCTCTCTCTCTCTCTAATAAATAAATAAAATCTTTAAAAAAAAAAAAAAAAGATTCTCTTCCTCTCCCTCTGCCCCTCTCCCACTCTCTCTCGCTAAAAAAACAAGCAAAAGGATTAGAGAGAGAGAGCTAGAATTTTTACCAAAATTGTGCTGAAAGTCACATCTGAACATTTTCCATTCATTCACATCTAAATCCCAAGTGGATTTGTCATATAAATTTACAGCATAAAGTATTGGCTAATGGAGACTGACTGGGTTCAAACCCAAGCTCCTTTGCTTGCTTACTAGTCCCATGAATATGATCTGGGGAAAGTTATGGAGCTCCTTGTGTTTCACTTTTGTTATTTTTAATAGTATTTGCCACATAGAATTATTGTGAAGATTAAATATAATAGAAATGTATTAATTTCCAGACATAAAATATTTGTCAGTACACATTGTATCTGGGTAGTGGTGTTAAATGGATTTAAGTATAAACCTTAATTTACATGAAACTGAAATATTAGTGATTTGTGAATTACTACCAATGAGATAAGTAATTTTTTAGCAACACTAAAGTTCTCAAGGAGAATAGAAGTTATAATCATATGTTTTCTCTTCTTCCCCCATGTTGAAATGAAACATTATGATTTCAGCTTTTTTAAAACATTGAGGACAATTTGAAGACTCTTAGGGTATATTAATATTGAGAGTATTAGTTGTACTTTATAATGTTTCCCTGTAGAGATTTCAGATGCATACCCTGCAGCTGTCAACACTGGCTGAGTTGAGTACCAGTACCAAAAGATTTTTCTAAACAACTCTCTTTTGGCCTCATTATGTTATATTCCACATAGATATATTGCAACCTGATGCACCACCTGGCACTTTTTATGATGAAACACCTCAGACTAGGGGAAAAAAAAAAGAGTCATGCACTGGAAATCTGTTATCTGATGTAAATGACAAGGTGATGGGATTTTTGCTTAAAGCAGGTAATTGGAAGATACTACAGATAAAGCTGCCAAAATATCAAAGTTCACTGCATACTGTGCAATTTGGGTTTGAAATAACTCAAGACATCACGTAGGGGAATAGTATTCATATCTAACAACAAGAAATTGTGTCATTAAAGCACAGTAATCCCTTTTGAGGTAGTTTTATTATATATAATGAATATTAATCTGTCCTGATTTAAATTGTGTTGACACCAACATAAACAGTCTTCAAATAGAATGAGAGTTGTATTATTTTTCTTTCTTCAATAGTTTCCCCTTCACAATTTTTATCCTCTTCACTTCCTAGTGGCTTCATGGATAGTATGAATGTAATAACCTTAATAAGTTTCCCATAAATGATTTTTCTAAGAGACCAATTGATTTGCTATTATAATAGGGTTGCAGTAATGTGTTCATGTAATTGCTTCAATTCAATAGATAAATATTTCATTATGTTTCAGTAAATATACTCAAATGAACATGTATTCATTAAGCTATGTAATTCCAAATTGGCAACAATCCATAAAGATAGGAATGTTGTCCTTAAAATGATCAGCCTGTAAATTGGAACCAATGCTAAGAAAATCTTACCTTTCGAGATAACTTTCCTGGAACCTCCCCATTTTTCTGCAGATTAAGTTGAATGACAGATTTATCTTTCTGAAATATTTTGTGGCTCCCCAAAGAGTAATCACTAAAAGAGAAAAAAAAATGAATAGTCATTTCTGCCCATGATACCCCCAAGTGTATGTTTTCCTTTCTGATTTTTTTTTTTTGAAACTTAGTCTGGTAAAAGTTTTATATATAGCCTTAGTTTTATGCATTTATTTAAAATATATCCTCATATTCATTTTTAAGTGACAATTTAAAATACTACAGTTATTAATATATTACAATTATTTTTCAAGTGCATCAAGTTAGAAATGATTAGATCGCTTTGGAATGGACATAAATTATAATAAAGAATATATTACATATTCAGAGTTAGTTTTATCCAGCCATATCAAAGCTGAGGACAACATGCTTCTGAGAGGTCTAACTGATGCCACAAAGTGTATGTGGAGCAGTGAGGTAGAAATGTCATAGGCTTTAGAGACAGATTTACTAGCTCCATGACAGGCACACCAATTAAACTGTCTGAAACTCAATATATATTTTTTAGAATTGCTATTATTAATAATCTATATCAAAGGGTTGATGAGCAGATTAAACAGAAAAAATATCCCTGTGTATTTCAGATATTTCTATCAAGCATAATTTTCCTCCCTCCCTCCCTCTCTTCCTTCCTTCCTTCCTTCCTTCCTTCCTTCCTTCCTTCCTTCCTTCCTTCCTTCCTTCCTTCTCTCTCCCTCTATAAGAGTCATTAAAAAGGATGTATTTGTTAATGTATTTTGTTGAAGGATCTTAATTAAATATATGAAGGGTTTCAGAAGAAAAAAAAACCTTATATGTTAAAACATTTGAGGCCATTAGGGGGATATATTCATTTATCTGGAAAATTCACTAAATATTTGAGTGAATTTTTTCATTTGAGTGAAATATTTGAGACCACTTATTCTCAAAAATGGCAGAAAAATAAAGTATTACTCTGTTGATAGCCACTAAATTTTCTATAAGTGTTCTTATTTTGATAATTGCTATTTTTTTAAGAAAACACCCATCTACTTGTCAAAATGGTGATGGAATTCACAACATGTGTTCTACATCCTATGTCCCTTACTCCTGTTAGATTCCTGTCCCAGTGCTCTCCATAAGCTTTATGTTGCTCCTTGAGTTATTTCTACTGCTAGTCTAAACATAAGGCATGGCATATGTATTTCTTCAGCTCCTGCCTTCCTTATCACCCAAGTTGTGCTCTAAGGGCATTCTCCATATTCTCACATGGATTCAAGTTCCTCTCCTTTCAACCCCCACCCCCAACTCCTCTTTCCATGCTTAGAGTTGTTTTCCTATTCCTATTCTGGGAACCAGCTTAAGAGTAGTGGCCCACCTTGCTATCAAAATTTCCTTTCCTCAGTGTGTTGAAATCTGGACAATGGACCCCAGTCTGGTGACTTCAGCCTCAGATATGGTTACTGCTTTCTTGAACTATTTTGCTGCACCCACCTGTATATATACCCCTTACTAGGGCTTCCAGATAAATTAGAAGATGACCAGTAAATATGAATTTTGGGTAATAGTGAATAGTTTTTTTAGTATAGGTCTGTGTCATGAAATATTTGATATATATTTTAAAAACTTGGGGTTTTTATGAAATTCAAATTTAACTGGACAGCCTATATTTTCATTTACTAAATCTGCCAATTCTACCCCTTTCTAAAAGTAGGATCTAAGTCTCCCCTTATCTTTGCTTCACTCTTTGTATGTATGTGTGTGTGTGTGTGTGTGTGTGTATAGCAAGATCTGCATAATTATCAGATTTTGGGTAATTATCAGATTTTGCAAGTCTCTTTTTTCACCTATAACTCATCTCTCCATTTTTTAAAAGTCATTTTATAGGAATATAGTCTCATAGAAAACATTTGAATTGTAGTAAACTGTAAAAAACAAAACAGATAAGGAAAATTCTCCTCATTCCCTTTTCCAGAATAACAATAAACTCAGAGTTTATGGCATTTCTTTTGTAAGCCAAAATAAGTGGCCAAGTACATATATATTTCTGTTAAAAATGAAATCATTTTATTTTACCTGTACTCTAGCTTATAGCTAAATGTCTTTTAACTCATTTTCTGAGACTGCTTTATAATCAGAAATTTTAAACCATCTCACTCATAGCAATGCCTTCTGCTATGTTATTGTTGGTTTATATTAACTATAATTTTTTTATTATTTTCCTTCATTTGTTGATATTGTTTGAGTCTCTTTGAGACTCTTCTTTAGAGGCTTGGGAGACATAAATATATATTTTAATCTTCCAGTGGTTACCCAATTTTTAAATAACATGTATCTTAAGCCTTTTCCATAGTAACCTCAATTTAATCACTGTATATATCACACTCTTAAATAAGCCTTAGAGCCTAAATATGACTTCAGTTCATTTCTCTCCCATTGCCCTCCAGCTGCCCAATTAGAGACCATTTTGAATTTTAGTTCCATATTCTCTTATCACTTAACTAATGAGATCAAGAAAAGTATAAATAAAACAAAGTTAGAGATGGGAATTATAAAAAAGACATCTTAGAACATTTTATTTTTAACCAAAAATATCTAAATAGACTCTCAATCATCTGAGTTTTGCTATCAGCCTAAAGAAAGCCTTTGATATAAGATGCAAGGTCTGTTGATTACAATTTTATGGCTTCTTTCTGGCATAAACCAAACCTATAGGTAATTATCTCTAACTTCTTATTCTACCTTCTTTATAAAGAGCATGTGCTTGGACTTGAAGAACAACCTGAATAAAGAATTGGTTTAGATTTTTATAATTATTGCTCTAATCTTTTAAAGTTGTTTTTTCCACATTTAATTCAGCAGTAATAGTTTTTAATGATTCCTCTTTATCATCTATAAAGAATTCAACTTAATTTTTTTCATAGCAACACTTTCTTTTTTGTTCTTTATACTTATGTCCTTATATACAATCTGTCTGGAATGCATTTGTTGAGTAAAGAGTGATGTATAGTTCCAATTTTAGACGTTTTTCCAACACAGTGGCAATTTTCTGGAATATAATCCTTTAATGAGGACATCTTCTCATCTCTGACCTATTACATTTATCACATGACCAATTTTCATACATATCTGATCTGTTTCTGGACTCTAAATATTCCATTAATCTATACATCTGTTTCTGTGCCAACACCAAATTGCTTCAATTATTTAATTTTCTAGCATATTTTGAAGTGTGGAAATGAAAGTCACTATTTAAAAAAATTATATTATCTATTTTTGCACAGTTTCTCTTCCAGAACAATTTTAGAATCAGTGTGCCACTGTAAAGGAGAAAAGGCTAATATAGTGTTGACTTATATTTAATTTATGGGATTATATAAGAAAAATTGGTATTTTTATAATATTGAATCTTCTTTTCGAGGATAAGTATATTTTTACATGCACCCTAATTCTCTTTTATGCCCTTGAGTAAAGTGTTAGTTTCATTTCAGGTCATCATTACACATATTATGTTTTTTGCGAGATATTTTATAGATTCTGTTCTATTATAAGTCAAAGCTTTTTTTCATGATATTTATTCATTGGTTTTATATATATTTTTTGATTTATTGGTCTTATTGTCAAATCCTGCTGTAATACCTAATGGCTTTTCAGTTGATTATTTTGGATTTTCTAAATAGAAAATTACATTCTTTTAAAATAATTACTATTTTATCTATTGCTTCCCAATATTTTTGCTTCCTATTGTCTAGAACCCTCCTGAATAGTAATAATGATAGTAGATACCCCTTTCATTTTCTTTTATAGGAAATCCCTCAAATGATTAACAGTTGGATATGATATTTGCTGTGTATTCCTGCTGTGTATTTTTTGTGTTCTATTTTGTTAATGATTTTAAAAAGTTATAAATAAGTTTCAAATTTTATCAGATTGGTTTTCTGTATCTGGTGCATCAAATTGAGAAGACAGTTTTTTTCTTGAATGTGTTAATATATTAATTACACTGATAAATTTTCCTAATATATAATTATATTTACATTTTTGTGTAGATTTGTCCTACTAGCAGATTTAATTTGCAGTTTTTTTAAGTTTTTTTTGCATGTATCAAAATTTAGATAGGCCTATAATTTTAACATTTTATTACCTTTATTTGTTTTAGGCATCACAATTAGGCCAACCTTGTAAACTTCATATACCTTTTCTATGTCCTGGAATAGTTTATATAATTGGAAAATCCCTGTTCCCTGATGGTTTGGTGCAGTTTGTGAAAACTAACTTTTCATCCCACACTGCTCATTGTTTTCCTACTTTTATATTTCTCTCTGTGAGCTAATTTTGAAAGCTTATCGTTCCTTAGGAAATTGTCTTATTTTTATAAAGCTGTCAAATGAATCTCCTCAAACCCCCCCCCCCATTTTAAATATCTTTTGACATTTTATCTAGGAGCTCCACAATCCCCTTGCAATTGTTTTGTCCTTCCCATGCTGTCACTCTTTGTTTTACCAGGAGTTTTTTAGTAATATTTTTTCCCTGCCATTTCATGAGAATTTTGGTAGGCTGGTGGGTGGATTTGCATTTTACTATATTAATCCAGTCCTGAGGATATCTAATTATCATTCTGATAATAGGAGTATCATATGTGATTTTGCATGAAGAAAGATCTCAAAAACTGGAAAAGAAGAACAGTTCTGGCCCAAATCTCTCATTTTGCAAATAAGGACCCTGGATTTGACAAATTAAGACCAGACATTAGAACATAAATATTTGGAGTAAAAATAGAACACTTAAAATTTATTTATAGATTCAGGCATTTCTGGTATAATGTGATACATGTGTTTCTATTTTTCTTTCTTTTTTCCACATGTTTCTTTTTATATAAGGGGGCAGTGAGGTGTTTTGCAAATTGTGGGCTAAAAATAACAGGTCTCTTGGGAAAATAGGGTTGGAAGACACCACTCAAATCAATACAGGTCTAACCAGAATGCACATGGACAAAGATATACAAATCTGAATAAAAACATCAGCACAGTTTTAAAGCAACTTCTTCCCAGATGTGTCTCCAAAGGCAAGGAAACAAAAGCAAAAATGAACTACTGGGACTTCATCAAGGTAAAAAGCTTTTGCACAGCAAAGGGAACCATCGATAAAACCAAAAGGCAGCCAACAGAATGGGAGAAGATATTTGCAAATGTCTTAACAGATGAAGGGCAGTATCTAACATCTATAAAGAACTTATCAAATTCAAACCCAAAAAATAAATAATCCAGTCAAGAAATGGGCAGAAGATATGAACAGACATTTCTCCAAAGACTTCCAAATGGCCAACAGACACATGAAAACATGCTCAACATCACTAACATAAGGGAAATACAAATCAAAACCACAATGAGATACTGCTTCACACTGGGCAGAATGGCCAAAATTAACAAATCAGGTAGACAAATGTTGGCAAGATACGGAGAAAGGGGAACCCTCTTACACTGTTTGTGGGGATGCAAGCTGGTGCAACCACTCTGGAGAACAATATAGAAGTTCTCAAAAAGTTGAAAATAGGGCTACCTTTTATTTTACCCAGCAATTGCACTACTAGATACTTACCCCAAAGATACAAATGTAGTGACCTGAAGTGGCACCTGCACCCCAGTGTTTATAGCAGCAATGTCCATAATAGCCAAACTATGGAAAGAACCCAGATGTCCATTGACAGATGAATGGAAAAGGAAGATGTGGTGTGTGTGTGGAACACACACACAATGGAATATTACTCAGCCATCAAAAAATGAAATCTTATCATTTTCAAAGACATGGATGGAACTAGAGGGTATTATGCTAAGAGACATAAGTCAATCAGAGAAAGACAGTTATCATATGATTTCACTCATGCAGAATTTAAGAAACAAAACAGGATCATAAGGGAAGGGATGGAAAAATAAAATAAAACAAAATCAGAGAGGGAGATAAACCATAAGAGACTTCGCTATAGGAAGCAAACAGAGGGTTGCTGGAGGAGAGGTAGGTGAGGGGATAGGGTAACTGGGTGATGGGCATTAAGGGGGACATTTGATGTAATGAGCAGTAGGTGTTATATGCAACTGATAAATCACTGAACTCTACCTCTGAAACTAATAATATACTATATATTAATTGAATTTAAATATAATAAAAATTTTAAGAATTTTTAAAAAAATCTTTAAAGAATCTTTAAAAAGTATAAAGAAATATCATAGTAAATAAAAGAGTTGGCTTTTAGAAAAGTTTTAGTTTGGTTGGAAGAGGATGTAAGAAACCTTTATTGCTTCTAAATACAGAGGCAAGAGCAAAATGCATAAAAATTGTGGAATTCTTCAGTAAGCATTTTAAGACAGAGCCTGAGGGTGAGTTGAGAAAAAAAAAAATTCACTTTTGGTGAATGGTCACCAGTCACTGTGTACAATACTGTCACCCTCAGCAGCTTCCTGTGTACTTTGCTTTTAGCCATTCTTTTTAGTGGAACAAAACATTAATATGCCAGAATGACTTACATGTATTAAGGTGACTTCTGTGGTTAAGCTAATTTATGTTACAGAACATGTTATTTTGAGATCGTACTTACTACCTCATTTTTTCAGATATATTTAAAATACTAACATTTTTATGTATGTTAGCAGTAACAAAAACTATTATTGTGCTAGAATTGTCACTTAAGATTAAGTCTCTGATATTACAGAGTCTCCAATAACCATAATGCTTTCTAAGAGCTATAAACTACTATTTACCACTCTGCCATCACTCTACTTGGCAAGACCACCATTTTGGTCAATTTGTTTATGATGATCTAGGGCTATACTATCCAAGATAGTAACATTAGACACATGTGGCTATTGAACACTTAAAATGTCACTAGTCTGAATTAAGATGTGCTCTAAGCATAAAATACATACTGAATTTTGAAGATTTAGCGCAGAAAAGGAATATAAAACATCTCAATATTTAAAAAATTTTGGTTACATGTTGAAATGGTACTATTTTTGTTAAATAAAATATTTGAGTAAAATAAATAAAATATTGTATTAAAATTTATTTTTACCAGTTTCTTTTTATATGTTTTTAAAGTGGCTACTAGAAAACTTAAAATAATTGTGTGCCCCACATTACATTTCCGTTGGAGAGAGCTCATGCATCAAGAGGAGATGAAAGAGAAGAGAGAAAAAGAAAACAAAGCATTAAGAATAGAAAGAAGGTTGGTATATAGAATTTAATGAGTAAATAGAATAAGGAAAAATCAGTTAGTGTTTGATGACTCTAGGTATCAGAAAAGATAGGAAGAAGGGCCACCATACCAAGAGAAAGAGAAACAAAACCATTGCTGCTAAGATAGGTAATACAGGAGAACAGGATTTGAGCACTGAGAGAAAAGGCCACATTAGGTATTACTATACTTATAATGTGAATATTGGAATTATCTACTTCAGATTATACACAGCAGATGTTTTTCTGAATCTGGTAACATTTCAAATATGGGTTGTTAGTAGTTTTATTTAACAATCATGTAAAAAAAAAAGACTGTTAAAGGAACTGAATCTTCATGATACAATGAAAAGTTTAGGTTTTTTTCTTCATATATACTAGTAAATCAAAATTCTGCACATCCATGTATTTATTCCCTCAACAAATCTTTGATTCCAGCTATGTGTTGGTAGCTACTATCTTAGGAACTGTTAGGAGTATATCTGCCATTTAAGATAAACACCAAAAAGCTGAATCCTTGCACATAATTACTCCTATTTCCTATTGACAAGTACCTCGTGTTATTTTAAAGTATTTCTATAGCAGTATGTTTATATAAACAGAGATTAATAACCTTAACACCAAAAAATGATATGTAAGTACTTCAGATTTATCTTATGGGCAAAAAAAGACATCCTAAGTAATGTTGGACCTACAAATAATGATTTCCATCAGGCTAGGCACTCCTTGTAAACTCATATTTACAAACATTATTCTATTATTTGAATAAATACATATACTTTTTTAAATAAGATAACCTAGTTAGGTTTAAATATTCTCCATTCTTATATTTAAGAATTAGTCACAGAGATGCATTGTGAAATATTACAGTCCTATGTAGAAAAAAAGGTATGCCCATTTGATTTTATTGAGAGCCAGGATTGCTGAGAGCTATTAAAGATACTTTAAGGGAATTCAATAATTAAGCTGCCTTTTAATACTCAGATTGACTAAGAGATGTAAGGTGAATATAAGAAAATGTTAAAATATTAATAATACTTTAGCACTCTAGAGAATATTTTTCAAATACTTATGTGTGTGTATTCTGTGCACACACCTATTCCTTTCTTATTTACCACTTAAAAATGATGACGTTACATCTATCATAATCCTTAATTTTAGTAAGTTTTGTAACCAATGAAAACATCCTGGATTTATGCTTAAAAGTGTTACTTGTTGCTACTCAGCATTGGTAAAGATCAGTGGTACAGTGTTTTCCTCAATCAGTGCTCCTCAATTTTATTGTTATTTTGCTTTCAGGAAAACCATAAATAGGGTAAGTTAAACTTCATGATTTAGAGAGACAAGCAAGGTTAAATTCGAACACTAGAGCTCACAGCCATAGGGTGGTTAGTAGACAGGGTCATGGTTTGAGGAGGGACCCTCTATGAGACATAAATTAATACCAGCAGCTACAATTTGAGAGAGAACTGCACCTAAGAGATCTAAACTTTTCTTCTCAGATGCCTCATTTTTTTCTTAAGAATTCCCTCCAGCTTGTAAAAGGGCAACTATCCCTCCTGCCTCTTCACTTGAATATGGTTGTATATAGTACACATACTTTTTTAAAATTCCATTTTTTTAATCTAGAGGAAATGTTTTATAACAACTTTCAAGTTTATAATGCTCTCTTTAAAGCTGTGCATTCACAAAAGACCAATAATAGCACAACAATTTAAATAAACAATGTTAGAGAAGATAGAAAGTAAATAAGGAGGAAACATATCACTGAATGTGGAACTTTATTTGCAAAATAAAGTCCTTTGCAAAAATGTATACTAAAATCCAGGGAGTTATTTTGGAGTTATGGTGTGTAATATTTGTAATACAGTCACAAACTCAAGAATATCAAAAATACAGATCTTATCCCATTTCAAGGTTTCATTATTTGTCCCACAAACCTCCAGAGGAGAAACATTCCATAGACTTTACTAATACAAAACATTTAATAACTAAACTTAAAATAACGGACATAGGCCTCATTAAGATGATACTGGCTTATTTCAAATACTACACAATTCACATATTCTCAAGCTAATTCCTTTACTTTGAAAAAAATAGAACTTCATTTGATTCAAAATTGATGGGGGGTAGGAATGTGATTTTTATTTCTTAGCTTTTAGAAGTAAATGTTTTTGAGTGATAAAAGTAACTTGATAGCTGCCTATTGGTTATTATAATTTTAGGTACAATGAAATCAAATTATATATCTCAGTTTAGTTCTGATTTTCTTTGTCTTCTTGGAAAAATCATATAACAGGTTTTTATTTTTATAAAAACTTGATAAAACTTTTATAAAAACTTCTATAAAAACTTGATGAAAAGAATCAGGTCTGTTGGTTAATGATGCATGTATAAACATGACAAAGCTTTCTAGAAAACTTGGGTCTGAAATATGCTGTAATTTTTACCTGTAGCTTTTAATAACAAACAACCTTTATTTAGCACAAGCTCTTTTGGGGGGGGAATTGCTTTCAAATGAAGTTATATAAAGAGTATTCACATAGTAGGACATTTGTTCTAGATAGAATTATTGGTTGAAACCAAATGCATATTATTGTTATTTTAGCTAACTATTTATTAAAGATAGAAGCCAAAATTAATTTTTGAATGTTAGGAAAAGTACTCTGAAGGAGATCTGATAACTGAATTGAAGAAACTCAAGATACTTTTAATGAATGATATATTACTAGAACACAACTTCTGTTATTATATGTGAGAGCTCTCAAAGTTATGACATTTTTTTCTAATTCTCTGACATGATTTCGTGATTTATAAGTGGAAAAGCAAAGTTATGTAAAAGAGAAAAATACCGTAAGATATTTATTTGACTAGATCAAGTCTAAAAGGCTTAAAAGAGTTGATTATAAAATTGATAATCTTAAGCTATTCATGTGTGTTGAAAATAATCAATTTGTTCAAGTTTGCTAAATGAAATTCTTAATTTTATTAAGAAGAAAGAGACTCATTTTTCCTCCCCAGGAATATATACAACCCAGTTTTTACTGCTAATTAGTATAATCCTTTATAAAAAAGGATTTATAAAGTTTACTTTATATAGCTTCCACTCTATATAACTTAGCCTTTTCCTTACTGGTATTTAATAGTCTGGTTATTTCGAATAAAACAATTCCAATTTATTATCAAATATTTAAAGAATAAATTAATACAAATTGTCATGAGATTAGCTAGTTTTTTTTTTAAATAGTAGTTTTGGGGGCACCTGCTTGGCTCAGTGGATTAAAGCCTCTGTCTTCAGCTCAGGTCATGATCTCAGGGCCCTGGGATCAAGCCCCACATTGGGCCCTGGGATAGAGCCCCACATGGGGCTCTCTGCTCAGCGGAGATCCTGGTTCACCCTCTCTCTCTACCTGCCTCTCTGCCTACTTGTGATCTCTCTCTGTCAAATAAATAAGTAAAATCTTTAAGTAAATAAATAGTAGATGTTTTAAAGAAGATTATTTTAAAATTCTAATTAGATTTAATTTTCAAAGAGGACTTTGTCACTCTAATCAAAAGTTATTCAACATTTTCTCTACTAGGGAAAGTCAGAAGAGAGAAAAGGGACTCCCAAGTAGATAGCCAGATCAAAGTAATCAATACTGCTGATGAATAAAGAGGAAAATACTGCCTTTTAAATTTAGATTTAAGAATGTAGGAGCGCCTGGGTGGCTCAGTCGGTTAAAGCCTCTGCCTCTGGCTCAGGTCATGATCTCAGGGTCCTGGGATCTAGCCCCACATCAGACTTCCCCCTCTCTCTGCCTGCCTCTCGATCCCAAGACCCTGGGATCATGATCTGAGCCAAAGGCAGACACTTAACCTACTGAGTCATCCAGGCATCCCTCACATTTTGGGTTTTATATCTGTACTACTTCTAACTGGGGAGAAAAGAAGTAGTATTAGGTCCTGTCCTCAAGCCTACCACTGTATTAGCCTGATGGGGTCTGTCTACTGGATAAGCTCATGGGAAAAGCGGAAACTAAATTACCAAGGACATTTCCTACTGTGGTACTTAATTTAGGGTCTACAGACCAAGAACATGATGGAAGATGTTAATATTTTTTGAATGTGCAAGATTTTTTTTTAAAAGATTTTATTTATTTATTTATTTGACAGAGCGAGATCACAAGTAGGCAGAGAGGCAGGCAGAGATAGGGGGAAGCAGGCTCCCTGCTGAGCAGAGAGCCTGATGTGGGGCTAGATCCCAGGACCCTGAGATCATGACCTGAGCCAAAAACAGAGGCTTTAACCCATATACAAGATTCCTTTTATTCTTCTATTACTTCTCTGTTTAATTTATTCAGAATCCAATTTGCAGTTTTTGTATTCTATACTTTATAGTGCTGACCATTTTGTATTAAGCTATCTTGAGCCAATGAGAAAGTTGATAGTTTCTGTCCTAATTCTGTTATTTTTTCTTTGTTCATAATATATTATTTAAGACCATGAATAAAGAAAGCAGTTTTTAAGGAGAATACTGTAGTTAATGAAACTATTTGATACAATTAAGGTATCTGGTAAATACGTAATATCTAGGTGTAAGAGGACAGGAACCTTCTCATTTTTGAGAATAGTTATGGAGCCATGCTATTAAAATGAGTTCCTGTATTTATGGAAACATTGAACAGGGAGAGGAAGAGCCAGAGCAAGAGCAAGAGCAATAGAGAGAGAGGGAGAAAGGGAAAAAAAGGGAAGGAGAGAGAGAGAAAATGAAATATTTTAGTTTACAGAAAAAGTCTGTAATACTAAATTGGGATAAATGTTATAAGTGAGTTGCCATAATAATATAGTTGACTTATAAAAAAGGAATTTGGACTTTCTAAGAAAGTCATCTTTCTTAAGCTTACAGTATGTTACAAAATATATATAAATAGCATCTTAATTGCTTTGTTGATTAAATTCAGTTTTGTTCAATGTAATGTTTTGGAAAAGTTTGTTAATTTTTTTTCATAGATTTTAAATTATTAGGTTGGTAATATTCCTGGGCCTCTAAAGTCAGGTGAGTTCAATGAAATAGCAAAGTTAAGGAGGAACTAAGACTAGAGCATCATAATATATCATTAGCAAAGTTATGAGAAAGCATTCAGACTATTGACATTTTAATTGTGATAACAAAACGTCTTAGCTACTTCCTTAGTACTTGATTGGTCCCTGAGGTAGTTAGTTACTTACTGTGACTATTTTGACAGACAAATATACCGACTAGAAGAAACCAAGGAGTTTACATTTTAGGACTTGCCCTTATCTAGTCTAAAATAGATGAGAAATTGCAAAAGTAGCAACTAAATATAATTTATCTCTATCTTCATAATGCAGAACAGATTGAAAAGCATAGTTCTGATAACACAAGGAAAACTTAAATTGAAAAAAATATATTTCTACATCATCCCACAAAAATAATAGTGTTTTTTTTTTTTTTGTTTTTTTTTGCTGGGGCAGGGGGAGAGAGAATATTTCTCTACTTTTAAGTTCACTGTATCTGAACAACCACGTAATATTTTTAACTTACTTAGACCTACTCTTCACTGGAGCTCAAAGCAATTATAGACCCTGAAAAGATTAGTCAAGGCTTAACAAAATTTTTACATTTGAAATTAAAGATTACTAAAATATAATCCTACAGCTCATTTATAAAGTAGAACAATGCATTAAAAATAAATTTTTAGGGGTCGCCTGCGTGGCTCAGTTGGTTAAGCCGCTGCCTTCGCTCAGGTCATGATCCCGGGATCCTGGGATCGAGTCCCACATCTGGGCTCCTTGCTCGGCGGGGCGCCTGCTTCTCCCTCTGCCCTGCTCTGCCTGCTGCTCCCCCTGCTTGCTCTCTTTCTCTCTCTCTGACAAATGAATAAAATCTTTAAAAAAAAATTGGGGGGACACTTGGGTGGCTCAGTGGGGTATCTGCCTTCAGGTCAGGTCATGATTTCAGGGTCCTGGGATCCAGCCCGGCATCAAGCTACCTGCTCAGTGGGAAGTCTGCTTTTCCTTCTGACCTTCCTCCTTCTCATGCTCTGTCTCTCTCACTCTATCTCAAATAAAAAAAAAATCTTTAAAAATAAATAAAAATTTTTAAAGGATGAAGAAATTGAAGTTAAAGGAAGTTAAATTCATTTTGCCAAAGCAACAGTGATAGAGTAGCATTATCAATACTGGGCAGAATTTGTTTTGATAACATTTGTCTGCTTAAAGAGTCTCAAAACTCCAAAAAGAAAATTTTTATTTAATCAGAAATTTAAGAAGCCCACTTTTAGTGATTATAAGTTACCTTTGATTTAGTCAAATCACTTCTAAAAGTTTTCTGGTTAAAGATTTTTAAAAATTTAAATATGTTAGAAAATGAGTATTCTACAAGTTATGTTTTCCTTGTTTTTGACTTAAGTGCTGTATGCTCAATTATAAACCCATGTTTATAGCCCAAGTAAATGACCATTATCCCCAATGAAACATTATCACTATAATTTTTATTTTCAAGTGGCCCTTTTTTATGAAGGAGTAGAAAGATTTGGGCTTCAGAGCCAGATAAACGTGTGCTATCTTGATTTTGCTGCTTCTAAATTTTATAACCTTAAGAAATCATCATGTTCTGTTAGCTTCAATTTTCCTATCTGTAAAATGGAAATAATCATGCTTCTCTTATATGAGAATGAATGGTACTACATGTGAAAATTCTAGTCCATTAAAGACTTAAAAGCTAAGTAGATTTTGCTGTTGTTTTACTGTTATTCTTTTCATCTCCTTGAGAAATTATTTCCTTAATTTCTTGATAGCAAAAAAGACAAGTTTATCATAGGAGTTTTGTAAAATAATAAATAAATATCATTTGTATTATAGTTCTTTTTCAAGGTGGAAGAAACTACTTTAACATTTTAGTATTTAAGATTTCTTCTCAGGGCTCCTGGGTGGCTCAGTTGGTTGAATGTCTGCCTTCAGCTGAGGTCATGATTCCTGATCCCAGAGTCCTGGGATAGAGCCCCTGCTTCACTTAGGTTTCCCTGCTCAGTGGGGATTCTGCCTCTCCCTCTCCCTCTGCCCCTACCCCCTGGTTTCATGCTCCAGCATGCCCCTGTGTGCTCTTGCTCTCTCTCTCTCGCTCTCTCTCTCTCTCACTCTACCTCTCAAGTGATTTCTTCTTATTTCCCGAATAGAAATATATATATTTTAACAAAAATTAGTATATTTAAACATGATTTGAAAAGATATATTTTATCCTTAGAAACTATGTTGCATGTTTTACTTCAAAACATACTATATATTTTTCATAATTTATAAATTCTATGTCAAATTATAATAAAATTATGTTCATGACCTATCTTATCCCTGTTCTGGAGCACTATTGGAGGTTTAGTTTTTTCCGGTTTTTGTTCTTGTTATATTGTTAATACTAGAAATTATGTTATGGTAAATATCCTTTATAATTAAGTCTTTTTGTATTATTATGATTGTTACTTAGAAATATTCACTGAAGCAGAATTGCTGAAACACAGGTGATCTATCAGCTTTATAGACGTTTTTACAGACCTTTAACGTGTTTGAATTCTCTTCAGTTAGTGCTATATCAGTGTATATTTCTAGCAGCTGTTTAAATATTGTCCATTTCCAACTGAATTTCATCATAAGTATTTTAAGAATTTGATGGGCAAAAATGGTATCTCATTTTAATTGGATGTTTATTAGTTAGATTAAATTCTTTAAATAATTTCTTGTCCATTGAATTTCTATTCATGCTATTCACATTCTTTTTTTTTTTTTCCCAAGATTTTATTCACTTACTGACACAGAGAGAGAGAGCACAAGTAGGGGAAGTAGCAGAGGGGGAGGGAGAAGCAGGCTCTCTGCTGAGCAGGGAGCCTGATGTGGGGCTGGATCCTGGGACCCTGGGATCATGACCTGAGCAGATGCTTAACTGACTGAGCCACCCAGGTGCCCCCATGCTATTCACATTCGTAGCCTGTTTTTCCTTGATAATTATTTTTTAAAGACAAAATTTAAGTGTATTTTATATATTCTAAGGCCATTAACATTTTATCACATAGTACTGATTTTTTTCCTCAGTATCTATTCTTTAAATACAGGTTTATGATTGACTTTGCACTTTTTCCATATTCTTGCCATCGGTCCCTTTGTGATCTATAAGCATTAAGTATATAATAATGCTAATACTGCCCACATGATATGGCATTATAAGAAGTGATTACAAGGCTTTATGAATTTTTAGGCAAGGGAGAGGGCAAAGATTATATATAACTTTGTATTCTCAATAATTAATCAAATGTCTTATATATGTGTCATTTTCAATAGGAGTTGAAGTAGACTAATACAATCTCTGCACCCCATTCCTGCAGACTAAAAAACTACATATATTTTTCACCCAGTGCTCCAGCATGAAGAACCTATTTGCTATTTCTTGTATATCCTTCAAGAGCTTTTGCACTGTTGTTTTGCAGTTCATACCTAGGGCAAGCAGCCAAACCCAGGTTTGAATTCAGGCTTCATTCTACCAGCTTCCTAGCTGTGTGAACTTAAACAAAGCCTCAGACTTTCCGTCTGTAAAATAGGAGTAATTACAGTTTCTATCATACTGATAATGTCATAAGATTTAGGAGTCTTCTCAAGATGAGGTAACCAAATAATGAGCATTTGATAAATGGTTATTATTATTACAATCAAAACTAGTCAGATAACTCCAGATGAAGTATAGTACTACAACTGTTAGAGCCTAAATTATTACCTATTACATTATTATTTATTTATTAATAAATTATAACTTATAATTTATTATAAATTATAATAATAATACATTATTACTTATTATGTGTTACCTGTGTTCCCTCTGTAGAAAGTTATAAAGATTTCCAAATATTTAAGGACAGTTTCATTTATTATTATTATTACTTTTTTTTTTTGAGAGAGAGAGAGAGAGAGAGAGTGAGAGAGGATGAACAGAAAGAGAGAGGGGATTTTAAGCAGGCTTCACGCCCAGTGTGGAGCTCAGTGTGAGGCTCCATCTCACAACCCTGAGATCATGACCTGAATCAAAATCAAGAGTCAGATGCTTAGCCAGCTGAGCCACCTAGGTGCCCCTAGAACATATATTTTTAGACAAATTGCAAGGGAATAAACAAACAATGGGAATAATCTCAATGATTTAGATGTTAGAAAGAATGATAATGAATGTTATGCGTATCTTTTTTTTTTAAGATTTTATTTATTTGACAGAGAGAGAGAGAGAGATCACAAGTAGGCAGAGAAGCAGGGAGAGGGGGAAGCAGGCTCCCTGCCGAGCAGAGAGCCCAATGCGGGGGCTTGATCCCAGGACCCTGAGATCATGACCTGAGCCGAAGGCAGAAGCTTTAACCCACTGAGCCACCCAGGTGCCCCAATGTTATGCTTATCTTAAAAAATCATACCAAACAGGTAGTATGTTAATCTTAAATAGTAAGTAAATCCTTGATATATACATGTCTTTCAAATTCCAGTAGGGAAAAATGACTATAATTAATTTAAACTAATATGTGTAACTTTATTATCTTAATAACAACCCAGGTAAATGATATTTTATTAGAAACAAATTACTATAAAATATTTTAGAAATCTATTATGTTCATATTAACAAAAAAGAGCAAAATGGCATATACATTTTTAGCAGTCAACAATTGAGCTAATTATGGATGACTTGCACATTTGAAACAGCAATTAAGACAAGATCCATTATAAATTTGTTCACATTATACCCTTCCAAATTTCTGTCTCTTTAATACTTTTGCTTATGGGATGATGCTTCCTACTGATAGCACTAAATACATAAATTTGACAATGTTTCTTATAAAGGTCTGGATTTGCTGATAATATGTTAAATTCATCAAATTTTCACATACAATTATGATGGAATAATAATGACAGTAACAATGAGTGTCTGAAAAGAAATATACTTCTACTTCCTTGAGACTATTGTCATTCTTTAGACACTTATGGAAACACAAAGGAAAAATGTAAATGACAATTCCCTTTATTGACTACTTTAGCTTATTATTTTACTATCTAAAATAACTATAGTACCAGCAGAGAAATACCTCCTTTCTTAAAATTGTATTATATTTTCAAGGTTGATCATTAAGGAATTTCAGAATAGTCATAATTGTGATATAATAAGAGAAGGTGAGTTTTCTATCAAATAAGTATTTGCAGTTGACCTACATGAGAAAAGACTTTAATTGTTATAAGAGCTGCCTGACTAAAGAAATGAAGGTTACTCTTTTATGAAAATGTTATAATGCTCATACTCAAACCCTCGTGATTTTTAAAAATCAGCATTTAATCAGCATACTAATATTATTTCAAATCAAAAATTACTCACTGCAAAATACTTTGTTACTTTTTAAAAATTATATTCAGTTCAAATAAGCTTTATTACAGTGACATGTTTTGCCCAGGACTTTCTTGGTTTCAAAACTGAAATTTACATGTCCTGAGAATATCACCATCCTGGTCACAGGTCACTTATGACATGTTGCCATAAATACACAAAATACAAAATAAAATCAAGAATGAGACTGTCGCTATGAGTCATAAAATTTTGAATTCGCTTTAAAAAGGGCAAAGTTGATATAATTATGTTGGTTATAAGAGTATAGTGTTTGTACAAAGTATGTTTAAAGAAAAAAATGAAGTGTGCCTTAGCATAGGTTATAACAATGATCTAATTTTACCTTAATAAGATACTTACTTCTGCAAAAATTCTTCATAGCCACATATACTTAAAAGATGATCTTTGGGAAATAACTGGTCATTTGTATAAAAATGTAGAATCTCTGCAATTAGGTCTTTGACAAGATAATTAGCTAAAAACAAAGATGAATAATAAAAAGTTAATAGGAGCTTATCATATATTGGCTGAGAAAAAGATTTTGAGCACCAAAAAAAAGATACATACGTTATGAACTATTGTAACTGTCTAGCTCCATCAAGAGGTATGAAAATGAGATGCATCTCATTTATTAGTCTGGTTAAATTTGGAGATACTTTTGAAAAACAATTGTTCGCATTTTCCTTAGTCAGCCTGTCTTCATATTACTGACAGACCTAGGTATTGTATTCCTCATATTAAGACCTTAATACATTGTGGCTCTGCATAGAAGGTATTCTACTGTGAGGGCAGCTGGTGGCTCAGTCCCTTAAGGGTCTGACTTCGGCTCAGGTAGTGATCCCTTGGGTCCTAAGATCAAGCTCTGCACTGGGCTCCTTGCTCAGCGGGGAATCTGCTTGTCCCTCTACCCCTCCCTCACTTATGTATTTTATCTCTCTCTCTCGAATAAAACCTTTAAAAAATAAGTATTTTACTTATTTTTTGTAATAAAAGATTCCAAAGATTCCAAAGCCTGTACTCTTAATGATTCTAAGTCTCCACAACTTACTGTTCTTCCTTTCCCATGTGGGAATCACTCAAGCTTCCATCTTGGACAGCATTATAATAACTTTAATGAACATGTGTTTTGTTTTGTTTTGTCTTTATCTACCATCTCTGGAGCTCAAGATGTAAGCATACTATAGGGTAAAGTCCTTTGTCTTTATATTTCATAATCTCCCCCACTAAGCTCTTACATATACATGCCATTTAATAGTGGCCAGAACCATATTGACTTGTTACAGTTATATTTGCCTGTGAAATATTTTCCTAATTATAAATGACAAATTACCATAAATTATATATGTGTGTGTGTGTGTGTGTGTCTCCATGTTTTGAGGGTGATCTCACGGTCTCAATCAATGAAGCAAGAGCAAACAGACTGTACTAATGATCCCTAACCAGTGGGAATTTGAACAGCATACTGCAAACACTCAATTGTATTCATTTGAGTTGTGTTTAGTTTACAATTATGTGTTTACTTTGCTGTAGCTTCTTTTTCTTCCATAGCTTTTTGTTTGGAGGAAGAGGTTTTTGACACAAACTGGCTAACAAAATGTAGTGCAACTGACATAGATGGATCTGCCAGAAAAAAAGTGGGGGGAGGTGGAGGATAATACTGGATTTTAAAATCTGGGCTTCATGGTAGGTCATTTTCTGAGAAATGATCAGAGAAACAAATGGTAAAGATCACCATGGAATTAGAGATTGTGGAAATGCTTTGACATGGTAGAGAGTATCTGAAACACTCTGTTGCTTGGAAATAATGATTGAAATGCTCTGATGAAAGCTAGAAGTAAATATGGCTGCAGCAAAATCATGACTGTAAGGACTCTGACAAGGAGAGGAGAATATTGCCAGTATATGATGACATGAAAAGATCTCCAGAGACACCAGTTCATTTTAATTAATCTGGCTCTCCTGTTTCTAGGCTGCATCCCCTGTGTTACACGGGGCATGCATGAATTCATTATTTCACTACAATCATCTTTCCACTCTATGTAATAGACTCCATAATCCAATTTCTACTCTTACTTATCTCCTGCTATTTGTTTCATGTTACTCTTTGAATGTTTCATTAAATTAGATATATCTAAACCTCAAATTATCATCTTTCTCCTTGAAGTTAGCCATAAAGTGTGAGTTAAACTCTTCCAAATTGTAAGCCAACAAGTACTCTGGTTTCTTTTAAGTAGATTTTATACTTGTACCTTCACTTTGGCAGCTAATAGAATACTTTTCCCAATTTCTTTTACTCTTCCACTTTATGCAGTCCTTCTCAATCTGTTGACACTATTGCCTACCATATCGAAGAGGAAAATGCCCATTTGAGATTCTTTAATTAAGTACCCTGTGCATTAAATCTAGTTTTTTGCACTCATCCTCGACCTCTTTACCCTCATTTTAAGATATAAGTATCATTGCTTTTTACTATCTCTTACTTCTTAATCCCTTATTTTTCCTGTACTAGCTTCCATTTCCATCAATTAAATCCCCCTTTTATATATTCAGTATCCTCCTCTACTACATGTTTTCGTTTTTTCCTAAAATTTCTGTTTAATTTTCTTACAAAACCTCCCCTCATCCATTTGATTCCATTAAGATAGTATTCTTTTTAACCTTCCCATTACTGCCAGACTTCTTTAAAAAGTAGATACCATTCTCAATCACTCTTTAATCTTTGCAAACTGACTTCATCCAACACTTTGTGGGTCACGAATGGCCTCCTAATACAGTTCTAAACATGAATCATCTAAATCTGCAAGGAAAGACACTCTAGAGTAATTCTTTACTTGGAAATAAGGACAAGGGAATTATCTTCATTGAAGTGATAATTGAAGATTATGGAACACAGAATTCTTTGTTCAAAACACCTACTTCTTTAAAGGATCCCATTTCCTTACTTTTGGGGAAACAGTGTTCTCTTTGGATGAAAATGCCTTATCCTCACCAAATGTCCTCCTCCTTATTAACTAGATTTCACTATTCCGTAAGTTTCTAGGAACAGGTTCTACCTTTTATTGAAGCCATTCTTGATATACTCTTATGATACGCTATTTTGTTCTTTATAGCACATCTGTATTTACTAGTAAAACACTTATATGAAGTGTGAAAGGCTCTTATTTCAAAGTGAAAACATTTGAAATATTATCTGAACTTGATCTGACTAAACAGAGACTCCCTAAAATACAGCTTCCATTAACTTCCTTATGAGGGAATTTCCTGCAAATTTCAGGAAGGAGATAGACTGCCTATCCACTAGCAGAAATACATATATATAATTCCTATTTTCCAACTGAAGCTCCAAATGACAACCCCTGTGCACACACATACACACTTTTACATTAAATTGCTATATAAACCTTTACCTCTGGGTATTCAGCACGTAATCCCTGTGTGTATGTGTAGATAACTTTACATTTTCTCCCACTAATCTGTCTATTGTCAGCTAAGTCACAGCCACCACCTCCAACCCCTTCAAATTTAAGTGGATAGAAGAAAGGTTTTCCTCCCAACAGTGGCATATGCTGCTCTGCGTCTTCCTTCCTTCCTTCCTTTCTTTCTTTCTAAGATTTATGTATTTAGTTATTTGACAGAGAGAGAGACATCACAAGCAGGCAGAGAGAGAGGGGGAAGCAGAGTGGAGAGCCCAATGCAGGGCTTGATCCCAGGACCCCGAGATCATGACCCAAGCTGAAGGCAGAGGCTTTAACCCATTGAGCCACCCAGGCGCCCTTCGGCATGTTTTCTTTAACGTCTCCTTTCTCCTCGGCTTCATCCTCCTTCTTCCTCTGTACTTCACCCCTTACTCCACCTCCTCTTCCTCCTTCTTGCAAACATTTTTAATATCATTGAGAGTACAGACATCCTCTTTACTACTATATGTCTCTAACACTGACACAATGACCTAATCACTTTGCTGAAACTTCTCATAAAAGTCAAAATGACCTCCAACTTGCCACATTCAACAAAAGAATATATATAGAGAGAGAGAGAGAGAAAGAGAGATGTTGGAAATTAAATATTATAAACTAGAAGAGAAGTGGTCTCCATGGTTCCCTCTTCTCTAGCAACTGAGGCCAAGATGACACATACTGTGATTGACTCAGGGTTTAACACCACTGATTTTGGCTGGATACTCAGAATCCTGCTATTAGAAATTTGGAATTAGATCTAATAGAGAGATTGAATTTTCTTTAGTTAGCTGGCCAAATAGCATTTAAGCTTGAGAGCTTGGCTTTTATGTATTCTGGAAAAGCAAGGGAAATGAGTCAGCAGAAAACAAGGGAAATCTGAGAAGCAGTTACACAGAAGAGATCACAGAAAAGATGAAGTGAGATACATACTGGAATTTTGGACTACTTATTCATCTGCGCCTTTAGTACATTCCTGAATCTGCTGAATTCTTACTCTTAGATTCTGTAAGAAATTTCTACTTTAAGAATTTTTTTTCTTCTTAAGGCAACAAGAGTTGGTTTTTGTTAGTTTCAAACCAGATAGTCCTAACTAAATATTCCAACATAATTTTGTTATGGTTGTAGCCATCTGTACTAACTCAGAGTCTTGACTAGAGTAAGAAAGAAAAAAGCAAAATAATAATTATATTAATAACAATCAATGAAAGAAAATATTTGTTGGATCATTATTTGTCAGAAAAAAAATCACATGCAGAAACTCATTTAGTAGCAGCTAATGTTTGAAGAACTATTATTGTTTTACAAAGTAGTTGACAGTAACAGCAAATAAAATTTCAAACAACTTTAAAGAGATTCTAAAACTTTAAAAAATAAGAATCATCTGATGAGTTTGATAAAATGCAGATTCCAGATTCCAGGATCTATCCCCAGAGACTAATTCAAAGGATCTATTTGCTCATTATGCATAAGGCTAGTATAGTTTGTACAGTGGGAATAAAGATCGATTCTTGTTTTATGTCATAATTTATTCACATTAGAATGACATAGTCGTTTCTAATGGGTAGTATTTCCATTTTCATATATATATATTTTCTTTTTTTTTAAATTTTTTTATTAACATATAATGTATTATTTACCCCAGGGTACAAGTCTGTGAATCATCAGGCTTACACATTTCACAGCATTTGCCATAGCACATACCCTCCCCAGTGTCCATATCCCTATATATATTTTCATTCATATTCATATGCTTTATCTAGTCTTTTTGAAATTTAGGTTTTGTTTTTAATATGCTAAAAACTTGTTATACTTGCAATCAACTATTTTATAGCAGGAAAGTAAAGTGTCCTGGGGTGAGCTTGTGAAGAGAGTTCTTAAAAACAATAGCTAAACAAATGTTAACAAAAGGTTTCCAGCTGTTTTCCGCTTAATCCTACTTCAGGGCAAAATACTAGCATTTAATAATGCTTCTTTAATGCTTTCAGTCTGGACTCCAGGCTATGGAGCCTATACCAGCTTTACGTAGATTTTTATACTTATTTGCAGGATTGCTTACCATATGGCATAAAATGAAGCAGTTGTGTTGAGTTGTCAATACAAATACTTATATTAAACTTAGTATTAGAAAAAAGCTGATAGGGAAACGCTGTAGTCGTGCTCCAGATCTTCCCTGAGTTGGAATTAATGTCAGCTGCATGATATGTTTCTCTTATTCTGAAAAATATATGGACAGTAATACTTAGGAGAAGATTATAAGAAACTTCATGCACAGTTTGTGTATGGAAGATTTAAAATACAAAAACAATAAGCCCCTGATTTGTGCTCTAGTGCTGTTAGCAAGGCCAGATTGGTAAAGGTTGCAGTTATACCAAAACAACTCTAAAGGACCATTCTTTAGATTTCCTCAGGAGCATCTCATTTGAAGCAATTAAGAACACCTTGTCATTCATTAGGCATGAAAATTCACTCTGAACAATGATTACTTCCTTCATTGACATTACTTTAGAAGCCTGAATGCCTCCCCTTGGTTTTCAATTAACATTCTCAAGCTGGAAGTCACTCATTTTGATTTAAGGATTTTTTTTTTT
>CM052807.1:38181700-38216242 GCA_028533885.1 Nasua narica
CTTGACCATCCACTCAATTGCTCAGACCAGAAGCCAGAGTTTCATCTTTGAATCTTACCTCATCTTTATTCTCCTATATCAAATAAACTACCAGTTCCCTGTAGAAAATCTTCTGTCTACCACTGTCATGATGCTAGTCTGAAGCTTTTATCCCCTTTCTTGGAATGTGGTGTTGTCTCTGAAACTGCTTCTGCATTTTTTGTATCCATTCCTGTGTCCTGTAATCCATTTTTTTTATATTATAGTTATGTATTTCGAGACTAAGCAAGTATCTCTTCTGGATATAGCTTTTCAATGGTTTTCCTACTGCCTCAGGATAACATCTATAGATGCTACATATGTAAGATTTTGCTTTTCCATTATATCATTAGACCGTATTAATCTTTCTCACTTATAGCTCAGTACCTAGTATTTTGCTTTACTCATAATAATTGTACATTTGTATTTGTTGAACTGATGATTTAATAAATTAAAAAATTTATAATTGAGTTATAAGGAAATGATATTGAGGGGCACGTGGGTGGCTCAGTTGTTGGGCATCTGCCTTCAGCTCGGGTCATGATCCTGGGATCCTGGGATCGAGCCCCCCGTTGGGCTCCCTGCTCGGCAGAGAGCCTGCTTTTTCCTCTCTTACTCCCTCTGCTTGTGTTCCCTCTCTCACTGTGTTTCTCTCTGTCAAATAAATATAATCTTTAAAAAAAAAAAAAGAAAATGATATTGAAAAGTATTTGTGTTATTTTTATGAATTTAATAATTCCTTTAATAATTACATGCTTGTGTGTTAAAGACTAAAAGAGGGGGGATAATTATGATAGTGGTTCACTATCAAATATAATTATCAATATTTTGCAATGGCAGTTGATTTTTATTCTGTTGGCACTAAGATTTATTTAAAACTCATAATCACCTAAGAAATAAGTGAATTAGACTTTTTACACTGCTTTACTCAATAAATTGAAGTGACAGATTTGGCAAAAAATTTTAGTTCAACGCAGTCAAGAATTAAACTGATAGATTTGGGAAAGACTGTACATAAGTGTATAGAATAAAGTGTTAAAATCAATCTGTAAAATGTTATTCCAAACTATTCTAATTCATAGGTCACATTACCTAGCCACACTTTTTCAGGAATTGCCATTTTTTTAATCTTCGTGTTAATAATAAATAGTACGGTTCATTAAAACAAATGAAACTCAAGGCACCTGGATGGCACAGTCAGTTAAGCATCCAATTCTTGGTTTTGCCTCAGGTCATGATCTTGGGATCATGGGATTGAGCCTCATGTTGGGCTCTACACTGGACATGGAACCTGCTTGAGATGCTCTCTCCCTCTCCCTCTGCCTCTCCCACTCATGCTCTCGCTCACTCATTCTAGAATTAATAAATACTAAACACGATAATAAAAATAATAAATAATAAAAGTAAAAATAAATAAATATTAAAACAAAAATGAGACTCCCTCATCTGACTCTGTCATAAAACTCAGGATTTGTCAGTAGGTGTGACTTTAATTCTTACAACCAAGTTAATATCCTGTTGCAGTCTTTCTTAGCCCAGCCTGCTCTGTTTTAGCTTAAATAGGGTAAATGTGGCTACATTAAGGTGATTTTAATAAATTGACAAGTAAAACCCAAACCCAGCAAAAGGAAGATCAACAAAATTGATAAGCCTCCAGAAAGACTCATCCAAAAAACAAGAGAGAGTACCCAAATAAAATCACTAATGAAAGAGGAGAAATAATAACCAACATTACAGAAATAGAAACAGTTTTAACAGAATGTTATGAAAACCTATGTGCCAACAAACTGGACAACTTAGAAGAAATGGATAAGCTCCTAGAAACACATAACCTACCAAAACTAAAGTAGAAAGAAATAGAAAACTTAACAGACCAATTACCAGCAATGAAATTGAATCAGTAATCAAAGAACTCCCAAAAAAACAAAAGTCCTGGACCAGTTGGCTTCACAGTGAATTCTACCAAACATTTAAAGGAGAGTTAATACCTGTTCTTCTCAAACTATTCCAAAAAATATAAGAGGGGTGAAAACTTCCATATTCATTCTATGAAACCGGTATCATCCTGATACCCAAACTAGATAAAGACAACAACAACAAAAAAGAGAACTACAAAGACACCTGGGTGGCTCAGTCTGTTAAGTGTCCGACTCTTGATTTCAGCTCAGGTCATGATCTCAGAGTCCTAAGATCATGCCCCGTGATGTGCTTCATGCTCAATGGGGAGTCAGCTTGAGAATTTTCTCTCCCTCACCCTGTCCCTCCCCTGCTCATGTTCTCTCTTTTTTTAAATAAATTTTTTTTAAAAAACGAGAACACCAATATTTATTATAAATATAGATGCAAATATCCTTAACAAAATATTAGCAAATCAAGTTCAATGACATTAAAAAAAACATACACCATAACCAAATGGAATTTATTCCCAGGATATAGGGTGGTTCAATATTCACAAAACATACAATGTGATATGTCACATCAATAAGAGAAAGAATAAAAATCACATGATCATTTCAGTAGATTCAGAAAAAACATTAGACAAAGTACAACATCCATTCATGATTAAAAAAAAAAACCCTCTGTAAAGTAGGTCTAGAAGGAATAGACCTCAACATAATAAAGCCCTTGTATGAACAACCCACAGCCAACAGCATATTCAATAGGGAAAAACTGAGAGCTTTTCCCTTAAGGTCAGGAACAAGTTAAGGATGTCCACTCTCAACATTTTTATTTGACATTGTATTGGAAGTTCTAGGTACAGCAATTAGACTATAACATAGAGGAAAAAAGACATCCAAATTGGTAAGAAAAAGGTAAAACTCTCACTATTTGTAGATTACATGATACTATATATAGAAAATCCTAAAGACTCCCAAAAAACTAATGGAACTGATAAATGAATTCAGTAAAGTCACAGAATACAAAATCAATGTACAGAAATCTGTTGCATTTCTATACACTAATAATGAAGCAGCAAAAAGTGAAATCAAGAAAATAGTCCCACTAAAAAAGAAAGAAAAAAGAAAACAGTCCTACTTACAAAACCAACAAAACCAACAAAATATCTAGGAATAAACTTAACTAAAGAGGTGAAAGACCTGTGCTCTGAAAACTAAAACACAGATGGAAGAGATTTCAGACGACACAAAGAAATGGAAAGACGTTAAATGCTTATGTATTGGGAACACAAATACTGTTAAAAGGTCTATACTGGGGCACCTGGGTGGCTCAGCCAGTTAGGCAGCTCCCTTTGACTCAGGTCATGATCTGGGGTCTTGGGATCGAGGCCGGCATTGGGCTCCCTGCTCAGCAGGGAGCCTGCTTCTCCCTCTTCTTCCTGCTTGTGCTCTCGCTCGCTATCTTTGTCTCTCTCAAATAAATAAATAAAATACTTTTTTAAAAAGGTCTATACTACCCAAAGCAATCTACACATTTAATTTAATTCCTATCAAAATACTAATAGCATTCTTCAAGGAACTAGAAAAAACCATCCTAAAATTTGTATGGAACCACAAAAGACCTTGAATAGCCAAAAACAATCTTGAAAACAAAAACAAAGCTGGAGGTATCACAATTCCAGATTTAAGTTATGTTACAAAGCAGTAGTAATTAAAAGAGTAGAGTACTGACATAAAAATGGACACATAGATTAGTGGAATAGAACAGCAAACCTAGAAATAAACCCATAATTATATGGTCAATTAATCTTTGACATAGGAGGAATGACTATTCAATGGGAAAAAGACAGTATTTTCAACAAATGGTGTTGGGAAAACCAGATAGCCACATGCAAAAATAATAAAATTGGACCACTTTCTTTTACCATACACAAAAATAAACTCAAAGTTGGATTAAAGACCTAAATGTGAGACCTGAAACCATAAAAATCCTTGAAGAGAGTACAGACAGTAATCTTTCTGACATCGGCTGTAGCAACATTTTCTAGATATGTCTCCTGACATATCTAGAGGAAACAAAAGCAAAAATAAATTATTAGAACAATGTCAAAATAAAAAGTTTCTGCACAATGAAAGGAAGAGTCAACAAAGCTAAAAGGTAACCTACTGAATGGGATAAGATCTTTGCAAATAACCTATCTGATAAAGGGTTAGTATCAAAATATGTGAAGAACCAATACAACTCTACAGTCAAAAAACAAATAATCCAATTAAAAAATGGACAGAAGACATAAAGAGACATTCTTCAAAGAAGACATACAGATGGATAACAGACACATGAAAAGATGCTCAACATCACTCATCACCAGGGAAATGCAAATCAAAACTACAATGAGGTTATCACCTTGCACCTGTCAGAATGGCTAAAATCAAAACCACAAGAAACAAGTATTGGCAAAGACATGGAGAAAAAACCCTCTTACAGTGTTGGTGGGAATGCAGACTGATGCAGTCACTGTGGAAAACAATATGGAGATTCCTCCAAAAGTTAAAAATGGGACTACCCTATGATCCAGTAAACGAACTACTGGGTATTTACCCCCAAAATACAAAAACACTAATTCAAAGGGATATGTTCACCCCTATGTTGATTGCATCATTACATTATTTACAATAGACAAGATATGGTAGCATCCCAAGTATCAACAGGGGAATGGATAAAGAAAAGGTGATATCTATCTGTCTACCTATCTATCTATGTATCCACACACACACACACACACACACACACTGGAATACTATTTGGATTTTTTTGTTTTTGTTTTTTTTGTAAAGGTTTTATTTATTTATTTGACAGAGAGAGAGAAACAGCAAGAGATAGAGCACAAGCAGAGGAGGTGGGAGAGGGAGAAGCAGGCTCGCTGATGAGCAGGGAGCTGAACACAAGGCTCAATCCCAGGACTCCGGGATCATGACCTGAGCCAAAGGCAGATGCCCAATGACTGAGCCACCCAGACACCCCTGGAATACTATTTGTAACAATATGGATAAACCTAGGGAACATAATACTAAGCAAAATAAATCCATCAGAGAAAGACAAATACCACATGATTTCACTCATATGTGGAAGAAACAAAACAAATGAGCAAAGGAAAAAAAAAGAGATAAACCAAGAAACAGATTCTTAACTATAGAGAACAAACTGAAGGTTACTAGGGGACTCCAGTGGGGCAGTGGGGGAATTAGAAGATGGGGATTAAAGAGTATACTTACCATGATGAAAAAAAATAAAATGATAAAAAATTAAACATTAAAAATTTCAAAAAGTGAAAAAATGTGATTATTTTGTTTATACATAAAAAAATGAAGTGACTTTATAATGTTTTGTGGCTTCAAATAACTGATTGGGTTTTTAAAAATTATTTTTTAATTTTGTAGGGCCATTAAAGGAGGTCTTTAGGGGCGCCTGGGTGGCTCAGTGAGTTAAAGCATCTGCCTTCAGCTTAGGTCATGATCTCAGGGTCCTGGGATCAAGCCCCGCATTGGGCTCTCTGCCCAGCGGGGAGGCTGCTTCCCCCTCTCTCTCTGCCTACCTCTCTGCCTACTTGTGATCTCTCTTTCTCTCTGTCAAATAAATAAATAAAATCTTAAAAAAAGATTTCTTTAAACTGTAGCAATTATTGTTGTTAATAATAATAGTGATACTTAATATTTTTGAGACCAACTCTGTGCTACTACCCTATATACATATATATGCTTACATGTATTAGCACATTTGTTTCTCATCTCAACCTGCGATATTATTATTGCCACTTAACAAATGAGAAAACTGAAACACAGAAAGGTGAATTAACTTACCCAAGGTCTCTAAGTTTGTGTTTACAGATTTGTTTTAAGCAAGGATTAAAGAGAGACGTATAGGTGATCATATTATACTAATACCACATCTAGAGCATGCCTGAATTTAGGCACTGCAACACAGTACTAACTCAACTCAAAGAATCTCTACTGAAAAGAGTTGAAAATTTTTAAGTTTTTATTAATAACTACTTTTTCAAGCATTTCTCACAGTACTAAAACTTGAAATGGGTTAGAGGCTTCCCTGAAAAATCTCATTATCATGAGATAAAGGAGAATGAGAAATACTTATCTATATTGAAAATGTAATAAAAACAAAACTTCTTTCAGATTCACTTTTTCAATATTAAATTTGGTGATTTTAAGGAAATTCTAATAATTTTAAATCCCATTCTTACATCACAGTCTAGAAGCTAAATTATTTCTTAGTTTATAAACAAATAGAAACATTATTTAGTACCAACTGGCAAATGTGTACACTCTGCATTATGAAGTAATGAACAAAATAATTGAAAGTCATATACCCTGACTTTGAGGTAGGACCGTACATACAGATTAAAAGCAATTACAACATAATTGAGAAGACATGGCTATTGGCTCCTGACTTAAGACTCTTCAGAATCAAAAATAGAATGTGTTAATAGGCAGAATAATGCCCCCTTCCAAATATTTCCATGTCTTACTACATGAAACCTGTGAATATGTTAGGTTATGTGGCAAAGAGGAATTAAAGGTTGCAGATGGATAAGGTTTTCTAATCAGCTGACCTTAAAATCAGGAGATTACCTTAGTGGGCTCAACATAATCACAATGATCTTTAAAAATGGAAGAGGGAGCAGTAGAGATGGTCAGAGTGATGTGATTTGAGAGACTCCACCTGCTTTTGCTGACTTTGAACATAGAAAAAAGGCACCATAAGCTAAGGAATTCAAACAGCCTTTAGAAGCTAGAAGGGACAAGTAAACGGATTTTCCCTAAAAGCCTCTAAAAGGGACACAGCCCTTCCAACACTTTGATTTTAGCACAATGAGACCGATATTGTATTTCTGACCTACAGAATTGTATGAGAAATTGTTTTGTTTTAAGGTACTACGTTTGTAATCATTTTTTACAGTCGGAATATAAAATCAATACAATATGCAAACTGAAAGCTGCTTCCTAAATTGATTGGAAAATCAGAGAATAGAAGTACAACAGAAAGAACAAAAACAGTCCTTTATTCTTTGTTGGTATCTTCAACTAAATTCAAATGGGATATTTAAAAGATGTTAATAATGACAACTTAGTTACTTAGTTTACTGCAGTTGCTTATAACCTTCCATTCAGTTCAACTTTTCAGAGATTGTTTTTTTATTGAGGATTAATTACTCATCTGGCCCCAGGAGAAAGTACACACAGAATTTAGACACCTACCAGAGAAAGGGCAGCTCTTGCGGGCTGCTTCCATTTTGTAAATCTACAAAGGTGTAGATATCATCCAAATAGCCCCAGTGTTCAAAATGTGAACAAAAATGTTTGTTTTACAAAAGAACAAAGAAAATGTCTGAAGGTGTCTGTTCTTGATTCAAAAGTCCTGGTTATGCTATTGAATTAGTATGTCTACAGGGGGGACACGAAAAGAGAGTGAGAAAACTATATTACAAGGCTGAAGAAAAATGAATTTTATATCAGATAGCAAATTTTAGGCATTGAAAACATCAGTTTTTAAAATATATATAAATTTAAAAGAAGATAAAGATCATGCCAACATAAGACATGTCAAAGTGTAATCAAGTCAAACCATTTGTATAGACAGTAAGGTGGAGGGAAAATCTATAGACTGTGGAGCCAACCTGGTTCCTGAGAAAACTCTGGGCTGGAAGGATGATCTGAAACTCCCATCTTTCTTCATCTGTCAAACCAATTATATATATCATACAGATACACAGAAGTACTTATATTTTAGCTAGACATAAATTTGAACTTTCTCAGCTCAATTTTCTGTATGAGTATAGAGAAGACCATAATTTATATATATATATATATATATATATATATATATATATATATATATTTTTTACATTTTGTCTAATTTGGAATTGGGTGATGATGAAGTAAATGTATGATTATTATTATCATGAGCCCTGATATTATTTTCACTTAAGTGAAGGCAAGAGGTGCTTGGGGAAGATATTAATCTCCAAAAGTCTCTACTAGATGCCTTTTTACATGAACAACTGACATTTTCTTATACACGAATAATCCAATAGAAGCCTCACTTCTCATTAGACTGCTTAAGCTTCTTATATATGAAAAATTTGAATTTCTTATTTATTCTTATTTTGGGGGGATAATGGCTTAAATAAATGAACTCATTTATTCATACATCTACAGCTCACACTTGAACAATGCAGTGGTTAGGGACACTGATCCCTCCTGTAGTCAGAAATCCACATGTAACTTTTGATTCCCCCCAATTATCTGCTAATAGCCTACTGTTGACTGGAAGCCTTGCCAGTAATGTAAGTTGTTGATTAACACATGTGTTTATCAAGAAAATCATAAGGAAGAGAAAAATACATTCACATACTGTACTGTACTTATTGATACAAAAAGTTTAGGTTGTTTGTTTAAAAAATGAATTATCTGTCAGAACTTACATCAATATTGTCTTATGTAATATAACACACTATAATAAGCATATATATTACTAAGACTAGACATCAAAAATAAAAAATAATGTGAAAAACAAATTCATATTTATTACAGGTAAAATGATAATAAAGACGCAGAAATATGATGGCTTTATGATAGCCTAGTGTAATCAAACAATTGCTTCCTGGTAGCCTAGCCTATACACTGATGAATGAGTCATTATAAAATTTTTATAGCCTACAGAATTACATTCATAGTCATAATAGAGTATAGGAAACATTGTTATTTTTTTCATTGTTACTTCTTAAAAAAGACTTATTCATTTATTTGAGAGAGAGCAAGGGAGAGAGAGTATATGCAGGACTGGGAATTGGGGAAGGGGCAGAGGGAGAGAATTTCTAGCAGATTCCATGCTGACCCCAAAGCCCAATGTCCCATGACCCATGTGATCATGACCTGAGCTGAAATAAATGAATCAGAGACTTAACTAACTTAGCCACCCAGGCACCTCCATTGTTACTCTTTTAAAAAACCATTTACCTGTGATGATAGGTATCATTTACCTGGTACCCACTTTCTCCAATTATGAGAGAGAGTTACTGTATGGTAACGTGATTTTTTGAAAGCAGAGTCACAAAACAGAAAACTAACACATGATTATTTTATGTTAAATATCATTCACACTATCCCTATGTAAAGATAGGCTATCCACTTTTATACAAGTCTTATACACAATGTTCTACACAATGAATACTTAGTGACACAAAAATGTCTCATACAGTTCTTGCCATATAGTTATTAGAGTTCCACACAAAGACACGCACAACAGATAAGTTTGTTAACTGTATGGCGTGATGATTACTTATTATCCATTAAGTGGAAGTAGATCATCTTCATATTGAGAAGCTGAGGAAGAAGGGGAGGGAGGAGTTGGTTTTGCCACCTCAGGCATGGCAGAGGGAACGGGTGGAGGAGGTGGAGGCAGAGGCAGGAGATTCAGGCATACTTGGTGTAACTTTACAAAATACACAGTAAATTCTTACTTTTTTTGCTTTTTCATGTCTCTAAAAATGTTTCTATACACTACCAATCCTTCTTTATCATTTGCTTTACTTTCAGCACATGTATTATGGAAGGGCCCATGTCATAAAAAAAGCAAAAGTAGAATTGAATAATTGGAACCCTTCATTAGCTAGATTATCTAATGTTAATTTGTTTTTTGCTACAGCTTCTTCTATATTTTCTTCCTCCTCATCAGGCACTGGTTTGGGAGCACTTATTTCCATCCAGTTGTCTTCTATTAATTCCTCTGCTTGGCTCTTGAATTTCTCCAAAATCGGTATTCAAAACCCTTCATCCTACACCTTTGTTGCCATATCCACAGTGCTATGATTTCCTTCATTGGCTCTGTCATAAATCCTCAGAACTCATGCACAACATCTGGACACAGTTTTCTCCAGCAAGGATTTACTGTTTTAGGAATCATGATTTTCATGGCTTTTTCTATAACTGCGATGGGATCTTTAATGGTGTAATCCTTCCAGACTTTCATGCTCTTCTATTAAGGTTCTCTTCCATAGTGTTGACAATCCTTTCCATGTGTACTGTGTGTAATGAGCCTTAAAGGTCCTTATTATCCCCTGATTATAGAGACTTTGTGTTTGGGGGCAAGTAGACCCCTTTGATGCCCTTGGTGTTGAGTTCATTGGGTTCTGGGTGGCCAGAGGCATTGTCCAATATCAGTAGAACTTTAAAAGGCAGTCCTTTAGTGACTAAGTACTTCCTGACCCCAAGGACAAAGCATCAGTGGTACTAATCCAGAAAAAAAAAGGGCTCTTTTTGTCCAGCCCTTCTTGTAATACAAGCAAAAGATAGGAAGCTAGTATTTGTCTTTTCTCCTCAAAGCTCGGGGTTAGAAGCTTAATAGATAAGGGAAGTCCTACATTTGCACAAAATAGTAGTGTTAGCCTGCCCTTTCCTGCCTTAAATCCTGGGGCTTGTTTCTCTTCCTTACCAATAAATGTCCTTTGTGGTATTTTTTTCCCCAGAATAGGACACTTTCATTTGCATTAAAAGCCTGCCCAGGCAGGTATCTTTTCTCCTCAGTGATTTTCTTAATGCCATCTGGGGACTGCTCCCTCTTGATCAACTGAAGCTGCTTCTGTTGTTATCTTGACATTTTTTTAAAGACAAACTTCTTTCTAAAATTATCAAACCATCCTTTGCTGACATTAAATCCTCTAGCTTTAGATCCTCCACCTTTCTTTTGCCTTAAGTTGTCATATAATGACTTCACTTTTTCTTGAGTCATATTAGACTCAGTTGTATATATTGCCTATATTAGGCATATAGATATGGCTTTCTTTTAGCAAACCTGCACCCATATAAAAGCTGCATTTTCAACGAGACAAAAAGATATTTCACAACAAGTGCAATGTTTTTAGGCCTGCTAGTGTGGCTACCATCATCGATTCATAAATTTCCTTTTCCTTTTTTTTTACAATAGTTTTTATGCTGGATTTATTTATTTCTAAATGGTGGGCAACTGCAGCTACAGATCTCCATCTACAGTACATATGAAGCAATTCAACTTTTTTTTTTGTAATGTCAGGACTTTTCTCTGCTTCTTGGGCAAACTTCCAACATTGCTAGTGACATTTTGTATGGGTCCCATGGTGTTATTCAAGGCTGACAATATTATACTAAACATGATGAAAAATATTCGAGAACCTCAAGAAATCACTTTTTACTGCAATATGCAGTTTACTGGAGAGAGAACTGCTCACGTGGAAATGACTAGCATCACATGGCATTTTAAGTGGATATTCGAAACACTTGAGCTCACCACAATAACAACGGGAAGTCCCTATGAAATTATTACAGTAACGTAGTATGTACGACAGTTCATTTTAAGCAATTATGATTTAATATTGCAGATTTACATTTGTTTACATTTCTTTCAGCTGAATAGAGCCAAGTATGGTCGTAAGTGTGTGTGTAAATTTTGATAAATTTTAACTTTTTATAATAGATTTGTGTGTATTTTATGGTAGTAATAAAAATACCTGTATCTACATTCTACATATATTTTATGCATTCATAATATGCCTAACTTTTTCTTATTTTTTCATTGTTTCTAGGCTATACAGTTTAATTTTCAATTTTCCAAGTTTTCAAAAATCTCAAAAAAATTTTCTTTATTGAAAAAATCTGTGTATAATCATGCAGTTCAAACATCAACTGCCTTTACCCTTTGTACATTTATTTATTCAGTACATGTTTTTTAAGTATATTGTTGTGTCTCAGGCACTGTGCAAAACACTTAGAATACAAAAATGATAAAACACAGCTCTTTCTCTCAAGTAGTTCATAGACACAAATTTATACTACCTTACAAGGTAAGAATAATTGTAATAGACACAGGCTCTGTTTTGTTTGGGGGCAGTTTATGTGGGACACTGTTAAACTTATTTTGCCTTAGAAAAAGCAGAAGTAAATTCATGAATAACTTATTTAAGATTAACATATTGGGTGTGTTTTTGTTTAGAATGTTCAATACAGGGTGCGTGGGTGGCACAGTGGGTTAATAAGCATTTGCCTTCAGCTTGGGTCATGATCTCAGGGTCCTGGGATCAAGACCCATATTGGTCTCTATGCTCAGTGGGGAGTCTGTTTCTCCCTCTCATTCTCCCTCTGTGCTCCCCTTCCATTTCCAATAAATAAATAAATAAAATCTTGTAAAATAAAAAAAAAAGAATATGCAATACATCAGAGATAATTTCTAGCAAGTCATTGAGACCTGGTTTCAAGCATGTTTTGATTTCTAAGTATTGTTAAATTTTTAAACATGATAAAACAGATGAAGCAGTAATTCATTCAATTCCTTTGAGTGTATCTTAAGAATAAATAAGAGAATGAAAAGTGTGTAATGCTGAATAAAACAAATGAGTATTCTAGCATCCCCAGTGCCCTTGGGAATGAGTTCTCTCTAGTATAGGATCAGAAACAGAAGCATCAGAATGAACTCATCAAGTTTAAAAAAAAAATTCTCTTTTTCTCGTCTCTATCTATAGCATTCTTCCTTGGAAAGGCCTAGAAAAAAATGCCCATCTCAATAGCAGTAAGCATCACTAACATCCAGGTTGTGATATTCAAATACTACTCATTAAAAGCAGGGCTACTTGGGGGACCAGCTCATTTCTGATCTAGAGAAAATAATATATAAGGTGAGTTTAAGAGATCCTATGACTGTAGTTAGTAAGGAAGCTATCAGAGGATATAAGGGTGCACCAACAGGAAGTGAGAGCCAACTTGAAAAGACTCTCATTGGCCAAAAAGTGTAATAACTGAAATGGATGAAAACACACCATATGTGTTTAAATGCATACATTCATAATGACACACATACATACATACAACTAATTAATTGCCTTTGTACAACCCAGGGTTGTACTTATGCTGAAATTATTCCAGCATAAGTAAGGTGAAATTTCTCTTTGTAGAAGTATTGCAACTAACAAAAGAAGAAAGAATGATGAATCGGTTTATCAGTAGTTTACAACAAGTCATGAATTATAAAATCTAGGTATCAAGCATTGGTGGCTGCTAGCATCACACACAAAAAAAGGCAGCCAGGCATATTGTGCTTTCTGATACAGAATTCAAAACCACTATGAAGACGTCTTGCAAATAATTTAACCCTAATCTATCTGATTAAACTTCTATATCCAATTACTAATGCCGAAGAAACACAGAGAGCAGAAGAACGTGTTAAGCGAAGAACAGGATAGAAGTTGACATCGAAAAAATAAGCTAGTTTCTTCAAAAAATAAATTGCAAGGAAAAAAGGAATGAAAATGAAATGCATTAACTGAAAAAAACTATAAAAACATACCCACTCCCACCCGACTGCCAAAGAAAAAAAAAGACAAAACAAAGCCATACACTTTATGTCTATACATTTGGATGATGAAACTATATAGAAAAGTAAGGTTGTTTATTTTTGGGGAGAGGATAGGTATTGTGATGGGGAGATGCTTGGGGGGCTTTATTGGTGGCAGGAAAGGTTAATCTCTTAACACAGAGGGTGGTTGTTCAATGTATAATAGCACATTAAGCTGTACATTTGCTTTATGTCATTGGTAATACCATAAATTTTACAAAGGGAATAGGTAGCTTGATTTTGTAGATATGTGGAACTTGAGGATTTGTACAAAATCTAAGTGAATATGCTGAGTAAATATTTGCCCATATGGTGAATTCAGGAGATAAGTTTTATAGTTGAACCTATGAGCCTTGTTTAAGGAGGGTTTAATTAATTAAAAAGAATGTAATCAATCTAAAAATGGAATCCTGGTGTGGAAGACAACCCATGTTTATTTATTTGTTTATTTATTTATTTATTTTCATTTTTGTAAATTTTTTTTAAGATTTTATTTATTTATTTGTCAGAGACAGAGGGAGGAGCAGCAGGCAGAAGGAGAAGCGGGCTCCCTGCTGAGCAAGGAGCCCGATGTGGGACTTGATCCCAGGATGCTGGGATCATGACCTGAGCCAAAGGCAGATGATTAGTCAACTGAGCCACACAGGCGTCCCAGACAACCCATATCTAAAGATTGTACCCCCAAAGTAAAACTACAAAATAGTGTGAGACGTAAGAAAACTGTAAGCCACTATCACCTCACTTTGTCCACTTCTAGCACTAGAAAGAGGGAAAGAAGTGAAAGGCAAGTGGCTCCCTCTTAAGAACCCCAATGGGTAGTTGCATGTATTTCTTTTTACCTCCATTAGCCTGAATATAAAACCACAAGAAAGCCTGGAAAATGTGGTTCCTTATTGTGTTGCCATAAGACCAGAAAAAACATGACTATGCTGTTACTAAGAGGAAGAAATCATCTTATTTAGAACATTCATGATGGAATGGTTTTCCAATTCTGGGAGGCCAGGAGTTAGAATGTGAAATGCACACACTGAGCCAGGTGCACTGGGAGCAGAAGTCCCTAATAGATGTGGAGAAACAAGGTCAGTGGATGTTAGTAAGTAGGAAGGATGTAGACAATAGAACAAGATGTCATGGAATTCTGAAGAGTAGAGTTTACATATGAATTGTTATTGCTTAAGAATAAGGTGTTAGAGGGGCACCTGTGTGGCACAGTCTATTGAGCTGCTAACTCTTGGTTTTGGTTCAGGTCATGATCTCAAGTCGGGAGATGGAGCCCCAAGAAGGGCCGTCAGGCTCTCCACTAAGTGTGGAGTCTGCTTAAATTCCTCTCTTCCTCTCCCTCTGCCCTGAACCCCACTCACCCCCACGCCCTCTCTCTCTCTCAAACAAACAAACAAACAAACAAACAAACAAATAAATAAATAAATCTTTTTTTAAAAAAAGAATAAAATATTAGAAATGAAGCACCTGTAAGCACTCTGGATGAACATTGGCTTTGCCCCCGTTGCTTGGTATGTGGGACGGGAGAATGAACAGCTTCCACAAGAGGGCTGCAAAGGAGCAGGTCCTGGGGAGAACCAGGTTTCCCTTTAGGAAAAGAAAGTGAAGGAAGGCTAAAGCCTTCAACAACACAACTTGTATAGCTTAACTCTCATCTGGAAAAAAGCGCTTCCCCCTATATTTTGCAACTTGGAGTTTCTGTCACTCTTCTTACATTGAGGGGGCACAGAATAAAAAGCACTAGTTAATTCTGATCTAGTTTTAAAAATCAGCTGTTTAAGTATATTAAAATTGTTTAAATAACAATATATTAGTATGTTTATAGTAATCACTTTCAGGCATATCAAAGTTACATTTTTAGAATATAAAACTATTCTTTAAAAGGACTTATATTTATGAAACATTATGCATTTTCATTATAAAGTACTAGCAATAGATTGTTCTCTGTCATTTCAAACTGCCTAGAATTAGAGTAAAACCGCAAGTAGTTATATTACTAGGCTAAATTTCAGAGTATCCTGGTCCAAAATCATTTGGACTACTTTGTTTTATCTGATCCAAGAACTTAACCCTTAAATATTTTCTTGGGAAACAATAGGACAATTCTAGGGGCTAAACATAATTCCATAAAACTAAAGCAAATTGCTTTTCTACCATATCCTCCAATATATAAATTTTTATCTATTTTACCTATTTAAAAACATGAATCTAGGCATTTTAAAATAAATACAAAAATTGATATTTCGTATAAATAAATATTGATTATATTTATTTCTATCTAGTTTAAGCTTCATTGCTAAATATACTAATATAGCTTAGCAAAATTTTCCATACATGCAAAAGGTTACCCTTTCTGTAAATATTTGAAATAAGTAGCAGAAGCAAGCCAGTAATAACTTTTTTCTTTGGGGAACTTTAATATGGATCTGAAACTAAAGCAATAAATAGTTTAATCTCACAAATGAAATCTCATTACACGGTAGTAGCTTTCCAGGACACAGTTTGAGAAGAATTGTGTGGCTGAGCAAAGCTGAGGGAACAATAATGCCCCATTACTACCATCTGCCTGGATGCAGAAGTGGGATCAGAGAAACACATGCCACATGGTATTCAATACTGTGCTAGTAGCTAGGAACATGTCTACGTTTTTCACCAAATACATTCAGACTTACAAGTGAATTAAATGTTCAAAGTAGGGGCACCTAGGTGGCTTAGTCAGTTAAGCATCTGCCTTTAGCTCAGGTTATGATCCCAGGATCCTGGGATCGAGTCCCGCATTGGGCTCCCTGCTCACTGGGAAGCCTGCTTCTCCCTCTCCCTCTGCCTGCCACTTGTGCTCTCTGTTAATTAAATAAAAATCTTTAAAAACAAACAAACAAATAAAATATATGTTCAAGATATAACAAGTATAAAGAGATACCTACTTAATGATATTAGTATTAACATAATCTTTAGCACATAATTTGAATTCTCAAGAACTCTAGATTTAAGCTGAATCTTTGAGTTATTGCTATGATGAGTTTGATTTGAATATGATTTAGAGAGAGATCCTAGAAATTTTTAAAATGCCAAGTGTAAGAGGGGCACCTGGGTGGCTCAGTCAGCTAAGTGTCCAACTCTTGATTTTGGCTCAGGTCATGATCTTAGTGTCCTGAGATCAAAACCCACTTGGGGCTCCATGCTAGGTGTGGAGTCTGCTTAAGATCTTAAGGTTCTCTCACTCTTCCTCTCCCTCTGCCCCTCCACACCACCCCCCTCATGCACCCGTGCTTTCTGTCTCAGAAAAAAAAAAAAGTGTAAGAAAAAACATAATAATATAAATACAGTGGTAATTTTAATGCTTCTACAGACATGTTTATTGTACCAACCTATACGCCACAAAGTGTTCCTTTAAAATATGTGTGTTCTACTTACAATATACATCTAAAAGGCATACATAATATTATTCACTACATAGGAGCTACAACAATAAGAATGCATTTAAAAATCAACATAGTATAAGAGCTGAGTGAAATAGTATTGTTTGAAAAAAAACCACAGGCCCAAAATGATGTCACTTAGATCTAGTTTTCAAACCAGGGCTTAATGCTTGATATAATTGCAGTTTCAGTCTCCTCCAGAAATGCAATCTTAACTTGTCAGTCAGGACTTTTTCAGTCACCATCAATGAGTCTGCTTAGAGTTCTCTCCATTCCCCCACAACCCCAAAGGAGGATTAGGTAATCTGCATAAGACTCCTAGCCTTTCCCCCAAGGCAAGCAGCCTTGCTTGCAACAATCCTTTTCTTTTCCTTTCTTGCCCCATCTTCCTTTTATAAAAACCTTCCATTGTGTACAACTCCTCAGAGTGCCCTCTGTTTGCTAGATAGGATGCTGACTGACTAATGAATTGTTTAATAAAGCCAATTAGATCTTTAAAATTTACTTGGTTGAATTTTATTTAACAGTATGTAAATGTTAGATGAAAAAAATAAACAGGCAGAATCAGAAAATATTAAAACTTCCTGGAAAGCTTATAAATTACCAAAGTAAAAATTGGTTGATAGACCATGTGTTTAGTAAATGAGTTCAATTTCCTAATCTTAGAATAATGATAATAAAAAGGGATTTTCAAGATCAGTTCAGTTATTTTCTTTAGAATAGCATCTGGTTGGTAGTATGTCATTTAAAAAATTAATCCTATACTTAAAAAAATTTAAAAACTAAACAGTATATATTCATAGTATGACTATGATATTACCAGCCATAAAAACTGACAACCATTCATTTGATCACCTCAGTTTTCACTATACATGAGTCAAAGTAGATCAAACTGAAATGGAAGGGGAAAAAAATGGCTGACACTTGCTTTGTTATCTGAAGGAGGATAAATCTGCCAGCCTGAAAAATGGTAAGGAGACGACTCATTTCCCTGCTACTGTTTAATTTGGATCTAGGGTCGGATCAACTTTTCTCCCGACCCAAAAAAAGATATCTGTAGCCAGAGCTGCTTTATCAACCCTCTCTTGACATGCTTTCTAAGACTAAATTTTGCATTAATGCAAATATCCAGAGTCTACAGTAGCTAAGCATTTGGTTTACTATATCTGGGAATGGGAGATGAGAAAATGCCATGAGAAAGTGCAAAAGTAGACTATTTTTGGCAAAAGGACTATATATCGATTAGAATTAGCTAGAATTATGTTTACCTTCTCAAACTGGTCAACCAGATAACAAAAGCAAGAGAGACGAAGTTCAGAATTTAGTTAAGTTGACTGTTAGTGTTCAGTAATTAAACTAAGTCTGCTCACATTTACTGTTCCTCTAGCTGAAACCATAAGAAATGTGTTCTAACAGCAACCAGGTTAAAAATGAAAGGAACCAGGAGAAGCTACAGACAGTATTTATGAATCATCAGTGGAGAAAACCTTCATTCCTACAAGATGAGTAATTGAGAAAAAAAAATCAACAGAGGAGATGTGAAAATATTTTGTAAGAAGTAAAATGACCTTAACAATCAAGACACAAAGGAAAAATTACTTTGAAAAATATATGCTATAGTATACCCAAGTAAATTGTATAAAAACTTAAGCTATATATATATTTTAAAGATTTTATTTATTTATGTGAGAGAGAGAGCACAAGCAGAAGAAGGAGCAGAAGGGAAGAGAGGGGGACAAGCCGACTTTCCACTGAGTGGGGAGCCCAATGCAGGGCTTATCCCAGAACTCTGAGATCCAGACCTAAGCCAATGTCAGACTCTTAACTGACTGAGCCACCCACATGCCCCAATCTATATGTTTTTTATAAAATTAAAGAACCATGTGTTTGATTAAATATGAAATTAAAGTACAAGATAATATATTAATAGAATACAGGATAAAAATATAGAAGAAATTGCATAAAAGGGAGATGTTAATAAAAATGGAGCTTAATAAGCTGTTGAAATGTAAGGAAACTAAAAACTTAGTCATACATTTAAAATATTAATTAAAAGCAGAATTGGGGGGTGACTAAGAGTAAGTTTTAAAGATTGGTTAACATTGACTTTAGACTTAATTATTGCAAACATAATTTTAAATATGATTACTTCAAAAATTATTTGATGTTAATAAACTAGATGAAAAATCATAGCCTTTCGGCTAAAACTGAAAGACATGCTAAATATTCTGTTTTATAAGAAGAAAGGGGATCAAATTATGCTGTTTTCTTTTAATTGATGATTAAGAAAAAATAAGTTCAGGGGTCCCAGGGTGGCTCAGTTGGTTAAGCTACTGACTTTTAGTTTCTGCTCAGGTCATCGTATCAGGGTTATGAGATCAAGTCCCATGTTGGGTGCTGTGCTCACTGTGGAGTCTGCTTGAGATTTTCTCTCATTCTCTCACTGCCCCCCTGCCCCCCAACTCACACTATAAATAAACAAACAAACAAATAAATAAATAAAATCTAAAAAAAGAAAAAAGTAATAGCCTATATATAAAATTGTTATGTATTACAGAGTCTTATTAGTTGAAGACAAATGGCATGTATAGTTTCTAGAACGCTAGAAGAACCAAAATTTGATGACATTTATATTATAATCATTATGGAAATAGGAAATTAAAAATATGTGTTAAGAACAGAAAACAGAATGACTCAGATAGGATCAATTGCATCTCTGATGACAGTAAATACAGGCAGTTTGTTGGATTAAAAATCATTCAAAAATATATTCTCAGTTGTGTAGTTTTTCCAACAGAAACAAAAAGCATCAAAGCAAAGTTAAAAGTGTTGCCAAATATGTTATTCAAACATACACATACCATATGCACATAGACATACACACACACAAACACAAAAAATTAAACAAGATAGTAAATATTGGTGCCTAGTATCAGAAAACAATAGGGAACAAAAAACAAGAGCATTTTATTGAATTTTTAAAGAAGTTATAATAGATATGGGCATTTGTGTATCAAATAAGAGTGTGTACGTGTGTGTGTTCACTTTTTAAAAAGTGAATTAACAGACACTTTTGGAAATTTGTAACCTACACAATTTATTAATAAAAGTTTTATATTTCATTTTATAATTTTTCTTTTTTAATCTTCCCAAGATTGAATCTCTTAACAAGTAGTTCATCAATAAATCATAGCAGAAAAATAGTTTTTGGGTTTGATATTTTCATCTACTTATGATTTTTTAGTGAACTACAAAATGGAAAAAATACATAAACAGATAAAAAATATTTGCACACACTAACAATCAAATTTTATTTAGATGAAGAAACACTATGAAATTTCACCTTCAAATCAAGAATAAGAAAATTATTTCTTCTGTCAAATTATTTTAGAAATATAGCCAATGCAATAAATGAAGGTATAACCACTAGAAAGGGGGAGATTATTATTATTTGTAATGATATGTTTAGTATGGATCATGTGTTAAATCCTTAAAAATGTTGAGACAAAATATTTCAAGATGAGAAGATGTGAAATTAAAAAAATATAAACTTTGTAAGAATTTATACATTTAATTCAATACTGTTATTTGGGAAGTTGATAAGCTGATTGTAAGGCACTTTTGGTAAAGAAAAGGATAGAAAAAATATTAGGGACTTGCATATGAAAAATAATACACATTTTAAAACAATAATTAAAACAAGGTACTAACTAAGTGGTTATAGATGTATGCATCCTGGGTGTGGTGCATAAACAATGAATCTTGGAACAATAAAATAATAAAATTAAATTTAAAAAAAGATGTATGCATCAAATAAACTAAAAAAATAATGCATAAATCAACCTTAGTATATCAATTTTTAGTTTAAGTTAGATATGAAAGAAATACTGAGTTGTTTAATAGATGTAACTGGGCAGACACAAGTTAATCACCTAGATAAAAAATCTTAACACCATTAAATATGGATTACAACTGTAAAGTAAGTTTTATAAGGAATAAAGAACTAAAATGTGGAATCATGAGAATCCCATATCAGTGAACCATTAGATTGTGCTGTGAAACATGAGTTTGTCATTTGTTGGGAGAAGTTGTCAGGAAAAATGTCCAAATATGTTTGAGAAATGCTTACTTACACTAAGGTAAGCATGTTTTTGTTTGTTTGTTTTAATGTAGTAGTACATAGAAATTTTACTATGCCTTGTAAAATGTCAAGAAAGGGCTAAGTTTGCAGCATTTTAAAACTGCTTTACTCAAGATACTTTTTTGAGAGCATTTTTGTTTTGGTCAGGCCTCTTGGTCACAAGTGGCAGCAAACACAATAGGGGATATGATGTGAATTAGGAACACGAACACTGTCACAACTAAGCCTCTTTTTCTCTCCCTTGAAGTTCTTTTTCTTTAAATACATTGGCTTCTGTATTTTCTACAGCGAAATGGACCTTTTCTTCAGGATGGGAAATATAGGTAGGGACTTTTGGGAAACATGTTTTTCCTGCGTAGTAAATGACATCAGTTTGAAAATTTAGAGCAGGAGTCTGATTGAGCTGGCCAGATCATATGCACATCTTTTGGGTCAGTGGTAGGCAGAGAGTGAAGTACTAGGATTAGCCCAGACTGGACCATGAGCCTAACTCTATGTTCTGTTAACAGGAGAATGAATACCCAGACATGGTCATACCCCTTCTAGCCACACTCATTAATATTTTCTGAAAGATTATCTGTCAGAATATATACTGGAAACTGCTGCTTAGGAAGAAAAAATAAAATTTGATAATTACAACGATTGCAAGCATCTGTTGAATGTTAACTTAGGATACGCAAAGCATTATTCTAAGTGCTTTCTGTTTTTAACTTATTTAGTCCTAATACAAAACTTAGGCGTCATGATGGTCCATTGAATAGGCATTATCAATATCTTCATTTTAGAAGAAATTGAGGCACAAAGCATGGAAGCATTTTTTAGAGCTTATATAGCTAGGAAATAGAAGAGTTAGAATCAACCCTTAACATTTAGAAAAAAGGATTATTATATTTTAAGAGATCAACTCAACAACCCACTCTTGATGTCAGTGATTTTGATATCATCTTTTGGACAACGAGTATTATAAGTAATTATTGATTGGTAGTAATATAAATTTAAAGCATGAGGTAACAAAAATAATTACATGGTATTGTATAAAGTTTAGCAAACAAAGTACTGTTCTTTTAAAATACATGTCAGGAAGATTTTTAGTGTTGTTGTTTTTTTTTATTTTGTACACTACTTATGGTTTTGTGATTTTAAGGAATAGTGTATGTATACTTCATCTGTTATATTTAGCAATAGAAAACTATTGGGTAACTCTAAAGTAAAGGTTTAAAAATAATTTGAAATAGCAAAGATAGGTGGTTGGCAAAATAACTGGAAATTTACATAAATTCACAAAAATTCACACAAAAAAGAAATGACAGTTTACACTTTTAAAGTGGATTACTTTAGTGGATTGCTTTCCCACCAAAAAGACCAGATATGTGAACCCTTAGTAAAAAGGAAAATTAAAGTAAGATGTTGGAAAGGCATAGGGAAGGCCTCTATCCTGTTCTGTTTCAAAGATCAGAAAAAAATTACGTCCCTGTTGTGTGAGTTCTTCTCTTTGAGGCAATCAGTGTTTATGTCTTCTTATTCATAAAATGAAAGTATATTGAACACCTATTCTATTCCAGTCACTGTGGTAGACGTTGGAGATATGACCTTGAATAGAGATAAGACCATGGTTTTCTTTTTATGGTGCTGAAAATCCTGAGAATAATCTAAGAAAGTAATTTTGAATGTTATATGCATGTTACAAAAAGAAGGTTTTTTTTCCCCTTCTTCAATTCTGAAACTCCAACCAAGTGAAAATAATGAGCTATAAAGTAGTAGTAGTAGGGGGTGGCTAATAATGGTGAATTACATCAAAGAGCATACAGTGTTCTTGTATAAAATCACTGTAAGTTTTGAAAAAAAAAAAAGATGAAAAACCTGACAGCAGTTTTTTTCCTGAGGATGTATGTGTTTGAGTATGTGTGTGTGCATGTGTACCTGCACGTATGTGTGTGTAATAATGTATTCAGATAATCTGAAACTAGGTATGAGTGTGTGGAATTATTTTTAGTTCCTTAGACTTGGATGAATTAAAAGCTCATTGGGAACTAAAAATTAGGGCACATCTGAGGGGATTCAATCAGAGCATAATTGATCAGAGTACAGATCACAGAAAATACACATATTGCTGATTTCTCTGGATAAACATTTTCTTCTTAAAGTTTGAATATTTAGCCATGCATGTGTATATGCAAACATACGGATATGCACACAGGCGCGCACATATACACAATGAATAAGTAACAAATCTGATGTTATAGAATTATTTCACTACTGTCAGAGAACATCATCATGAAGACTCTAGGAAAGAGAATTCTCCAAATAATTGAAGAACAGGGTTGCTGAGTTAGCAAGCATGCAGACATCCCGTGCATGCTTTTAGGGAACAGGCAATTAGTTTCAAAAGGTAGAGGAGAACAAAAGTAGTGATGCTGGTTTAAATTAGCTGGACAAATACCTTTTCATGACTCATCTGACCACACATCCCGGCCATCAGTGTGAGCCAGGTAGATGTCTTTCTGTTTTGAAGAATGTTTACTCAAAAGGCCGAGTGTTGATAAGAAAATGTTCTGAGCAATAGATCTGAATCCAGGCTGTGTGCTCACATAGCTAATTTTTCTGGTTTTTTTCATACACAGTCTTTCAGGAAGGAGCTGTCTCAGAAAAAAATCACTCCTATTCAAAGATGCACAATTATAAGAAAATAATCAGAATGCAACCTAAGCAAAAAGGAAGCCAACAATGATGGCGAAAAAAATCAGATGAGGAACGTAAATCAATCAAGATTCAGCAAAACTGTCTTTCAAGAAGTAGAACAAGATGAAAACATATTCTCATAAAGAATGGTGAGCAAAATTGTAGTAAATAAGTGGATAATTCTAAACTAATATTGGCTATGTAAACAATAGTAATTGTTAATTTGGAGACCAAATAAATTAGATAAAATTAAATACTAGACCACAAGACTATGTAAGTCAGGTTTGGGTGATTCAGGTGTTAAAAGTTCTTTGTATTGTCCAGGAAGAAGTACAGATACAGGTAATTGTAGATGTTTCAGGAATGCATGCTAAATTTTGAGATGTAACCACTAAGATAACAGAGGGTGTATCTTTCTACAGGAGAAAGAGAGAAAGAAATGAAAGCAGTAACAACAACAACGACCCTTGATCAATTTGGAAGAAGGTCCAGTGATGTCATGAAAATACAGAGGATTGTACACATTTAAGCCTTTTCTAAAATGGTAAAAATGAAAAAGTGTGTATCAGAAGCACATAAATGTAAATAGTCTGAATATATTTTGTAAAATCTCTAGATTGTGACATTGTATTAAAAAAGAAGAAAAAAGCCCATCAGGTATATGGAGACATACTAGATATGCAAGAGTAAGGATTGCTTAAAATGAAAAGGACAGTGACACATAGCCCAGGCAAACAGAAACAACAGAAAACTGGTGTCATTAAGCTAAAAACAGCCCAAACAGACCTACCTGCAAAAAAAACATGTCTGGAGGAGAAAAGAAGAACTTCAGAACTAAAAGATTGAATTCGCCTTGTAGGTATCTGAGATATGTATGTACTGAAAGCAATTCCTTTACAGTTATTGCCATTACACATAATAGTGCTACAAGAGAAACTGACAAATCCACTTTCATAATGAAAGGATTGCATAGAAATCCCACAAGATTTATAGAGCAATTAGATAAAATATTATTAGACACGTAGAAGAGTTGAAAAGAATAAGAAGCTTGGTGTAATGGACATATGTAGAATATTGCATTCAATTTGTGGAAATTACACATTCTTTTCAAGGACAAGCATTGCTTATGGAAATTGACCATATATCCTGTGACTTTTAACATAATTCAAAGCCAGCATTACACAGACTATTTTTTCTGACCCCAGTATATAGTTAAGTATCAATAAAAAGAAGATAACTTACAAAATAACTCATAAATATTCAACTTCAAAACATTTCTGAATAATTCAAGAAGAAAAAATCACAATAAAATGGAAAATATTTAGAAATATAAAATAAAGTTGTCAAGAAAAGAAATATGTTTGTGTTAAGTTAGATCAAAGATACACATCATCCTTATTGTAGCAGAAAATAATTCTTGAAAATATTCCATCCAACATAAAAATAACTAATAACTTAAAAATGGAAAAATTGTATCATTAAAGGACTATTGCTAAAAGCTGATAAGAAATAGATTTATGCCTAAATAATTATAAGGATTCATTTTTTGCTATAATTATCTCTATATCATTTCATTGGATCATAAATTTGCAAAAGAAACTAATAATTTAATTAGGCATCTAACACAGTATATTTCTAGATAGGAAATAACCACTGTAACTTTTTCTTTCTAAGCTCCAAGAGAATTATACTGTGCTGTTTGCTTACTTGAAGAAGGCTTCCTCACGGCGAAAATGATCCCAGCTTGGAGAGGAAAAAAAAGTGAAATCATGGCCTGGAGGCTGTCACTAGCAACAAATGAGCTTGTTCACTCAATGAATCAGTTAACTCATGGGCTTAATGTGCTATCTTTTTGCATAGAAACTGGCTGCAGCCATCTTGTTTGCCAGCTCAGTCCTGGTACTATTTCCTAGGCTCAATTCATTGACTTTCTTTCTGCATGGCCCAGATGGCAAGTAGACATGTATGGAGTAGCATGTCATGAAAGAGCCCTTGAGTTGGAACAAGAAAACCTTGATTCAAATCCGAGCTCCTAATAACGTTACTAAAGACCTGGGTGACATTATTCATAATGTAAGTGACGTGTGTTCTTTAACTTCTCTGCTGTTATCTGATATACAGTAAGACATTAGATAATGTGTTTTAACAGTTTGACACTATACACAAGTTACGTACTATAATTGCTTTTTTAAAGTAAGGCATATCATTTCTATCTTTAATACCAAGTACCAGAAATCTATTTGTTTGCCAGGTAAGAAAGTAAGGGGGTGATTGGGACACATGTGGGTTCCCGTTGGCCTTCAGTGAGCTGTCAGTTCGGAGTCCAGCCTGGAGTGACAGAACAGAAAGAAAACAGCTGCTTTTCTCCAGCAGGGACTCCAGTCAGTTTGAAGCCCATGTGTTAAGAATATCCACCCTTTCTTTGACAGGAAAATCCTTTTGGAGTCACATTCAGCATGCAGTCTATAAACTACTGGCACCAGCTTCAAGATAGCTGAAGAAAATGTGCACAAAGCAAAAATCTACCAACAGACATGACTGAAATTGGCTCAAGACTCTGACAGACATAAAAGTGAACAGTTAGGAGATGACATAAAGGATATGATATCTACAGGGTCCGCCGAAGAGAGGGAGGGGAAGAAGGAGAGAGGGAGAAAAGGGATAACCAAGACATAATCAGTTCATCAGGAGAATATTTACAGACTTACTCAGATTTTAAACTCCTCTACCATTTAAGTTTTATAATATGATTAAGGAGCTACTTTGCCTCAACAATACATTTGAATTCAAATACTCCTCTATGTATTTGGTTAAGTACAGGAAGTTTACTTGTTTCAATGTCTTACCTGAAGCATACATCTTCCTGAAATGAACATGATCTCATTTCTTTTCAAGAGTGAAATATGCTCGCACAAGCTAAAACACTTCTATTTCAAGGGAACATTATGCTTCCACTGAAAGCTTTTATTCCTGTTTGGCAGGTTTGGCTTGTTTAGGAATCTATTTTTCATCAAACCCTGGAGGGCTATATGGAAAAAAGGAGTTTACATAATGAATACAGGATTAAAGCACAAAACTTAACAATGAATTAACTTCTCCGTGCTAAACAGAATTTGTGCCAAACAGCAACATGCAAACAAAAATATATTTTTGAAAAAAGTGGGTAAGATGAGCATATTTCTACTCTGTGTTTTTGCTGTTATTACCATGCATTTGAATGTGGGAGTGGATGGGGATGGGAACAAGTGATTTCAATTCGCAGAAGCAGAAGCAAACCCTTGAAAATGCTACTCTAGCCATTCTGTGAGTTTGACTATCAGGTTATTTTCTTTATTTAATATGTTCTTTTTTTTCAGGTTTAGGAAAATATCAATTTTATTTTCTCAACCTCATGACCATAGTAAATTTTGATTTTTAAAATATTTCTTATTATCTAATCATATTTCAAAGAAACAGAAAAAGAAAGGAATATTTAGAAGGCTAACGAGAAAATAGGTGATGGGTAGTTTGTTGTTCTCGTTTTGGCATACTGCTGTTGAAAATGAGCAATGAGTGGAAATTTTATGGCAACCCATAAAATTGTCTAATTCGATCCAGGAACTAGGTTCAGCCAGAAGCGTGCTTGCTTTATTGGAGAAAGTTTTAGCAACCAAAAATATGTTGGGTCAATTTTTTTGTTACTAAAATACAATCATAAGATCCTCACTTTTTCTTCTTTTTTTTCCTTTCTTTCAATTTTATGTTATTACTATTTTTTTTTTTAAAGACTGGATTTCTTGGATGGAAGGATGGAGAACAGAAAATCGTGGATTTAATTCACTCTCAGTGCTGCTTATGAAAAGGTATTTATAATAGAAAAGTTTCAAAATGTACATCCTTCCCTCTTACTCCTTTCCTTACAGAGCAACGGAAGTATGAGAGAGTAAGACAAAGTGGAAGCTTCGCCTGGAAATGAAAAGTGAAAATGTTTGAACCTTTATATTTTAATCATAACCTAGATTTCGATTCTTAACTTTGAGACTCTGGAGAGATAGAGGGGTTTAAAAATAGCTTTACATGTAATGATCTTTCCTTAATACATTTATGCTAAACACTATCTCTTTACATTAATTCCTACAATGGGCCACTAATTTTTAAGAAAATACTTCTTTGAAAAATTGGGCATTTTTGGACCTACAAATCTCTTATCCTATGTTATAGTCAACTTGTGTACATTTGAGGAGAAGCTGAGAAAGCTGAACTGTTTTGAAAAGGAACAATCTAATCTCGGAGGAACTGAAAGATTAAGGTTAGCACGGTTTGATAGGTATTATTTGTTAACAAGAATGGGTACCAACATGTACCTTGTACTTTGTTTTCTTTGAAAATACACCCTTCAATACCACCTCTTTCCTTACGTAATATGTATGCTTACCTATTTCAGTAGAACTTTTAATTAAAAATAAAATCAGATGGACAATTGTGCTATTTCTATAAGTCACTTTCTCATGGTTTTGTTCTATTCCTACTACTTAAACAGGCAAAACTTTTGTCTCTTACTGAGAAGTATATTCATTTTTCAGGCAAAGCATTTAAGACAAAATGACAAAGCATTTAAGACGTAATGCCGAAATCATAAGTCTTTTGGGAAAAAGGCAATCTTTACAGTATCAGTTTCTTCCATTTCCTCTGTGTTGTGTTAATATTACTTTAGGTTAACTTATCCATGTTTTTTATTATAAAATGTAAGGTTAAAAGTGTTGGAAGCAAGAGTTTTAAGTGTCTTGGTGGATAGACTCCTAAAACTTTCCTGCTCATGGCATTCAGAAATTAATGTCCAAGTACATGTAAACTTCTTTTTCTACATATGTTTATTTCTTCCCACTTTAAAGTAAATTAATTTATTTGTTCAAAATGCCTTAATTTTAATTATTTATTTTTTAAAATGCTTTAATTTTTAGAAAACACATTCCAAGATAAGTTCTATAAGAAGGACACTTCTATAAGTGTCCCTTGGTAGTCAGCCTGTAGGCTTGCCTCAAAGCTGGGAAAGAATCTTCAACCTAGGCTTTAACAATGAGATGAATTTAAGAGTAATCTTGAAATTTTGATACAGAGCAGGGTAATTCACAACCTTGAGACTGGCAACATGCATTTTTCGTATATGCTCAACAATTTCCCTACCCTTCATTCCTCTTAATATTATTTGCATAAATTCTTTTGGAAATAGGACTTCATTTATTAAGTCAGGAATTCTGATAGGGTATCTACTAGGTGCCTAGCACCTGCTTGGTTCTGGGTATAGTCTGATAAACTGGCAAGGTCTCCACTATCATGGAGCTTACATTTCCTTCTCCTAGCCCTACCTCGTATTGTGATTTGAACCCAGTTAGTACCTCATTGAAAAACAAGTGAAGGTAGTTGCAGATATGATAAAAGTATTTGTATATTCCTACTTCAAATATTAGGAAACCAACAAAGAAATGTCCTGATCAAGTCATTTTGAAATTAAGTGCTAGTTGGATTGCTGCTATATGAAAAGTAAATTGCTCGTTCTTTCATTTACTTTAGGCTGGGGGGTAAGGAAAAAGTGTTTCAATGGACTATGAAGTCTTTATAAAGATAGAACTTTCAGACCTTCAAAGAGAGTATTTGTTTAAAGTCTAGAATAAAGGAGCAAGAAATTGATATTGATATTTCCAAACCTTATACAAACCGTATTTTTTACAATCTTGGTGAAATTAATCCATTTTTCTAAAGGAATATTAAATTACTAAAGAATAAACACAATGAAAGGTTCATTAAAGAGTATTCAGTTGAGGGCTCCTGGGTGGCGCAGTTGGTTAAGCAACTGCCTTCGGCTCAGGTCATGATCCCGGAGTCCCGGGATCGAGTCCCATATCGGGATCGAGTCCCATATCGGGATCGAGTCCCATATCGGACTCCCGGCTCTGCGGGAGGTCCGCTTCTCACTCTGACCTTCTCCCTTCTCATGCTCTCTCTCACTCTCTCTCTTTCCTAATAAATAAATAAAATCTTAAAAAAAAAAGAGTATTCAGTTGAAATAAGACAATATTTTAATGATACCTGCTCTCCTGTAGTGCCCATTGTTCATAGTAGCACTGGTGAATGCTGTAGATTGGGTCACTAACCACCATTCCAACCTTTTCCTTCTGTACATGTCTGCCTGCAGATTCTGAAAAGCTTAAAGTGACAATTCCCAGGAGCCAGGGTGGGAATTGGGTTCTACCAATAAGATGTACTGGAACACATTTTAAAAGATGAAAGCAAGGAATATTTGTGTTGCTTTGGATTTTATTTTCTATTGTCAAGCAAGATCATGGTTTCCAAAGCAATACTCCACCGTCCATTCCTCTCTTCCCTGGGTGTTGGGAGGCAACTGTGGGAACAGTAGTGGTGACAGCTAATTCCTAATTTTCTGTTTATGGGTTTGCTTTTAAAGTAGAATGTTTGTACTCAGTAGTTCCAGTGGTGGCCTCAATTCCTGGATGTGTCTCCTCTGGAGTATTCTTTTCGAGATGTGTCTGCTTCTAGAGGATTCTTTTCTGTTTAGAGCCCACAGCTTTGGCTATTCCTTTCATCATTTTTTGAAAGTACTGTATTCTCTGAATTATGTTTTTCTTTCCTGCTTTAAGTTGTTTCTGAATAACACAGTAGCATGTCAGACTGTGAGTTGTTGCCCCTTATCGGTTCTTCATCCCTTTCCATAGTATAGCTTCGAAGGGTCATATATCTATTCCATTAAAGACTGCCTTTTTCAGCCTCCCTTACTGAAAGGTATGACAATGTGTCTAAGTTCTAGATAATGGAATTTGAACAGATGTTAGATTTGATACTTCTGGGTTTTGTCCATAAAATGATACAGCATGCACTCTTCTGGCACCTTTTCCTCTTATGATCAGCCTGTGAAGGCAAAAGTTGAACCACTTCCCTGAAACCACAGATAGAAGTTACATGTTGAGAATGGTAGATTGCTCTGAATTATTTTATGAGACATACATCTATCTTATTTAAAATGCTGGAGGGCACCTGGGTGGCTCAGTTGGTTAAGCATCTGCCTTAGGCTCAGGTCATGATCGCAGGGTCCTGGGTTTGAGCCGCATGTGGGGCTCCCTGCTCTGCAAAGAGCCTGCTTTTCCTTTCCCCCCGTTCACACTCTCTCTCTCGCTGTCTCTTTCTCAAATAAATAAATAAAATCTTTAGAATGCTAGATTATAGTCTCTTTTTAATGGCATCTTAATCTTAAGTAAAACATAATTTGGTTACTAGAAGTGGAACTCTACCATACTAAAAAAAAAAAAAAAAAAATTAAGCCTTGGTCTAACAGGTAGTGGGAGGCAAGAGCACAGATATTGCAGGCTGGAATACAAGTGGTCCCAGTGGCACCATTATACAACATTGGGTAAAACTGTCACTTGTCATCCTTAAAAAGGGTAGACTGCTTGCCAAAAGAACACGTAACCTCCATGAACTGTTTGGAAGAACTCAGAACATTGAAAAAACACAGTTTGTTTAGACATGTTTGCTGTTTCTTATGCAAAGTTCTATAATCACCTCTGGTTATAAGAGGTGATTTTAAAGAAGCCGCTTTATCAATAAATAGGCCTCTGGTGTCCACATTAAAACTTCACAGTTAATTGGGGTCCATTCTAGTTTCAAAGGTTGGATTAAGGGTAATGCTTTCCTATCTAAACTAATATTTTCAGATAGTTTCAAAGTAGACATCATTAAATTGAAAGGAAGCAGAAACGTGCTGAGCAAAGAAACCAGTAAACATAGGAAGGTAGTCTGCAAGCATAAAAACCTTGTCTAGATTAGATCTTTGGTGATGGTTATTTGCCTGTGGATCTGACAGTCAGTAACCAGACCAAAAGCATACTAAGTTTTTTTAGAGTTTGTATTGATTTGTAAAAGCCAGTGTGTGTTTGACCTTTAAAGCAACTCTAGAAGCCTCCCAAGGTGGCTTTGCAGAATATAGCCCACAGGACAAAGTGCAGTCTCTGATGGAATAGCACCTAGTTCTCCTCTAAGAAGATAATTATAGGGTCATCAAATACTTTTGAGAGTGAAAGGGACACATGTAGAATAACGAATTCATTAATTCAATATTATACCAGGACAATGCATGTAAATCAGGATGGTCACAAGAAAACTAGTCCCAATGGCAATAGAAATAGTGGATAAATATCCCACAGTAAAAAAAATATCCTATAGTAAAAAAACAGGAACCATAAATGACAAGGGGTGAAAGAATTCCTCCCAGAAAATATAATCAGGATTTATTCTAATAATTTTACTACCAGACAAGGGAATGTTTGAAATTCCTATCCAATAGGATTTGACGATTGCTTTAAAAAATGAAAGTTGTGCTTTTGCTATTCTTCATTGTTTTAGAGGGCAGCTATGTATGTTCACCACTGTATCTCCAACACTATTCTCTTCTGTTTTTTGAATGAGACTGTATAATATTGGATGTGTAAATGTGTGTAGAAGGAGCAGATATATGGAATGAAGCTGTACACCTGGAAATTTGGTGGCAGGCTGCAAGTTGTATCCTTTTCCCTCCTTATAGTAATGGCCACCCCCTGAAAGGCCACATTGCCCAGCTCCCCTTTCAAAGAGAAGTGGGTGAGTTACTAGTTCTCCTTAGTGAAGTGTGCAAAGAAGTGATGTGTGATTCTTCCAGTTGTGCCCTTAAAAGGATTGTATATGCATCCTCCTATCTGCTTCCCCATCCCCTTCTCCCCACCCACGCAAATATACTCCTGGGGGATGGTGGTGAATAGAGTAGCCACCTTGGATAGGGATACCTTGCGCTGAGGATGGTAAAGCTGAATTGCTATTTTTTTATTTTTCGAAGATTTTATTTATTTTATTTGGAGGGGGTGGGGAAGGGGCAGAGGGAGAGAGAGAGAGAGACTCTTCGGCAGACACCCCACTAAACATAGAGCTCAACTTGGGGCTCAATCAAATGACCCTGAGATCATGACCTGAGCCAAAAGCAAGAGTCAGATGCTTAACTGACTAAGCCACTCAGGTGCCCCTGAATTGCTTATTCTTATCCTTACCTTAGATATAAAGAAGACAGAAAAAACACAAAAGAGAAAATGCTATCTTGTTTACACTGCTGTATTTTGGATGTCTTTGTTGCAGAGTTTAAATTAAAATTACCTTAACTACTATAGTACACATAAATTCAAATGATTTTTTTTCTTAAAACTTTACTTGCATTACTAACAAAAATTAAGTCAAAGATTCAAACTGACTATTCTAGGCTGGGTACATATTCAAATTAAGAATAGTACAATATTTATATTCCACAAATTTAGAATAAAAATTTAATTGTTATCCAATAATTATTTTCAGAGAATATCTATAATAAAAATTTTCCCATTGGATATTATGCCAGTAATCATTAAATTAATTCTAATATCTAATTAATTGTAATCTCCATTCTGAAAAAATAAAGCTTAGTAATGACTGAAAGCTCTCTTAGATCATTAAGTGTATGTAAAATTAATATTCAGAATACAGAGTGCACAAAAAGAAACACAGGATTGATTATTTAAAAGGAATTCAGGCTTATTCAGACTTTTTTTTTTGTATAACACATCATGAGTAAATTTTTCTACATTTTTAAGAAAATAAAAGCAAAAAAAAAAAACAACAACAACAAAAAAAAGAAAATAAAAGCAAAACTGAATGAGTATTCCTCCTTTATCCCAAAGCTTGTGTTTCTCAACTCCAAGACCAAGGAGCTATATGTGGTTTTTTTTTTGTTTTTTTTTTCTCTTGCTCAAGTTGGTCTCTTTGGAACAACTTGAGAAAATTCTCAGTGCCTTATGGCTAATAGAGTTGCCAGGGTGAGAGCAAAGTTGAAATATGAAGCCCGAGGTGTAGAGATCAGAAGAAAATATTGGGCTAATTGTTCTCTTGAAAGTGAAAGGAAACTAGTTGAAGTCACCAGATTGGTTTGGGCTGACGTCATTTACTACTGATTGTATTTTACCTTACCATAGATAATTAGAATTTGAACATAAAGGATAGTGATAATCATACTGGAATTATATTTTGTGCATTTGGGAAATACTTGAATACTTTTAGGCCTTCAAGGGTGTCATTGTGCTATAGCTACAGAGTATAGTGTCCCTGGCAACAGGATGGCTAGGTTCCTTTTGAATTTAAATTTTGGGTTTAAGTTTTCCAGATAAAATCCTTCTTAAAATATCTTGTTCTTCTAGAATTGCATTGTTCTTTATCTCGACAACTTTTGAGGCATTTATTATTTTCTGCCTTTTAATGGGTATATGTGCATTTTTACTGTCTTGCATTTTCTTCATATTCTCTTGCCTTTTGAACATAATAAGCACCAATACATTTATTTTAAGAATTTATAGTCAAAAACAAAAACAAAAACAAAAAAGAATTTATTGTCAATAGATCTTGATCTTGCTTATGTGCCTTTTGGTATTTCCATATCCTTATCATTTTATTTTTACTAACCACATATATTTGTTTAAAAAAGTTTTTTTAAAAATTGACATTTATTGAGGGTTTTGGAGGGGACGGGGTGTGGGGTTAGGGGAGCCTGGTGGTGGGTATTGAGGAGGGCACGTATTGCATGGAGCACTGGGTGTGGTGCATGAACAATTAATCTTGTAACACTGAGAAAATAAAATAAAAGTATTAGGGGAAAAAAAAAGAAAAAAAATTGGCATTTATTATTTTATTTATTTTGTTGCCCTTTGGAGCCAAAATTAATACAGTAAGGAAGAAAATTCCTCTCCCATTCCATAAAAAATTTTAACACTTTTTTTTTTTAAATTTTTTTATTAACATATAATGTATTATTTACCCCAGGGTACAGGTCTGTGAATCATCAGGCTTACACATTTCACAGCATTTGCCATAGCACATACCCTCCCCAATGTCCATATCCCTACCCCCCCACCA
>CM052807.1:38216742-38375726 GCA_028533885.1 Nasua narica
GAATTAAGAAACCTAATGGTTAGCTCAGCTTTGTTGTAATTATTTTGTAATTTATGCCAAATTTCCTAAACTTCTAATTTTAGTTTCTTCATAAAGTCTATAAGAATTAGTTAATGTTTATTTATATCCTTCACAATACTAATGTATTGTGATGTTTATTAACAAATTGTGTGTGTGTGTGTGTGTGTGTGTGTGTGTGTGTATGAATAAAATCGGAGCCTCATTAGAACTAACTAAATCATTTATCCCAGATTCCACACAGGGACAAAATGTGATAAAATCTCATATGCTTAATTAGTGAAGCTTATCCATTTTTGTTAAAACATACTAGTGGATGTTACTGGTAATTCCTAAAAATCACTTGAAAGTTGTTACAGTGTGAGTTTGTTATATCTACATGGTAACTTTACATTATTTCAATATTGGTAATTAGAAATGGGATTACATTAGGGTAGAGTGCTATTTTTCCTTTTTTTAATTAAAAATTCAATTAGAAAAATCTATTCTGGAAATACATTGAAATCTTGCTCTAAAAAAGTAGTAATAGCATTTTCAAATTAATTGAATTCTGCTGCTAAGTACAAATAATTATCAAAAAAATTCATAAAACTCTGTCTTTGTTAACAATGCACCTGGGCCCTTCCCTCTTATAGGTCTAGTTAATAATCATCATTTTTCCCTTTGTAAATTATTATAAAACAGTCACTGATTCAGCAGCATCAGTTGGAAATCTTTATATCACTGGATAGATCTATAATTAGACTTGATAAGTGAAATTAGCTTGAATTCCCAATATACACCTTGTGAATATACAAAACTCTACAGTATTTCTGTAAATATTAGTGATATTCTGTATACTTCTACTTTAGAATTCCTGTTGTTATGGTGCTATATATGTTTGAGCAGCTTCTTCACTTTGCATTAAAACTCACTACGCTGGGGCACTTGGGTGACTCCTTGGGTTGAGTGTCCAACTCTTAATTTTGACTCAGGTCATGATCTCAGTGTCCTTATACTGAGCCTCATGTCAGATTCTGTGCTGAGCATGAAGCCTACTTGCGATTCTCTCTCTCCCTCTGCCCCTTTGTCCCCTCACCACCTGCTTATGTATGTGGGTTCTCTCTGTCTCTCTCTCTCTCTCTCTCACAACAACAACAAACAACAACTCACAGCAAGTATTATTAATATAGTAATTTATAGCAACAAAGCTGTTTCCATAAACTTGCCATTTAAACTAATGCAAAAATCCTCCCTTATCTCCACAAACAATTTGAAGTGCTGAATTATATGAATTGCTCATCTGAGTTCTTACAAAAGACAAGAAACCTCTCGTGGCACATATGGACAGAGCACAGAAGTTAGGTTTAAGAGCATAAGCCAACCCTGTGATTACTTTGGGGGGGGGGGTATGAGTTTAAAAAGACTCTTGTAATAAATTTTGAACCTACAAGGAACTTCCCAATAAGTGAAAGAAGTATTAGACCTACTCTGACCACCAGTTTTGGAAGAAAAGAAAACCAGAATTTTTGCTGGTTAAAGAAAAATGTCTCCTTGTGAGAAATCAAGATCTGAGATCTATACCTCAGATAATATGGAGATAGAGGCAACACACAGTGTGCTGCAGAAGTCCCCCAGGCTAAGAGATTAGCAAGGTCTAAGATTCATTGTTAAGTCACTTACACATGGAAAAAAACTTTTATTGTAATCCTTAATAATACAGAAATAATATATATATTTTGAAACCAGTAAATGGGAATAAAGAAAAATCAGGTAAAATAAAAAAAGAAAGTGGATTAAGAAAAACAAGACTATATTAAAAAGCATGGTAAATAGATTTGAAGCGTGGAAGGCAAGAAGTACAATGTAGAAATAAATCCAAATATGTTCATAATTATATGAAAAGGAAGAGCTTTTCAAGTTAAAAGACAGAGACTCTGGTTTAGACTAAAATATAAAGGTATCCAGTTAAATGTAATTTATGAAAGACATCATGATATTCATTGAACTAATAGCTTTGTTTTTCAACTAATATCTTTTGAGATCTTATTATGTGCCAGGTATTGTTCTAGCTGTTTCAGTACATCATTGAATCAAACATATAAATATTCCTGCCCTCATGAAATTAAATTTCTAATGGGAGAGGGAAAATAAACAACAAATAAGTACATTATATAAAACGTGAAAATTTTGAAATATGGAAACATTAAGAAAACAAAGAAGAGGATGTAAGGTAAATAATATAAAAAGATATGTCAGGCAAACATGTAGCAAAAAAAACTGTGATATCATGTGTTAGTATGAGAAAAAGTAGACTGAAGGCTAAACAATTATTAGTGAGTAGAAAGTCTATATATGAGATACAGAAATTCAATAGAAACAAAAATCTTGAACCTGAACATACTTAATATAACTTCAAGATTTACAGAGTAAAAATTAAAATAATTGAAATATTTAAAAAGTTACAATAGTATTTTGAGATTTTAATCCAACTCTTGAAAAATTGCTAAAGCAAACAAGCAGTAGAAGGGTATAGAATATTAGAACAATAGTCATGAAAACAAGTTTAATCAAATGGACATGCCTCCTTCATAAAATATGTTATTTTTTACTTTGTTTTTCTTAATGCGTTAATACAAGATATATAAAACCTTGAAGAAACAGATAATTCATTGTTCATAAACTTTTTGAAAGAATGGAAAACTTACTAACTCTTTTATGAGGTAATATAACCTAGATACCCAAAAACCCAAAATCCCATCAAAGTAGGAAAACAGATAAGGAAAGGAAAACTTATAATCCAAATTTATTTTTTAACAGAAGAACAGTAATTCTAAAACAGTAATTAAAAAAACAAACAGGTATTTATGAGGGACACCTAGGTGGCTCAGTGGGTTAGGTGACCAACTCTTGATTTTGGCTCAGGTCATGATCTAAGGGTTGTGAGATTGAGCCCTACATCAGGCTCCATGCTCACTCTACTTGAAATTCTCTCTCTCTCTGCCCTTCCCTACTGCTTGTATGCATACTTACCCTGTCAGTCTCTCTTTCTCTCAAATAAATAAATAAAATATTAAAAAAAAAACAGCAAACAGGTAGCTTATCAAAACGAAATGATGCCTCATAACTAATACTACCTTACTGTTAGAAATCTATTAAGATTTCTTTATATATTAATAGTCAAGTAGAGGAAAAGTATATAATTATCTCATTATAGGTAGAGTATTTTTTTAAAAGATTTTATTTGTTTATTTTTCAGAGGCACTAAGTGAACATGAGCAGGGGAGTTGGAAAGGGAGAAGCATGCCTCTCACTGAGCAGGGAGCCCGATGTGTGGCTGGATCCCAGGAACCTGGTTCTACAACCCAAGCTGAAGGCAGATGCTTAACGACTGGGCCACCCCGGCACCCTATAGGTAGAATATTTTTTTAATTAAAATTTTATACTAATTCAAGATAAAAAGTCTTAGTAAGCATGAAGGATGGGAATAGCCTCATCTTAAGAGTGTCTAACAGAAATACAAAACATCATTTGCAATGAAATTTGAAGTTATTAAAATAATTCTGTTTTATAAGAAATAAAATAAGAACTACCAACACCATTTGTATTCAACATTGTGTTAGAGGTCCAAGCTAGCACAATGGGATTTAAAAAATAATAATGATTAGAAAGAACATTTCTTTATAATATATTTTGATGATGTGATAGTCTGTATAGAAAAGCTGAGAGACTTCACAAACTATTAGAATAAATGAGAGAGTTCAGAAAACTTTCTGGCTTTGGAATAAATAGTAAAAAAATGCAGATTCCAATATTTGTAATCCACAATTAAAAATGTAACTTAATGACAGATACAATGTGTTATAACATGGAAACAATAATATGCCTCTGAACAAATATTAAAAGATGGAATCTTTACAGAGAAAGCAATTACTATTCAAGAATATAAAACAAAGCATAAGTAACTAGAGGGAGTTATCACTGTCATGGTTATTAACACTCAATATCTTAAAAAAAGAAATTGTATTCAATTAAACTACTAAGTGAACGTAATTCTTACTTAAAATCTCAACATGTTCTTTTATGAAATTTGATAAGCTTTTCTACAATTCATTTGGAAAGGCAAAGAACAAGACTGGCTAAGATAATTTGAGAGTAAGAAGAACTTAAGAGAAACTTAACCCCCAGGTTTCTAGAATCACTAGAAATTATAGTAATTTATACGGTATTTGAGCAGGGCTTGACAAAGAAGCCTATGTCATTATATATATGCATATATAATGTAGTGTAATTACAAACCCATTTGCTTTTAAGCTTTCTGTGTCCTTTTTTTTTTTTTTTTAAGATTTTAGAGAGAAAGCACAAGCAAGGGGAGCGGCAGGCAGAGGGAGAGGGAGAAGCAGGCTCCCCACTGAGCAAGGAACCCTATGTGGGACTGGATCCCAGGACTGTAAGACCATGACCTAAGGCCAAAGGTGGACGCTTAACCAACTGAGCCACCCAGGAACCCCCTCATTTACATGTGTCTTTATATTTAAAGTGGGTTTCTTGGGGTACCTGGATGGTTCAGTCAGTTGAATGACAGACTCTTGATTTAGGCTCAGGTCAAGATCTCAGATTGAACCTGGTATCAGGCTCCCTGCTTCCCAGAGAGTCTGCTTCTCTCCTCCCTCACCCTCTGCCCTTCCCCACCACTCCAGTGAGTGCTCTCTCCCAAAAATCAATCAGTCTTTAAAGTGGGTTTCTTTAGACAACATATAGTTGGACCTTGTTTTTTGTTCTGCTTTGACATTTTTGTCTTTTAATTGGTGAATTTAGACCACTGATATTCAGTGTGATTATTGATATAGTTGGATTAATGTCTACCATATTTGTTGCTGTTTTTCTGTTTGTTGTCTTCTTTTTTTGGTCTTATTGTTATCTTTCATTCTCTTCCTTTTTTGGTTTCTTCTGGTATTAAATTTTAAAAGAAAAATTTCACTCTCTTTACAATTATGTTAGTAAATTACTGAGAGGAACTTGCTTTCTGATATTTTGTTTTTCTCTCCAAGACTTCAGATGCAGAAAATCATTATGGTGGTGGCTGGCAATGGTGAGTGAGGTAAAAAGCAGTGAAGTCATTAGATATGAATTCCCTTTTCCCAGTATTTGCCTCGGTGCTTAGCATAATGAAATGGCAAAAGCAGTGTTGATGATAATGACAATAAATCATCATGTGAAATAATCACTATGTATTCCCTAAAATTAAGAAAGTATGAATATTTAGGGGTGCCTGGATGGCTCAGTTGGTTGAGCAGCTGCCTTCAGCTAAGGTCATGATCCCGGAGTCCTGGGATCGAGTCCCACATCAGGCTCCCAGCTCCATGGGGAGTCTGCTTCTCCCTCTGACCTTCTCCCTTCTCATGCTCTCTCTCACTGGCTCTATCTCAAATAAATAAATAAAATCTTTTAAAAAAAAGAAAGTATGAATATTTAAATGACAAATATAAGGAGGCTTCTTATTTTTCATTTCATGTATTTATTACCTATTTTACCTATTTTAACCTATTTTAACTGAACATTTTGTGGTGATAATTGGAACTTGCTATTTATTATCTGATAATTTGAGCTCTCCCATTTATTTACTTCTAATAATTGATGGTGATTCTTTATAATTTTTTCTCATTTCAGTGATATTAATATAAGAATATAACTCTATTTGCACTAATTTATAGAAACTTGCAGAAAGAAATACAATGAAGAAAAAGTAACAATGAAGTTACAAATTTGAATGCCTTAATTTCGGTCCTTTACTGTTTCCTTGAACTAAATTGCTTTAAAATAACATGACATATTTTAGAATATACTAATATAATATGTAAGTAAGAATTCATAAATGGCCTAAAATAAGTGTATGCTTGTTGATATTTGTAGTGATGGATATAGTATTGACTCTCAGCACTAAATTTAAAGTACGTATGAATTATCTAGGTAAGATTAATATGGTAATTTACTTTTATAAGTGTGTATTTAAATTCATCATTTTCACAGCCTTAATTTTCCCTATGCCTTTCAAATTCCTGCAAAATTCCTCTGGAGGGCACTATTACCATAACTAATACAATTAGCTCCAGCTGGCTGTGATAATAAGCGGCACTGCATCTTTGTTAGAGCTGCTTACCTATTTTAAGTGTCAGTGTTCAGCCTGACTTTAAGTTCTCCATATCCTTAAAGAAAAAATTAACTCTCCTGTCTTTCCCTTTTGAGGATTATAGAAGTTATCCCTAATCTCATTATATAGTATTTAAAAACAAACACCATTTCTGCCTTCCTTATTACTTCTTGATAAAATACCCTGGAAAGCTAACTAAGTGCTAGTGTGAAATGAGAGTTCTACATGGTAATTTTTTTTTCTAATTGCTTTATTAATAGGTAACTAGAAGTTTAAGTAAGTAGTAGAGAAATGAATTAAACATAAAATTATATCCCCATTTCATTTTCTTCAACAGTCTTTTTGCTCACTGAATGAGAATTCAAGGCAAAAAAAGAGGCAAAGTTGCTTTTATGTTTTTACATTTGTAGAGAATACATGTTGTTTTAGGGTTTTAGGGAAGTAACTACTCAGCCATATGTGATGACTATAACCGAAATAATTAGTGCCTTAAATAATTTATGTGATCCCACTTAGAATTCTAATTGAAAAGGAAAGTATTTCATTGAAAGGCAATTGAGATAATTACTTATCTAAATAACACCTGGGTCACTGCACTATTTACCTGTAGTAGTCTCTTTTGTGAATCTTTGAATACTTTGGTCTTTGAATCTTTTTCATTTTCTGCCTGTATAGAAAACCAAAAGTATTTGGAGATTTCATAAGTTTCTAAATTACAACCAGAAATTAAGTAGTGCCTTCTAGATAATAAAAGTTTTCAGAAATACTGTCTTTCATTTTCATGATTTATAACATAATAAAAATGTAGCAACTATAATTTTTGCTATTGAGAAAGAAAGAGAAGAAAGTACTGGCGTATAAAAGAATGAAATCTTGGGGCACCTGTGTGGTGCAGTTGGTTGAGCGTCTTACTCTTGGTTCTGGCCATCTCACGGTTATGAGATCAAGTCCAGCATGGGACCTCCCTCCCTATCCCTTTGTCCTTCCCTTCTCTCTCTCTCTCTCTCTCTCTCTCTCTCTCAAATAAATCTTTTAAAAAAAAGAATGAAATCTTGCCATTTGCCATTTGCAACAACATGGATGGAACTAGAGTATATTTTGCTAAATGAAATAAGAAGTCAGAGAAAGACAAATATCATATGATTTCACTCATGTGGAATTTAAGAAACAAAACAAAGGAGCAAAGGGGAAAAAAGGAGGCAAACCAAGAAACAGACTCTTAACTATAGAGAACAAACTAATGATCACCAGAGGGGAGGGGAGGTTGGGGGGATGGATTATATTGGTGATGGGCATTAAAAAGTGCACTTCAGTGATGAGTTCTATAGAAGTGTCGAATCACTATATTGTACACCTGAAACTAATATTACATTGTATGTTAACTAACTGGAATTTGAATAAAAACTTAAAAAAAAGTGATGGCATATAGAACATAATTTAAAAAGGGACAAAATATATTTTTTCTTAATTTTTCAAAAAAAGTACATTTTAGCTACGTATATCCCACATCTATCTATATTCATTTTGAACTATTAGCAAATATATTAAGATTTATTTTAACACTCTTTGAAGCAAATCATTGCATATTTATGACATTTTTAAGAGATTGATTTTTTTTCCTTTCAAAGAAAATAACCTTTTTCTCATCCTCTACAGATTATAGATCAGTGGCTAATCTCAGCGTAGGCATTTACTCTAAGATAGTGATAAGGAAGGGGGCTCTGGGATTTAGTGTGTTCTGCTTCCTACCATTTTTGAGTAGAATACTGCTAACAGTGAACTGATCCCACATTGTGTGAAATGTCTCCAGAACCTCTTGTTTTCTTAAGAATTTGTGTAATTTTGCATTTCATTCCATATAGTTCCATGTTTGTTTTAAAAGAGAATATCTGAAATACTGTGTCATGTTTATCCTGCTGAGGTTCGACTCTAAAGCCCTTTTTTGGAACTAAGAAAAAGAAAATGGCATTCAGTTCTTAACTTTATTGCTTACTGATATTGGGCTTTGTACAACTTATTTTATTTCTCTAAACCTCAGGTACTCCCTGTAAATGCAATTAATATCAGACTAAACCACATGAAATGCTATTTATTAAATTAAATATTATTTAAGTTAAAAGCTTAAATAAAAAAAAAGTTTAAATAAAAAATATTATTAAGGTTAAAAATAATGAGGTATCAAAAATTTCTTATGGTTCAAGCTAATAATAGCCTTACCTTCCCACGCATATATGAAGTAATGTGTGCAAAACTCCTAGTAAAGTGCTTGACTAATAGTAATTTTAATTATGCTAAGAAAATTGTGCAGAGCTCTATGTCAACAACATAAACCAAAATACTTTCTATATTACAAATAAAAATAAAATCTATTGTGACAAGGGAGAAGTCCATGCAATTACAAGTCATAGTTACCACATTTACCACTCATTAGCCTTGAAAGTAAACAGCAACATTATTATTTTTTAAATAACGACTTCATGGGTTTCTTAAAATGATTATAGGAGAAAATATACATGGGCGTGTCTGTCATGCGTATTTATGCATTAAAGAAAAAAGTACAATAGTACAAAGAGGTACTATGTAGAAACAGTTCAAACAAATATGCCAGGTACTGTTCTAGATGATGGGAATACAGCACTTAATAAGATAAAATCCATTCCTTCTGGAAGTATTGACAGTAGGTCAAGGAGACTAATAATAAGTAAGTAGATATATTCAAAACAAAATAGCTGCATGCAGAGATACGAAAGAAAAAAAATAAAAATCCTAGCATGTAATAGGTACTTAACATTGATTTTTAAAATTCAGTGATACTCTCTCATCATTATATATGCATACCATTAAATCATGGCCCATCATTCCCTTTCCTGTATAGCTTAATTTATATGGACATGTGATAGGAAGGCTCACATATTAGAGCATTTAAAGAATTTTGAATTATTAGCTTCTCTGGGTAACAAACATCCTGTGAAAAAACCTCTGTCCTCTTTTCCTTCTTTAATGCATTAGCAATAATACTTGGCTCTGGTTAAAAGGTGGTAGCGCCATAAAGTTTTAAAGCTAAATCTAATCTAGGTTAAGAAATAGGGTGATTGTTATTAGCTATCTACATTATATTTCCCTAAATAACCAGCCTTCCTAAGCGAAACAATTTTGTTTCACCTTCTCTTTTTATAGCTGCATCCCTTTGGAATCTTTTATCACTTTATTGCATTTGAAGCGCTTTCTTTTTTGGGGGGGAAGAAGTATTTGAACTTTACAAACAGATATAAATGGAAAGAAAGAAGAGGAAGGTCAAATTTTGGGTCCGCTAACCTTGGCAATGTCCTTTGAAAGTAGTCCCCAGGTAGCTTTAACTTCTGCACACACACGTGAGCTTGAGCTTACCTCGGAGCCCAGCCTGCCTGGCAAACTGACAGAGGTCAAATTTTCACACAAATGAACAATTTCCCTGATAAAGTGAAACTGGTACTTAAGCACAAGCTCTAATGAGCAGCCCCCTGTCTTTAGCTCTCACTTTAAAGTATCCCCAAGGTTTCCAGTACAATTTCGTTTGACCTTTAGCTAAAGACCATATTTTACTAGATCGCCAATTTCCCCTGATCCCTGGAGTGTTTGCCTATGTCAGCACTTATACGAAACCCATACTGCATACAAGGCAGGTGTTTCTTTTTTTTTTTAATCCCACTTTAAAAGCAACCTATCTCTCCTCTTGTTCGTACCACCCCCCATCTCTTCTTTGACAAGATGATAGAATTTTTCACTGTTTCTTCAAATTCCCTAAACAGTGTGCTTTGGATTGATATATTTTGGCCTGGGAGCAAAACAGAACTATAGGATATCTAAACTGCTATTATTTTTTGGACAAACTTAAAGATATGTGGACTTTCTTAAGATGGTACTAAGCACAGATTTTTTGTATTATAAGAGCTTCAAGTCATGTAAGTCAATTTCCTCTTTTCCTATTTGTGGCATAACTAGGATTATATAACAATTAGTGTAAGTAATTGATCATATTGCTATTTTGTTGGTTTAGTAACTGCTTTTAATTATATAACGTCCTTTTTGAGTCAACTATCATAAAAATAATATCATAGACATTATTAGAGACAAACACTTAATCCCCCACTAATTAATATATCTGCTTAAAGGGAGAAAATTTCCATTCCACTTCCAAGAGGGAAAAGCTCAGATGGGATACCTCCTTCATCTTTTCTACACTTTCTCACTCCCTCCTGCCAAGGGAATACAGTGAGTTATTAACTCCATCCCCTGTGGGTACTGAGAGGACATTATGATCTGCTTTCCCTGTCATATGATAAGCAAATTGGTATGGGTTTTGTCCCTATGAGAATGAGGCCTGCAGTTTGGTAGAGTAAGTGAATTCTGGAATGAAGTATGAGGAAGCATGTTGGGGCTGTACACAGAAGCTGTGTACACCAATTCAATCTTTATCAAGGAAGTTATATTTTGATCTTCATCTATCTCAATCCTATATCTTTTAGTTTGTAAAATGATACATGTTTGACAATCACCAGTGTTGTTTTTATCCATTCTAATGAATAAAAATTTGAAACAACCTAACTTGTTTTTTGATGGAATAAATTCAAAATCAAGATCAAAACTAAATCTAAATTCCCTTAGACATCTTTTATTTTCTAGCATTCTCAGTCCTCATCATTCCCAAGTATTTAATTCATTCTAATGAATAAAATTTGAAACAATTAACAGCTTCGTTAGAATTTGAGCTGGCTATTTTAGATCTGACAATATATGAATAATGCCATTAATGATTTAGATATTTGGAACAGGGGCACCTGCTCAGTCATTAAGTGTCTGCCTTCAGCTCAGGTCATGATCCCAAGGTCCTGGGATCGAGCCCCGTGTCAGGCTCCCTGCTCAGCGGGAAGACTATTTCTCCCTCTCTCAGTGCCCCTGCTTGTGTTCTCTCTCTCACTGTCTCTCTCTCTGTCAAATAAATAAAAAAATCTTTAAAAAAATGAATATTTGAAATAGATACAGGAAAACAAACACAGTACACATTTTGTGACTTTTTAGTTATATATACCTATTCAACCAATAGAAATACAAATTCAAATAAAATGGTAACAGTAACTACTGGAATTTATCAAGGATATGCTACCTGTTATTTATGGTACTAACTGCGTAATCAGTGGTATTTAATTCACAGAAATCCAAATAGTTAGATGTTTTTCCTTTTTCACAGCTGAGTTAACTGAACCATAGAGATGATAGAGATGATAGATACATTTCCAAAGGTTACATAGCTTGTTAGTCTTCAAATTCACATTCATGGAAGGATTATGTCCAGAACCCACTGTGCTGACTCCTGTACTTTCCTGCTCTTAGAGCAAAGTATGGAAAATTGCTTTACCCTCAGACTAAGTTTGGTAGAAAAAGAAGATGATTGTGCCTCACTCCCAGCTTCAGTATAGCTGTAGTTCGTTAATATTACAAATTTTGGCAGTCTGAGTCTTATAGATTCATCTTTTACATTATTTTCTAAAAAACACTCCTGACATATTTGAATTATAAATATATAATTTTTAAAAATTAAATAAATATATAATTTTTTCTCCAAGTAATCTCTCTGACCACACACCAAATGAGCTTATATCATCAGTAATGGAAAAGCCTCCGACAATTTGTATAGGTCATATAAGGAGTTAAGATAGTTTTTTCACAGTAAAAACAAAAATTAAATTAACAGATAATACAGAGGAAACAAAGAAGGATTTACATATGGCTCCTGTGGCTAGGATCAGTTTAATGCATCAGGGCTTGGAGTCTAAATTTTGGGCAACAGTATGCTGGTTTTAGGTCCATTCAGGATTATCCATCCATATCACAGCAGGAACACGTACCCAAGTAATTTTCTACTTACTCCATTCTATCTACAAATTATTTGCTGAAGTCTTCCCGTAAAAAGTAAATATTGATTCAACAAATATGTATTTTTCCAGGCCAATTGCTCATAATTTGGCATTTGAATTGTTCTGTGGAGTTCATATAGTTATATTTTCCCTAAAATTAGGGTGCTGCTTTGGCAATTGAGGGCACAAAAAATCCATAAGCAATCTGAAATTGAATTGTCACTGAATTGTGACGTTTTAGCATAACAGACAAATGTTATGCAACACAAAAAAATGTATAAAGTTCTGTAAGAGTAAGCGTGCCTACTGTACAAAAGGGCCCTGGAGATGGAAATGATTGGTTCTGTTTGGGGATATTGGTAGGTAAACAGCTGTTCTGGTTTGCCTGGGACTGAGAGATTTCCCTGGATGCAGGACTTTCACTGCTAGAATCGGAATAGTAAGGGAAAACCAGGACTATTGGTTAGCCTAAATTGGAAAAATTTTTAGTAAGCTATATTTATGGACAAATGTTTAATAATAATAATAATAACAGTATTATTATTTCTAATTACTATGTTATTATGTCTAATAACCCTCCCCATTATTGTGTGCAGAACATTGTTCTATGGTAATTTAATAAAGCTGTCCTATGTTTTAAAGGCTATTGTTTATTATACAGAAACAGAGGCGTATAGAATCTTATCAGGTAATGTTGGATCAGGATAGAGTAAGATACTCAGGAATGGTGGAGAATGAGGGCAAAAGCATATCAAAAGGCATTGCAATTTAGTTTTGTTTTTGAACTTGTTCCATCCAAATGGATAACATCTGTAGACGTGTCTGCTTAACAGCTGCTGGTTTCAAACTTCTGAGGGATTAATGAAGATGTTCCACAGTGAACACATGGCAGGAAAGAAGAGCACTCTGGCCAAGGAATAGCAGTGTAAAAGAGATAGATGCTGAAATGTTCAGTATGGCAGGGACACTGGCTTTTGTGAAAGGAGAAAAGTGAGGTATGGTATTGTTAGTAAAAAAGGTTAGACCCAGATTTTATGCAGGTCTGGGTTGTTTATGTGGTGAGCAATGATCATTTGTCAGAGGTTCTTAAGTAGGAATGTGATACTAGTTTTTGAAAACAAAGTTTGGTGCAGCATTGCCAGTAATTTGAAGAGAGGAAAGGGAGAGAAAGCGGTTAAGATGTTATGGCTACTGTCTCCTAAAATCATAATGACCTGAACAAACTCAATGAGAGTGGAATTGAGAATAGAGTCAAAGGCATTCAGATGGTAAAATCGCGTACTCTCAGTACCTGACTGAATATGGTAGTCAAGGAGAAACAAAATATGAAGATGATTAGAACTTGCCTCGTTTGAATGAATAAATAAATGGTGATTCATTTTGAGTAACTTGAAGAGTCAGAAAGTGGAGCAGATTTGAGCGAGGAAGAATTAGGCGATATAGTCATATTTAGTTTAAGTGTGCATGAGTTTTATGCTCTTCAATGAAACAGTGAGTTAGAAAGTTGTTTTTATCAGTCTTAATATTAGAAGTTCTAAGGCAAGCATTCTCGTGGAAATGCTATAAACTTGATAGAATGAGTACGGCTTTACAAAAATCCAGGTACAGAAGCTGGCAAATAACAAAGTGGAATTCTGCCAAATGGGTTAATGGTCCTGAAAACCATTTATCCCAAGATGAAAAAGAAATGCGGGGGGGATTAAAGAAGCAGCAGCCTTTACTTTTAACTTTAGAACAAGTCATATTTTGTAGTCTTATGGGATGCTATTTAGGGAACATTTCATCAGGCTGATTGACCAACATTAATTATTATTTATCTCATGTCTATCTATAGTGCTGGACATTTTACTACATAATTTGCTAGATAGGATGAAACACAATTCCTTTCCCCTAAGGATGTTATATTGCAAAGGAGATATGCTGAACTCCATTATCGATTATGTGTGACTTTTCAAAATGATCATTTATTGATTTGGCCTACTATAATTATAGCACTCCACTGCTCCTGCACACACATAAACACACACTCTCTCTGTCTTTCTCCAGATCAGAATAATCAGGAAAGCATTTCATAGAGCAAGTGAGTGACACAACTCAATTCAAAAAAAAACATTGATTTTACATCTATCTTGTGCAAAGCTTTGTTTTAGGTACTGCCTAGTGAAAAAGAAGATTAATAACATATCTTTTGCCTTTAAAAAGCATTTAATAATTTATCAAGATGGAAATTTTCATGGTGTTTCTATGCCTATTCTCTCATTTGATTTTCACAAATATTCTGTGGACTTGGTAAGTGAGGTCTTGTCTCGTGCATGATGCAATTGCGTTGTAGATAAAGTTAATATAATGTCTTCACACTTTGTGCTAAAGTTGTTCTTAGTTATATAAATGAATCAGCATCACAAATGGGTAATAGAAACAGTAAAAGGTTAAACTGAGAAGAGTTTGTGGTCTGTGTGAAAGGTTTAGATCAGTATCAGCAAACACAGCCTTTGCACCAGATTCCTCATTCCTTCAACTCCTGCAAACATCACTAATCAGCTCCAGGACTCCTTTCTATTAAGCTGGAATTGGCCTTAAATCCCCTCTCCCCACAGTCTTTTAGACAGCCACTATAGTCCAGTGCAGGTGGCATTTGTCATGAAATCTATTTGTCACCAGCTTTAGGAAGGAAGATGTGATGACAATTGAAAGCTAAGAAACATCAACAAAGTAAAAAAATGTTGAGAGGAGAGTTTAAAATATTTTTTTCTGGAATTGTTTTGAGAAGAAGCATGTGGTATAAGCAGGAAGGGGATTAAAAAAAGAATACTATTTAAGGGATAGTAGAGGGTTTTCAGGGAATTAGAACTGTAAAGGGAAGAATATGGTAAAACTGATGAATGATTATCGGACATGGGTCAGGAGATCTTTGTCTTATGCAGAAATTGTTCTATCTCTTGCTGTTTTCCTTTCTTCTCCCCACCCTACCCACTGCCCTAATTCATGGAAAGACAAAATTCTTTCTATGGAAAAATTCAGTGGTAAATACTCATGGAGCGTTATACATCAAGCACTCAGATATGATGAAAGTTGGCAAAGAAATGATTGATTCCTCTACCCCTTATTCACATCTCTGCTCCCAGAGAAAAGATAGCTGGATGCATGTCCATGCCTTCTTATTATGAGTCTCCCAGACAGCAAATCAAAGAATCCTCCTCTCAACACAATCTGCCCTGGAGAGATGGTCTCATGAAAATGATATCTCCATCCGCTAATTCTAAATTAAATCTGTGAGGGGACATGTCTTTCTTTATGAATTCCTTCAATCGGCTTTTTAGTTCCTCCCTTTTTTATTGTAAACTTTACCTTTTTTAAGATTTTATTTATTTATTTGACAGAGAGAGAGAGAGAGATCACAACTAGGTAGAGAGTCAGCCAAAGAGGGGGAAGCAGGCTCCCTGCTGAGCAGAGAGCCCCTTGCGAGGCTCTATCTCAGGACCCTGAGATTGTGACCTGAGCCAAAGGCAGAGGCTTTAACCCACTGAGCCACCCAGGCGCCCCTAACTTTACTTTTTTATAAGTAGTTTTAGGTTGACAATAAAATTGAAAGGATGGTCTACAGATTTCCCATACACCCCCTGTCTCCACACATGCATAACTTTCTCCATCATTAACATTCCCCATCACAGTGGTATATTTGTTACCAAGGATGAATCTACATTGAAACACAAGAATCACCCAAAGTCTATAGTCCATCACTCATGGTGTTGGACATTCTATGAGTTTGGGTAAATACATAATGACATATATCCATCATTACAATATTATATTGAGTATTTTCATTGCCCTAAAAATCCTCTGTACTCTGCTTATTCATCCTTCCCCTACCCACCCTACTTATGGCAAACACTGATCTTTTTATTGTCTTCAGAGTTTCATCTTTTCCAGAGTGCCATATAGTTGCAGTCATACTATATGTAGTCATTTCATACTGGCTTCTTTCACTTAGTAATATGCATTTAAATTTCTTTCATATCTTTTCTTAGTATGATAGCTCATTTCTTTTTAGTGAATTATATTCCATTGTCTGTATGTGTCACCATTTATTTGTCCATTCACCTACTGAAGGTCTTTTGGGCTTCTTCCAAGTTTTGGCAATTATGAAGAAAGCTGCTATAAACATTTGTGTCCAGGTTTTTTTGTGTGTGTGTGAACCTAAGTTTGCAATTGCTTTCAATAAATACCAAATAGTGCAATTGGTATATTGTATGGTCAGAGTATGTTTAGTTTTGTAAGAAACTGCCCAACTATATTCCAAAGTTGCTGTACCATTTTGCATTTCTTTTTTTTTAAAAGATGTTATTTATTTATTTGACACAAAGAGACCACAAGCAGGGGAGTGGCAAGGGGAAAGGGAGAAGCAGGCTCCCAGCTGAGCAGGGAGCCTGACATGGGGCTCAGTCCCAGGACCCTGGGATCATGACCTGAGCCGAAAGCAGATGCTTAACCTAATAAGCCACCAAGGCGGGCCCCCATTTTGCATTTCTGCCAGTAATTGAGAGTTTCTATTGCTCCACATCCTCACTAGCATTTGGTGGTATCAGCGTTCTGGAATCTAGCCATTCTACTAAATGTGTAGGGGTAATTCATTTATATTTTAATTTGCATTTCCTTTTTTTTAAAAAAAGATTTTATTTATTTATTTGACACAGAGAGAGAGATCACAGGTAGGCAGAGAGGCAGGCAGAGAAAGGGGGGGAAACAGGCCTCCCGCTGAGCAGAGAGCCCGATGCGGGGCTCCATCCCAGGACCCCGAGATCATGACCTGAGCCAAAGGCAGAGGCTTCAACCCACTGAGCCACCTAGGCGCCCCTAATTTGCATTTCCTTGATGAATATGGTATTAAACATTTTTTTTATATACTTTTTGCTATCAGGGTAATATTGTCAAGAAACAATCAGAGAAAAAGACCAAGAAGAGCCTCAGAAAGAAATTGAGATAGCATAAACATCCAGTAGAAGACTGAAAAGATAATGTCAAAGATAACTTTTGGAAATTAGAAAAGAATAAAAAACAGGGATACACACACATACACACACATACATTGGTACACAAACACACACAGAAAGAGAGAGAAAAAATATAGATTTTCTGATTTTAGAATTTCCCAAAAAAGATAATAGAAAGAAATTACAGGAAAAAGTTCTCCACAAAATAAAATAAGGGAAAAAATCCTTACATGAAGAACATGAAACATGAGATTTTCATTTCACTTCATTTCATTTTTTAAAAAGATTTATTTATTTTGGAGAGAGATTGTGTGTTCTGTGTGCAGGGGGAGGCTCAAAGTGAGAGAGAGTCTTAAGGACACTGCATGCTGAATGCAGTGATGTGAGGCTTGGACCATACCGCATGAGATTAAGACCTGAGCCAAAACCAAGAGTTGGTTGCTTAACCAACTGCCTTATCCAAGCACTGCTGAGACTTTTCATTTTAAAAGGCTTTCCAAGCAACCAGTGAACTGAATTAGACAAATATTTTACTAATGCAGAAACCATGAACATAACACTAGAGATTAATATGGACATGATAAAAACTTAAGAAAGGAAAAACAATTTATATAAAAATAAAGGAAAAAAATGACACACACACACACAACTTACATAAAAATGGAATAAAGTCTTCAAAATTCTAAATATCAACCTAGAATAATAGACCCAGCCAAATGATTACTGAACTGTAAGGTTAAAATAAAGATACAGACATTCAAGGACTCAGATATGTACCTTTCCTCTACTTAGGCAATTAGTTATGAAGGTATTAATATAAGGGAAGAAGTAAGTAAAGAAAGAGAAAAATAATAAGAAATAGCAAACAGCTCAACATAAAAGAACAATAAAAAAGCTCAAGATCATAGATATGCAGCATGTCTTGAGAGTAATCTATCCAGTTTGAAATAGGAAGAAAGAAAAAATAATACTTACTTGATGAATATGAATATTCTGAGGAAACAAGTTTGCTCAGTGTGTGCTCAGTCTTACCAGGTAGTTGAATTTAGGGATTGCCTATAGAAAATCAGGCAAGTGGAAAATGAGGGAGCTATTAACCTCAGAAAATTTTTTGTACAGGAAAGGAAACCGTAGAACTCTATTTGATTCTGTAATGAAAAAGTGATAATTCTTTTAGTAGTATAGCACTTACTAAAATTTGGAAAAAACTATATTCATTTTTTAAAGATTTTATTTATTTATTTGACAGAAAGAGCACAAGCAGGGGGAGCAGCAGAGGGAGGAGAAGCAGACTCCCCGCTGAGCAGGGAGCCCGATTCGGGGCTCAATTCCAGGACCCCAAGATCATGATTTGAGCTGAAGGCAGACAGTTAACTGACTAAGCCACCCAGGCGCCCCTAAAACTATATTCATTAATGAGAGAGCAAGGTAAGTCTATATAAGGTTATTTTCATCCACAGAAGAAGGAGTCAAAAGATAATATCTAAAATTGTTTGTACAGCAGGGGCTGTAGAAATACAGAGGAAGTAAATGGAAAAACTGCTAAAAGTATTTAGAGTAATTCATAAACAGGGGATAGGTAGGGCATAGATCTATACTTTTATTGTGAGCTTCTTAGCATCAGGATCCTATCTGATTTTAAAATATGTCCTCCCAATTGTCAGATGCACTTGGTTAGTCTAAAATCAGCCAAGTACCTGATGATACCTTTTGATCTTCCATTTTTCCTCATGAAGAGAAATATCTAGAACCCCTTCTGTGCAATGTAGTCTTTCTTTTTTTATGATTATAATTGTGAAAATTGTCTATAGGAATTTCTGATGAATGAAATTTTCTGTGTCACTATGGCTTAATCCTCAAATAGCTAGAGCTCTCTGGTAAATCTTCTTAATCTGACCTTATTATCATTGGTGATGCACTTTAGTCCAGTGTCACATAGCCACCATGTATTATTCATTGAAGACTTTTGCTAAGGCTCTTCACATGTGTCTGGAATGTGCTTCCTACCCCCAGTATTTGTCATAGTTGTCTATCCTACTCAGACCATTAAATTAGTACTCCCAAGAATCTCCACAATATCCCTTAGTACCAGTTGAATTCTCCTTTTTTTTCTTATAAACTTGTGCTTTGTAGTTCCATTTTAAGATTTATCCCAATATACCTTGTATTAAAATTAAATACAGTCTTGGTATGATTTTCCTACCCCATACTTAAGTGTGTAGCAGATGTGCACTTACACAAAAATACACACTGGATTATGAATTCCTGCAAGGATATGACTAAACCCTATTCATTTTTTTGATGGTAATCTGTATAGGAAAGCAATGAATATAGGAAAGCAATATCACATATATTTCAAGGCAAAGAAAATTATTAGGGAGATATCTGGTGTATGAAATGCTGATCCTCTCTAAAACAATACAATTTATGAGTCCACATAGCTTTTCAGACAATTTCTAACTAGCTTTTTCTTTTTCTTTCTTTCTTTCTTTCTTTTTTTATTATCTCAGAGGATGTCACACAACTGTTCAAAGTCATTTTTTTCTTTTCTTTTCTTTTCTTTTTTAAGATTTTGTTTATTTATTTGAGAGAATGAGATTGAGAGAGCACATGAGAGGAGAGAAGGTCAGAGAGAGAAGCAGACTCCCTGAGGAGCTGGGAGCCCAATGTGGAACTCGAATCCAGGATGCTGGGATCATGACCTGAGCCAAAGGCAGTCGCTCAACCAACCGAGCCACCCAGGCGCCCCATTTTTTTTCTTTTCGAAGCTTCCTTTCTATCTGTCTTAGTCCATTGAGGCTGCTATAATAAATGCCATAGACTGGGGAGCATATAAACAATAGAAATTCTCACAGTCCTGGAGGCTGAGAAATCCAAGATCAAGTTGGCAGTAGATTCAATGTCTAAAGCCCACTTTGTTGTCCATAGATAATCTCCTTCAACTATAATCTCATATTGCAAAGGGGCAAGGGATCTCACTGGGGTCTCTTTTAGAAAGGCACTAATCTCATTTATGAAGACTCCGCCCTCATGACCTAATCACCCCTCAAGAATTCACCTCCTAACACTATCATGTTGGGGGTTAGGATTTCAACAAATGCATTTTTGGGGGGCACAAGCATTGAGATCATAGCACAGTCTTCACCAGGGAAGATGATCTGACCTCCGACCTGAACATTTCTATGCTGACTTCTCAGTAAATACACTTAGATCTTTTATCTTAGAAGTAATTAAATTCTGATAATGGCAAAAGAAGTAATTATTGAGCCATCCTAGAGAAGTTGGTTAGAAAAACTGAAAAATAAAATAATAAAGTAAATAAAATAAAAATAAAATGTTTGAAGATGAAGAAATGTAGGTAAAAATTTAAGGAGAAGAGTGAAACAAATAAACAAAAAGTAGCCACTACTCCCAGATAGCTGAGAAACTAAAAAATCTTTCAAAAAGCTCACAAGGCTATAAGGACTAAAATTAGAATTCAGGGCTCATGAAAAAGGAAGATGACATCGTATAGAAAATATTTTTACAGAATTTATATACTGTGATCAGCACTCAAAAACTAAGAATAATGTGAGGAGATAAGACAATATTCCTAAAAAAGGAGAAAGAACACAAAATAGAAGCATTAGCATAGGGGATACAAATCATGGAGCAGCAGAACAATTATGATGAATAAATTTAAGGAAGTAAAACACAAGAGTGAAAATTTGGACAGTGAATTAGAAGCAGTAAAAAAAGAAAACCAATGCAAAGTCTAATTCCTCAAAAAAAATAGACCAGTTGGACAGATAAGACAGAGCTGAATAAAATGATTTAGTGGGTTAGAATATAGGACAGGAAACATTCAAAAGGACACAGACAGATATAATAATGGAAAATATTGAAGAGAGGATAAAAGTAATGAAGATAAATGAAAAATCTAACATATCTGTCATTTAAGTCCAGGAGCAAAAAGAAGGATATAGTGTGGGCAGAATCAATGTCTGATGAAGCTGAGAGTGTCCTGAAACTTATGAAACCCAAGCAGGACATACATAAAGAAACCTCCACCTATATACATTATAGTACACTTACTAAAAATCAAGTATGAAAGTTTTTAAAACAGCCAGGAGAAAAGGACCAATGACAGTCACAAGAGCAACCACAGGACAAAAAAACTGACTTCTCACAGAAGCCAGAAGACAACACAATGACATTTTCCAAGCATTGAAAGATTATAACTTGCAAGCTTAGCATTTCAAGCCCAGAAAAAGATCTTTTAAAAAGAAATGTGAGACACATTTTCAGACAAACTAAAACTGAGAATTCAACAGATCATAATTTTACAAAAGGTAATATGAAAGGGTACTTTTTAAGGAAGAGAAAAATATTACAGATGGGAAGTCAGACATAGGACTAAATGGAGAGCAGCAGAGAACATACATGTCTAGTGAATTTAAGTGTATGGGGATAGTATAAAACAATAGTAATAATTTAATTCCATATATATGTATATATATACATATGTATATTATATATATATAATGATCCCGGAGTCCTGGGATTGATTCCTACATCCGGCTCCCTGCTCAGTGGGGAGTGTCCTTCTTCCTCTGCCCTTTACCTTGCTTGTGCTTTCTCTCACTCTCTCTCTTTCTCAAATGGAAAAATAAAATCTTTTTGAAAAAAAGTTGTTAGATCAATGGCACATAGGAAATGCTTAATAATATTGGTTTCTATTATTGTCATTATTATAGCTATATTCACATTAAATTTTAATGTCTCTACACATAGAGAAAATGGGGAAACTTACTCAGTCTACCATTATGCTGCATGCTTTCATGATCTTACCTTCTTCTTTGAGATAGGCATTGCTATGTAACTTTTTGATAGTTGAGGCTCTGAGAAAGGTAATGTTCTAAGATTCCTGATAAGTGGTAAATCTGGAACTCCAAATTTTAGATCTTTGGCACCAAACCTTTAATTTGTTTTCTATATAACAAAACCATTCACAATCCTGAGCCCTCATATTTCATAAGAAAAGGTTTAAGTTTCAAGTCTGTATTCCTTAAGGTCAGATACAAGATCATTTGGCTTTTTATTGGTAATTTCTTACTAAAAGTAAAACAAGTAAAATGGAAAGTGTATAGCCAGAAGTGCCAGGAGTAAAAAACAAATCCATTAAAGCAAATCAGAATTCTTTTTTTCTGGATTTTCCAATTCGTTTCTTGAGGTTTCTTCAGTCACTATCTAACTTTCAGAAACTAGAGTTAATATGGTGATCATTTCACAGTGCATACAAGTATTGAATGATTATGTTGTATACCTGAAGCTAATATGATGTTAAATGTCAATTATATTTCAATTTAAAAAAAAAGTAAAAAATAAATAAAATGTAAAATGTGGAGGCAAAAACAAATAATTATTCATCCATTTTTGTTATTTTATTTAATTTTGCCATTAAAGAAAATCTAAATCTAGCTTCACACTGTTTTGCTGTAGTTACATCCATAATGGTAATGGAGCTATATCCACTTCCATAGGCTTTGAACTAATACATGGTTGTAATGGTAATGATAATGATAATGGTAGTGATGTTGGTGGTAGTGATTTGCATGAACTAAGTCAGTAACATGAGAGACAAAAAGGAACCAGATAGCAATGGCTTTGAATATAGACATCCTAGTTACTTTAGTCTGCCTTGAAGGCTAGTAGAGGAACTGAGCCATTAGAACGTGTGAGACACTTGGGAAGATTTTCATTTTAGAAAGAGCATTCTGATCATTTGGGAAATGAATCGCAGAACAATGACCGAAGGCAGGTACAGAAGCTAAAAAGTTGTTGCAATAATGCAAATGTGAAATTATGAGGACCCTGAATTAAAACAGTAAAAAGAAGCTAGATCTAATAGATATTAAGAAAATCGATATATAGAACCAGGAATGATTGAAAATAAGGAAGTGAGGAGTCAAAGATGGAATTCAAGTTTGTAGTTTAAGCGATTGACGGGTTGGTGATATCATTTAGAGAAATAAAAAATAGGGTGAAAAGAAAGAGGGAAGGTAATGAACTAAACTGTGGACATTAGACCGAAAACGTTCCCAGTTTCAAATGGAGCAAATACAAGCAGGCATATGATTTTTGCTTCAGTGATTTCTTGTAGTGGGCTTTAATTTTGGTGGTGACAAATTGGTGACACACGCAATCAGTGCTAGTGTTGATCTCTCTCCCTGTTTCTCTTTCCTCTCTTGAGTAGTAGTACTACTGTTGCTGGAAATAGCAACAGTGTTTGCAGCAGTAGTATTGATAATAATAATAGTAGTTATTATAGGTGGGTAGAAACTGCAAGATCAATTGCTTAGAGCAAAAATGTTGCTTGGTGTTTAGTGCTCAGTTGATTGGGAGAGGAAGCATTCAGCAACCACAGTTTTTGTGACTATTCCTAGTTCTTTAGTCGCAATTCAGGTTTTCTGCCCCTTTCAAAAATTATATTGGAAACATCAAATAGGAAGGATGGACTCATGGGTCTTGGTTCTTGAAAAAAAAGTCTGAGCTAGAGATTTGGCTGTGAACAGTATTTGGCTGGCAATTTTAACTTGCTAGAATTAAAGTCTCTGAGGTGGTGGGTGGCAATGGAATTCCAAAGGTGAAGATTGTCCTCAGACGTGTATGGACAACTCATTCTCTAAGACAAGGAAAAAAATACTAGAAGCAATGGCAGAAATTGAGTACCTGCATTCCCATAGAATCATTAATAAGCATAACTGATATTCTTTCCTCAAATGCATGAAATTTTGTAATGACAACTGAACTCTCTCTACAACCCAGGATTTGAGCCCCCCAAATTTTCTTTTAACCTAAGGCTCCTCCAAGTATCTAGTTCATATCAGAGTTACAGTCACAGTTTTTCATTCTATCAGGAGTAGGTCTATATGATGGGGAGAATACTTTATGTTTTCACAGGTCCTGAGCAGCCTTTATGATCAGAAATCTCTTCTTCACCCCTGACTTTACTAGTACAGTAAAACTGGCAGGATTAAATAAAATAGGAAAAGTATCGAATTTTTAACAAATGTAAGAGTTGAAGGAACTCAGAAGTTTCAAACACAATTTTCAACATAAATTCCTTTTAATTGTCTGACAAGGGGTGCCTAGATAGTTCAGTGGGTTAAAGCCTCTGCCTTTCGTTCTGATGATGATCTCAGGGTCCTGGGATCGAGCCCCGCATCGGGCTCTCTGCTCAGCGAGGAGCCTGCTTCACCCCCTCTCTTTCTGCCTGCCTCTCTGCCTACTTGTGATCTCTCTCTCTCTCTGCCAAGTAAATAAATAAAATCTTTAAAAAATGTTTTTAAAAATAGTCTGACAAAAACAGAAACTAAGATTGAGATAAGTGTAAATGATTAATTAGTAGATTGCAATAATTTTTTTCTAGATTCTTATTTTCTCATTAACTGTCCTTAATACCTACTATATATCTTGAGTAACAAACATTGGTTTATCTGCCAATAATTAAGAACTATAAATTTTAAGGGGCCTATCTGCTCTTGCCTTGATAACTATCATTTCTTTTCTTGTACAAAAGTGGAGAAATCAACCATTTGGGATAAGGATCAACATATCATCAACAATTATTTTGGTCTTATGGCTCTTTGCAGATAATTATTTTATTGCTATCATAAGATTGTTTTTATGATCTGTTTTCAAATGTCTTTGTCCTCCATATATTTAAGATCCCCTAAAGGGCAGAGAACATACCTTAATGATTTTTGTAAATCCAGAAGCTAACAAAGAATCTGAACTGTAGTAGGCTTTCAATACATCTTTATTGAAGGAGAGATTGAAGAAATCATAAACCAATCAAGAACACTTTTGCCCATAAGGAGGTTAAAGGAAGGAAGTGCAATCTATTGAGAAATATATTTCATGTATAGAATTTACTTATTTATTTTTTTTAAAGATTTTTTATTTATTTATTAGAGAGAGAGAGACTGAGAATGAGAGGGGAGAAGGTCAGAGGGAGAAGCAGACTTCCCGCAGAGCTGAGAGTCCGATATGGGACTCGATCCCGGGACTCCGGGATCATGACCTGAGCCAAAGGCAGTTGCTCAACCAACTGAGCCACCCAGGCGCCCCCTAGAATTTATTTTTAATAGCAGATATTTAGTAAGCATCTAATAAAGTGACTAAGTTATAAATGCCCAAAAGTGATGAACCTTATTTGTAGGCTGCATATTAGGGAAAGGAATATTTGAGAGATTGTCAGGAAAATTCAGCCTTTACCCTCACAATATACTTAGATAACTGCACACATTTCTTAGTATAACAAAAACATTTAATTCCTGTGAGAATGGAATAAGAAGAAGGAAAAATATTTTCTGACAAGATTTCACTAAATCAGTGTTATATTAATTGAGCAATTTGAGATAACTTAGTCTCTGGAAGCATTGCGAGTCATAAGAACTAAGTGAAAAAAAAACCCCATCATTTTGCATAGCATTCACCTTCTTTGAATTCAAAGTTAATAAACCATAATTCTCCTAATTTCTTTTTGAGAAGTAAGGATCATCTCCTTCAGAACTTTGATTCCAAATGTTGTTACAAGGCTCAAAAATGAATTAAGGGTTTGTGTAAGGATGCTTTGAAAAATAATGTCTATGTATGGGGTCTATTTGAAATTAGCAGATGACACTAGCATGATTAGATGAAAATGCTAATTTTTTGATGCTTGTATCCTGCTGTTTAATGGTTGATTCTGACAATATTGTAATTAATTTTTTGCATCTATTTTGTTGAGTTTTTAAAGCCAAGGGCATAATTTATACAATTAAATAAAACCTTGATGTTTTCAATCAAAAAAGAAAAACACTTGAAATAATATGGATCAGACCCTGTGAAAAAAGCAAGTTGTTCATAATCTAGCCACTTCACTCTGAATGGTTAGTATCAAAGCTCTGAATTTCAATTAATGGTATCCTTCAAAAGACTCATGCTTTGATAATTAGTTTGGACCTGTGTCAAATTCATTTAAATGAGAAATCAGCTTTCAAAGACAAAAACATGCTTCAATTTAGAGGTCTGCTTTTAACTTTTTAAAAATTTGTCTTTTATTTTGAAAAATTCCAAATGCTCAGGAAAGTTGAGTGAACAGTAAAGTGAACACCTGTGTACCCATCTCTAACATTGACTAATTGCTAATATGCTACTACCTGCTCCATTTTCCCTTCTCTCTCTGAATGAATGCAGCAAGCATCAAGACATTTCGCTCCTAACTACTTTAGCATGAATCATCTAAGACAAGGACATTTTCCTATCCAGCCACAATATATTACATTTTAGAAAATTAGTATGAATTCAAATGATGCAACAAGGAAAATTTCCTCAGTTGTAGCAAAAATGTCTGTTATGAATTTGTTTTATCCCATTGAGGATTCAGTCAATATTGATGAGTTATCATTGGTTACGTCTCTTCAGTTTCTCACAATCTGTAGAAATCCTAGAATTTTCTACCATTCTCCATATTTGATTCTTTGAAGAGTCCAGCCCTTTTGTCTTGCAGAACACCCCACATTTTGTATTAATAAGTATGTTTATGACTTGACTTAGGTCAAATATTTTTGACAAGACCATGGTATGGGTGATGTTGGGTACCTCTTACTGTATTATAGCTGGAGGTATATGATGTTGGGTCTTTCTGCTGTTGGAATGCCAGGAATAACACACAAATCTTTCCATTGTAAGAACACATTTTCTCCTTTGTAGTTAATAAATCATCTGTGGGGTGATACTCTGAGATCTCAGAGTATCCAACATGTCACAGATAGTTTATCCAACATGTCACAGATAGTTTTAGGTCCTATTGATTATTCTTGTTAGAATCATTAAAACTATATTAGGAGATAGAAAATCATAATTTTCTGATTCTAATAGTTTCTAGTACATTCCTCTAACCCAACATTTTCCCCTTCCTCCTTTCTTTTTAATATTACTGTGGATCTATGTTTGTTTGTTTTAATTCAGTGTGTTATCTATTAGCTATTAAGTTCATTGTTCATTTTGATACTAAAATTAGGCCCCACATTTTGTTAGGCAGGTTCTTTCCAGCCAGTTTCGATTTCTATGTATCCTGACACCATTAATCTCTGAGTATTTTCTTCGTGGCAAAAAAGATATTCCAAGATCACTTTTGCATTCTGCAGATCTAGAATCAGTTATTTCTTCAGAGAACCTTGATCTTTTAAATGGAGAGTCGTTTTTTCAAAGCAATAGATTTGGGACTCGATCCCAAATCTGTAAAAAAAAAAAATTTTCATCCTTGTGCCTACTTTCCTCTCCTTATTTTCTTGAGTAGGACTTCTGGTACAAATCTAGATAGAAATAATAATGAATATCTTTGCCTGGTTCTGACCTAAGGGAGAAGTACATTTTTACCTTTGAGTATGATTTAAGATGTAGGGATTTTGTAAATACTAATAATCAGATCAAGCAGGTTCCTTTCTATTGCTGTTGTATTGACAATTTTATCCTGAAGGGGTGCTCTTTTATCTAATGCCTTTTCTGTACCTAACAGAAGAACATATAATTTTTCTGTTCAGTGTTTTGGTGAGATTACTGTATTTGATTTTTGGAAACTTCTTAGAAGTGATTTCAAATTTATAAAAAAGTTATAAGAATTAATTAAAGGAATACCTATATACCCTTTATTCAGTATAGCTTATTGTTAATATTTTATTTTATTTCATTTTAAATTATTTGATGCATGCATACTCTCTTCGTATATATAGAGTTTTTTATTGAACCATTTAAAGTAGTTTGGGTACTTGGTACTCATAGTCCTTTACCTCTGAATGCTCCAGGGTTATTTCTTAAGAATATAGATATTACTGGGGTGCCTGGGTGGCTCAGTTGGTTAAGCATCTGTCCAGATCAGGTCGTGATCCCTGGGTTCTGGGATTGAGCCCTGCACTGCATCCGGCTCCCTGCTCAGTGGGAAGTCTGCTTCTCACTCTGCCTTTGCCTGACTCTACCCCTGCTTGTGCTCTTACATATTCTCTCTCTCTAATAAATAAATAAATTCTTTAAAAATATATAAATATTACATAATCAAAGTACAGTTACCAAATGCGGTAAATTTAACATTTGAAATACTTTCATTTAAGCTACCATTCCTACTCCATTTTTTTCCTTTCACCCACAATGTCATTAAACCCTTTGTTCCCTTCTAGTACTGTACTAGTCTAATTCAGAAATTGCATTCAGTCATCATGCCACTTCAGACTTTTAAAATATGGAACATTTTTACAGTCTCATTTTGCCTTTTGTGACATTGAAAAATATAGCTCCATCACGTTTTATTAAGAGAAAGGTTTTTAAATTTTTTTTTCTGATTTGATTCAGATAATGTATTCTTGGATGAAAAATTACATATATGAGGCTGTGTTTTTCTCAGAATATTACATCTGAGGGGCACATATTTTCCATTTGTTCCTCATTGGTGATATTTATTTTGTTCATTTCACCCAGGTCTGATTTTTTCCACTGTAGAATTACTACTTTTATTTCTAGCAAACAATAAGCAGTCTGTGGGAAAATATTTTAAGACCGTACAATTATTAGATGAAGATGACTTCATTATTGTCAGTAGTAGGTTTTTGGCCATGTGAAGGCTGATGTACTTCAACTTTCCCTACTCCCATAGCATAAACCTTCAAGAATCTCAGCTGAAAGCCTGAGGTCTTTAACAGGTCTCTTGAACTCCAACTTCTGTCTTCCCAGAACTATAAATCTGTTAAAAACTTCTGTTCAGGTCTTTAGCATCCTAGCTCTGCTTTCTGGTTTGTTTGTTTGTTTGTTTGTTTGTTTTGAGACATGCCCTTCCTTTGAGCAGTTTTGACATCCAGACTGTCAAAAGAAAATTTCATGCAAATTTTGGATTCACTTTTCAGCATTTTCTTCCTCTCCATTCCCAGCCCCTTAAAGATCCTAAATTTCAGGGCGCCTGGGTGGCTCGGTTGGTTGAGAAACTGCCTTCGGCTCAGGTCATGATCCCGGAGTCCCGGGATCGAGTCCCATATCGGACTCCCGGCTCTGCGGGAAGTCTGCTTCTCCCTCTGACCTTCTCCCCTCTCATTCTCAGTCTCTTGCTCTCTAATAAATAAATAAATAAATAAATCTAAAAAAAAAAAAAAAGATCCTAAATTTCATGTTTCCACTTCCTCAGAGCTCTGTGTGAGTGGAGTTTTCTGTTCATATTCTATTGTCCTTCACTGACAATTGGCAAAATTAGAAGCAAAGGTGACTATGGAAATCATGTCCATGCATTTCCCTTCTCTCAAGGATCACAGGCCTCAAGTTCTGACTGTGTTGCTGATCTTTCTGACTGTTGCTGATATACAAAACATTCAAATAGGTGTTTCACGTATTTTGCATTGCTTTTTTTAAAGATTTTATTTATTTATTTATTTATTTATTTATTTATTTATTTATTTATTTGAGAGAGTACGAGAAGGGGGAGAGGTAGAGGCAGAGGAAGAAGCAGACTTCCTGCTGAGCAGGGAGCAAGACAAGGGGCTCAATTCCAGGCTGGGATCTTGACCTGAGTCGACAGGTAGGGGCATAGCTGACTAAGCCACCCAGAGACCCCTTGCATTGTTTTTATAGTTGTTTTAGCAGATAGGTTATATTTATTTATTTATTTTAAAGATTTTATTGATTGATTGATTGATTTATCAGAGAGATAGAGAGCGAGCGCACAAGCAGGGGGGTGGCAGGCAGAAGAAGAAGCAGGCTCCCCACTGAGCAAGGAGCCCAATGCGGGACTTGATTCTGGGACCCTGGGATCACGACCTGAGCCAAAGGCAGCTTCTTAACCAACTGAGCCACCCAGGTGTCCCAGACAGGTTATTTTTATATAAGCTATTCTCTAATAGCCAAATTGGAAGTCTACTCACTATTCTTTTTTTTTTTTTTAACATTTATGTATTTATTTTAGAGAGAAAGAGAGAGAGAGGGAGAGAGAGAGAGAGAGAAGGGGGAAGGGCTGAGGGCGAGAGAGAATCTCCACTGAGCACAAAGCCTGATGGGGGCTCAATCTCAGGACCCCTCCGATCATGACCTTAGCTCAAATCAAGAGCTGGTCACCTAACAAACTGGGCCATTCAGGCACCCCTATTCACTATTCTTTTAATAACAGTTGAATTATGTATATCCAGCTTCTTTTCCTATAACCTAAAAGTTATCTAATTTAAAAAAATGAAAGTGTCAATAGATGTGACAACATTTTTTTAAATGTTTTTATATTTTATTGAGTAATCCTCCCCCCACACTAAACCTGATTAATAATTCAAATCCATGAATTGTTGATCTGTTTGTTTTTTCAATGCTTATACCAAAAATTAATCACAAATCAAGAATAGAAAAGGTTTCATTTCAGTTTTGATTCCATTCTTAACCTATGACATAGTGACCTGAAGGTTGAATAAGTTTTTATCTTTGTTTCATCCACAACTTCTTTACTAGACTTGGTCAGAGAGAGAAATCAATGGTTTAAGTGTTCTGACTGGGGTGCCTGGGTGGCACGGTCACATCTGACTCTTGGTTTCAGCTTAGGTCATGCTGTCGGGGTCGTGATTTCAAGGTGGTCGTATCTAGCTCTACACTCAGTGCAGAGTCTGCTTAATATTTTCTCTCCCTCTGCCTCTTTGCCCTGCGTGCTCTCCCTCTCTCTCTCGAATATGTAAGTCTTAAAAATGTTCTGACTATTCTTTGTTTTCCTCTTCTTCCAAACCTAAATCTATTCTTTGCCATGTTGCACCATATTCTATGCTCTTAGAGACTGAATACTGTAGGCTGCATCATCTGGAGTTCTTCCATTTTGACATCTAGTTGGAACTAGACACAGGGAGGCTCCTGCAATAGATTGGAAGTTATTAGGATAGACGCAGGGGGAAGATTTTCTGTACTCTTGCTAAACCCCATGACAGTCTGACAATAATATCTGCATTCCTTTATGAGTTTGCTTTTAGTCTCAAAGAGACCTTACCTCCTTACACTGCCTTAGCAGGTACTAGTTCCTAAAACCATTCTCTTTTTTTCCCTTCAGGCCTAGGGTAGTAACAGTGTTCTTGATTACTTCTCACCGGGTGCTTCACCATTCACCATTTGCCATTACTAGTTTCTTAGCGTACATTTGCTTCTGAAAATAGCTGATCCATTAAATACTCTTCAGTTAAATCCTTTGGAATAAACCATCACTTTCTTATAGAAATTTTATCTCATACAATAGATTAGTAATTATTGAGAAACACTCCCAGAGAAAAAAGAGAAAAATATAAATAGAAGAAGATTTAAAAGAGGATAGACTGAGAATTTTTAATGTTTGTTTCACAGGTTTTTATGTCAGATTCTGCTAATACAAAGCTAAGTAAAAATGACTGAAATGTACTAGTAATAAAAATAACAAATGTTGAGTTCTTATTTAGAAAGCATGTCATGGGGGATGAGAGGGAAAAGCTGCAACTATGTCATTACTATCTTAATGCATCTGCTTAGAAGGTGGCACATACCGCTTGAATTTCAATGCTCAAAACAGGTCACATGGACAAGCCCAATTATAATGTAGTAGAGATAAATATCCCTTCCACAAGAATATTGTGAATATTCTGAGCACTAGTGCACTAAATATAAGGAATTGCAGAAGAAAAAAAATGGGGGAAAGGAGAAAAAGAAATACATGAGTAGACAACAACCTAGAATCCTCCAGAATTGAAGGATTTATGAATCCCCAAATCAAGTGTCCACTCTGTGTACTAAGCCAACTAACGTAATATGAAACCATACTCAAAGAATCAAAGTGAATTGTAAACTACTAAAAGTGAAATGAAAATATTAAAATATATGAGAGGAAAATAACGTATCTACAAAAGTATGATAACTACATGAAAATGTTCCTTCTCATTAACAACAATAAATACCAAAATACCCTCCCAGGATATTATCTAAGTTCTGAGAAACTTAGACATCCTAGCATTTTATAATAGCCAAGCTATGATCCATGAGTGGAAACAATAAAGACGTTTGTGAGTCATAAAACATTTTTTAAAGATTATTTATTTATTTATTTGACAGAGAGAGAGAGAGAGATCACAAGTAGGCAGAGAGGCAGGCAGAGAGAGAGGGGGAAGCAGGCTCCCCACTGAGCATAGAGCCCAACGTGGGGCTCAATCCCAGGACCCTGAAATCATGACCTGAGCCGAAGGCAGAGGCTTTAGCCCTCTGAGCCACCCAGGCACCCCTGTAAGTCATAAAACATTAAGCAAAGTTTCAACGCATACGCTTTTACAGAAAGAACTGTTACAGAACAGTATTGAGCATGAAAAAATGGAATCCAAGATGTGGGGAGGAGGGTGAAATGAAAAATATTAGTGCCCCCCAAATTTGACGTTACAATAGTAATGTCAGATAAAAAAGATGAGAGATAGGAATACAGTTTAGTAATCAACTGAGAATCTATAAAGAAGATATAGAATAATTGAACTTGCATACATCTAATAACATGGCTTTAACATTTATAAAGCAAATCTGAAAAATTAATAGAGAAATTCTTAAGTACAGACTCAATGGAGAGATTTTAATACATTTCTAAAGAAAATGAAGACATAAAGTAGATTAAGAAATAAAAATGAAGATTTAAGATGGGCTTATCTAATAGAAAAATGATAATTTCTGAAGCCTAATATGGAAAAAATATATTTATTTTTATGTGCAAATATACTTACAAAAAAGAACATGTGCTTTTCATAATTATGTCTCTAGAAATTTAAAACAATGAATGGTATAGAGACTTCATTGTTTGATACAATGCAGTTAAGTGAGACATGCAATAATAACTAATACAGTAAAAAAATTACTATAGAAAGCAAAAGTTTTAAATGCCCTGAAAAGAAAATCCTTGTCTTTCAGAGGGAAAAGAATTAATGGATGTTACAAAATAGAACTGAATGCATTGATTTTAAAAGATATAACAGATTTTGGAATATTATATTTTCGATCAAGAAAAATTGGAATTCTATGAGCTAAGAATCTAACTCAGGAAACTTACAAGGATGAGAATGTAGCCAAAAGAAAAGGAGAATAAACACAATAAAGATAAAACCAGAAAATAATAAAATAAAAATAGTGAAACATACAATATACATGTGAGGATCATCAAAACCAAAGCTGGTTTTTTAGAAAGGATAATAAAAGAGAAAAATCTTTAGTAACATTTATCAGGCAAATAAAACAATAACAAAAGACTTCATTAAAATATGGAACAAAAAGCATATATAACTGAAGATATAATAGAGATTATATATTTAATATATAATAACATAAATATATAATGAAAAGCTTATGTCAATAAATTGAAAATTTTTATGCAATAGATTATTTACTAAAATAACTAATAATCAAAATTCTTTAAGAAAAAATAGAGACCTTTAAAATCCTCTAAGCACTAAAAATTGTAATTATTAATCAAGATAAACGACATATCCCACAAAGACACTAGAACTAGACCATTTTAAAGGTGAAATTTACTAAAGCTTCAAAGAACTAATAATGTCCCCTCTATGCAAATTGTTAAAAAAAGAATTGAAAAAATGTGAATGTATAATGAAAAAAAAAAGGAGGTAAACACAGATCTTATACCCTTAACAAAAAAATTATTCAAAATAGACCATAGACCCAAATGTAAAATGCAAAACCATAAAACTTCTAGAAAATAACAGAGAAAAATCTAGGTAACTTTGGGTGGGATGATGATTTCTTCAATACAACACTAGAACTACAAGCCACACAAAAAGACATAGGTAAGTTAAAAAAAAACTAAAAAAGTTTTGCTCTGTGAAAGACACTGATAAGAGAATGAGAAACAAGCTACAGACCAGAAGAAAATATTTTCAAAACACAAAGCCATTAGGGGCACCTGGGTGGCTCAGTTGGTTAGGCGACTGCCTTCGGCTCAGGTCATGATCCCGGAGTCCCGGGATCGAGTCCCACATCGGGCTCCCAGCTCCATGGGGAGTCCGCTTCTCACTCTGACCTTCTCCCTTCTCATGCTCTCTCTCACTCTCTCTCTTTCCTAATAAATAAATAAATAAAAATCTTTAAAAAAAACCCACAGAGCCATTAGAGAATTAGTATCCAAAATATACACAGAACTTTTCAGACTCTACAATCAGAAAACAATTAAAAATGGTCAAGAATCTGAAAAGATATCTCTTCAAAGATATACAGATGGTTTATGAGCATATGAAACGATTCTCAAAATTAAATGTCATTAAAGAATTGTATGTTAAAACCGACAGGATACCATAATATTATATACTTAATAGAATGGCTAAAATTCAACAAACAAGCAAACTCCTCATAAAACCTGAAAATACTCAATATTTGAAGAAATGCAGACATTGCATTGCATTAGAAATGTAAAATGGTAGAGTTTGCTTTCAAAAACACTTTAGTGGTTTCATTCTGCCCTCCTCCTACTCCTCCTCCCCATTCTTCTCCTCCTTCTCCTTTTCCTTTTGTGGCAATTTCTTACAAAGCTAAACATAGTGTTACTGTATGACCCCGTAATTACCCTGCTAGGTATTTACTCAATTGAGTTGACAACTACATCTACACAAAAACCTACATGACAATCTTTTTTTTTTTTAAGGAAAATACCATTTTAATTTGGTTACCAAGGTTCTTTAATAAAGGCAAAACAGCAGTTTTCTCACATGAATATCTTATCTATCAAACTTTTTTATCAGTCTTGTAATTTTTAAAAAATTTTTTAATTGTGTTTTTAATTGTGTTTAAATGTGTTAGTCACTGTACAGTACATCATTAGTTTTTGATGTAGTGGTCCATGATTCATTGTTTGCATATATGACCCAGTGCTCCATGCAATCTGTGCCCTCCTTAATACCCATCACCAGGCTCAACCATCCTGCTACACCCCTCCCTTCTAAAACTCTCCATTCGTTTCCTGGAGTCCATAGTCTCTCATGGTTCATCTCCCCATTCCAATTTCTCCCCCTTCATTTTTCCCTTCTCCTAATGTCCTCCATGCTATTCCTTATGTTCCACAAATAAGTGAAACCATATGATAATTGACTTTCTCTCTTTGACTTATTTCACTTAGCATAATCTCCTCCAGTGCCATTCAAGTTGATGCAAAAGATGTCTATTCATCCTTTCTGATGACTGAGTAATATTCCATTTGTATATAGATCACATCTTCTTTATCCATTCATCTGTTGAAGGACATCTTGGCTCTTTCCACAGTTTGGCTATTGTGGACATTGCTGCTGTGAACATTGGGGTACATACAGCCCTTCTTTTCACTACATCTCTATCTTTGGGGTAAATACCCACTTTTGGGTCATAGGGTAGTTCTATTTTTAATTTTTTGAGAAACCTCCACACTGTTTTCCAAAGTGGCTGCACCAGTTTGCATTCCCACCAACAGTGTAAGAGGGTTCCCCTTTCTCCACAACTTCTCCAACATTCGTTGTTTCTTGCCATGTCAATTTTTGGTATTCTAATTGGTAATGTATCTCAATCTGGTTTTGATTTGAATGTCCCTGATGGCTAATGATGATGAACACTTTTTCATGTGTATGTTAGTCATTTGTATGTCTTCTTTGGAGAAGTGTCTACTCATGTCTTTGGCTCATTTTTGGACTATCTGTTTTTAGGTGTTGAGTTTGAGAAATTCTTTATAGATCTTGGATATCAGCCCTTTGTCTGTAGTGTCATTTGCAAATATCTTCTCCCATTCTGTGGGTTGCCTACTTGTTTTGTTGACTTTTCCTTTGCTGTGCAGAAGCTTTTTGTCTATAAATGGTGCTGAGAAAATTGGACAGCTATTTACAGAAGAATGAAACTGGACTATTCTCTTATACCATTTGCTCTAAATGGATGAAAGACCTCAATGTAAGACAGGAATCCATCAAACTTCTAGAGGAGAACATAGGCAATAACCTCTTCGACATCGGCCACAGCAAGTTTTTTCTAGACACATCTCCAAAGGCAAGGGAAACAAAAGCAAAAATGAACTTTTGGTACTTCATCAAGACAATCTTTAGAGTAGTTTTATTTATAATTGTCCTAAACCAAAATATCCTTCAATAGGTGACAAACATACCATCTTACATCCATACAGTGCAGGACCAGTAACAAAAAAAAAAATGAGCTAGAAAGCCACAAAAAATAGATGAAACTTAATTGCATATTACTAAATAGTAGAAGCCAGTCTGTAATAGCTATTACATGATTCCAATTCTGAAAAATGGAAAACTGTAGGGACGAAAAATCAATGGTTGCTAAGGGCTCAAGAGTCTGGAGAGGGATGAACAGGGATGAATCTCAAGGAATTTTTTAGAACAATGAAACTATTCTGTATGATCCTGTAATGGTGGATATATGAAATTATGCATGTCAAAACCCATAGAACTTTACAACACAAACAGTGAACCTTAAGGCAAACTATGGAATTTAGTTAATAATAATGTATTAAGACTGGATTCATTAATTATAAAAAAGATATCAAACCAATGGAAAACATTAATAGGTGAAATTATGCACAGGGAAGGAGAATATATGGGAACTCTCTGTGTACAACCTGCTGAATTTTTCTGTAAGCTTAAAACTGTTTTTTTTTTAAAGACACAAGAATTTTTTTTTAAGATTTTATTTATTTATTTGAGAGACAGAGAAAGTGAGAGAGAGCATGAGAGGAGAGAAGGTTAGAGGAAGAAGAAGACTCCCCATGGAGCTGGGAGCCCGATGTGGGACTTGATCCCGGAACTCAAGGATCATGACCTGAGCCGAAGGCAGTTGCTCCACCAACTGAGCCACCCAGGCGCCCAAGCTTAAAACTGTTTTAACCAATAAGTCTATTAAATGGAAACACACACACACACACACACACACACACACTACTCCCTTGCATGAAAACCATGGAAGAGGGTGGAAAAGGTTGGAGAGTGGTAGTGATGGGCAAATGAAATATATCTAGCATTTGGGGAACGATTTGACTTCCAGACATCAAGGTATACTATAAAGCTATATCCATTCATGGGGGCTGGTATTGGGGAAAGCTTTGCTAGAACAATTTAATTAATGAAACCTGAGAGACAGATCCACAGACAAATGGAACTTTAATTTCATGAACTGGGAAGCACTGCAGATCAGCAGAAAGGATAGATTCTTCAATGGTGCAGAGAATACTGATTTTTCTATGTGGAAAAAAGAAAGTTAAAATTCTCCATCACTGCAAACATGAAAAAAATTCCTGATCGACAAAAGAGCTAAATGATAAAAACTAAGCTTTAAATTTTTAGAAGAAAATGTATCACCTTAAAGTGTATGTGCTGCCGAAGCGAGCACGATCACCTTAAAGTAGTGAAGTAGTTCTTAAATAAGACTCAGTGTCATCAAATGTAAAATAAAACTTGTAAAAATCTGTCTATGTTAATGCATGTTTTTATAAAAGATACAATAAAAATTAATTAAAAACAACACAGACTGGGAGAAAATAATCACAACAAATACTTGACAAAGAACTAGTAACTAATATTTCTAAATTATTAAGAAAGAATCAACAGAATAGAAAAATGAGCAAAATATGTAACAGAAGATCCTAGTGAGCTAGAGTCATATAAATAAATACTCAACCTTTTTATTTATAATATCTGGAAAAATGCAAAATAAAACAATAAGATAGTATTTTACACATAATAGAATGATAAAATGAAAATATTTGCTAACACCAAGCTTTGGTGGGGTGTGGAGAAACAAATATTTCTGAACCCTGGTAATAGTAATATAACCAGCCCAACTTGGTGTGTAATTTGATAATATCAATACATTTGAAAAATGCACATTTTTTACCAAAGTATTCTACTCTCAGATAAGGAAAATTACTACCTAATTTTGTCATTGCTATATTTTTATTAATATGTATGGTTTTGTGTGCCTAATGTACCATTCTAAAAATCCTTTTGGTTGTAAAGTATATTTTATTTTTTTGTGTCAAGACACCTCTACCAGGCAGAGAAAGCATTGTTCATTGTAAAAACAAAAACAACAATAACAACAAATACACATTTCTAAAATTGCCTAGTGTCTAGTCAGAAATCTAACTATTCAAGAACATTGTTAAAGTTCTTCAATATAGTTGAAAATAAATTGTCCATTGTAATTTACTAATGAAGATCAAACTCTTCTAATTCTTTATTTACATAGTTTATTTTTCTCCCAAAAGAGAAAACAATTCTGAAGAGCAAATAATATTTGATACTTCTTGAGAATAGAGGGTAATAGACAAAAATCCCACTGGCATTTCCATCATTCACAAGCTCAATGCCTTTTGCATTCTTTTGTATGGGCTCTGACATTATAATGGTGTTTGTTAACCTTTTATTCTTGATCTTCAACAAGAATTCTGGTGTGCCTGTCAGAATTGTAAGGGAAAGTAGAAAGAAATTTATGCACCATGGTGCCAGAAATTGAGAGGCAAATGAATAATTTGAAATGGTAGATTTTTACAGGGACAGAACAGAATTTGCTATTCTTAAGAAAGTTTACTAAGGCATTTAGGATAAAAAAGAATAGCTAAGTTAATATATTTCTCCAACAGCTGGACCATAAATAAAGCTTATTGATCTTTGTATTTTAAAACCAATGTTTTTTATTTTACCTTCAAATACTCTGGAAATTGCTAAAATAGATTATTTGACTGTTATAGCCTTTATCAAAATGTACTTATTTTGTCAATATAAACTATACTGTAAGAGTACATTATTCAGGCAGTACAAAAATAAGAAATTCATTCTGACAGTTTCATGAGTTTTATGAGTTTTAGGGAAACATTTATGAAACACTCTAATCCAAAATGAATATCCAATGTGACTATATTAATATGAATTAACATATTACTATAAACTATATTACTATACACCATATACCATTAATATTAACATATTAATGTTTTTGTTACATGTCCAACTTTTAAGCAGAGAATCAAAAATCATTCAGACTAAATCTTTCTGGCATCTTAAAATAAAACTTCATTAAAATTTTCCAAAATCAAGCTTACGGTTGCTTAAATAATGCATATTGTGTCTAAATTGTCATTGTATTCAGGTAGAAATTTATTTGTTCGACATATATCATTATTTTACATTTTCATATCTTATGCAAATTTGTGACAGTATGTATTTCAGCTAGGAAGACTCATACCATTTTCCTTGGCATGGCTTCAGATGGAAGTCCACTGAAATTCTTATCCTCGTTCCTCTGTAGTTAAGATGTTCCTTACTTCCAAGACCTGATTTCTGCAGGATGAATGGGATGCGGTTCAATTTTTTTTCTTAATCTTGTTTGTGTTTTCTGAGTTTCCTTGATTTGTGATTTGATATCTGGCATTCATTTTGGAAAATTCTCAACTATCATTACGTCAAGTCTTTCTTCAGCTCCCTTTTCTCTTTCTTCTCTTCTGTAAATCTAATTACATGTGTGTTACAACATTTGATAATGTCCCACACTTCTTATATGTTTTGTTCTGTTTTGTTCATTCTTTTCCCTTTTTGCATTCTATAACCTTCAGATTAAATCTCAGTGTTTCAGTGGGACCATGTATGTGGGTTCTGACTTCAATATTTCTCCAGTGGTGTAACTTTTTTTTCCCCCTCTTGTCCCTACCTCATTTGCTGGCTGTAGTCTTTTCAATCTATATCGTTGAAGGCTTGAATTCTGTTGAATTTTTTCCCACTCTATGTGAGACAGCAGGCCCAGAGGGGGACAAGTTAAGAGGAATGTCCTTCCCCATTCTGGAAAAAAAGGCTCTGGTACAGGTCTTTTGCCTCGAAAGCAGGCTTTTATTATGGAGAAAGTTCTGAACATATTTCGCAGTGGTTGTTATTCCCCCCTGTCTGCCTGCAAGAACCATCAGGAAATCTTTCTTAGATCTTCATAGTGATAAATGGAAGTTTTTTGTTATTTTTTATTTGTTTAGATTTTATTAATTTATTTGAGAAAGAAAGAGAAAGAAACAGAGAGAGCACAAGCCAGGGAGAGAGGCAGAGGGAGGGGGAGAAGCAGACTCCCTGATGAGCAGGAAGCCCAGTGTGGGGCGCAATCCCAGAACCCTAGGATCATGACCTGAACCAAAGGCAGTGACTTACAGACTGAGCCACCCAGGCATCCTGATAAACTGAAGTTTGTAGCTGCTCTCTCTCCCCAAGATTCTAGTTCCCAGGATTTTCTCACTCCTAAATTGAACTTCACTTAATCTCCAGTAATTTGTAAAACTTAACCATGAAAGTATTCCTATAAGTTTATGATTACAGTGGCTTCTGCTCAACATATGTAGGCAGTAACTGACTCTCTAGATTGATCTATCCCTCCAGATCTTCAGTGTGGCAGTTTGCCCTGCAACCTTAGTTTTCTGGTGGATGCAAGAGAAGTGATTGACTTTCAGTTTGTCAAGCTTTTATTTGTAAGGATGACAGTGACAACTTCCATCCTCTTTCTATGCAGGAACTGACACCAGGAATCCAAGTTCAATCATATGTATCTGTGTATACACACACATACGCACACATATGCATACATATGTGCACACATTTTACAGATGAGCTACTGAGTTTAGAGACTCTCTTTCTAGACATTAATTCAGGGCCTTACACCAAAGTCACATAGCTATAAGATGGCCATGCCGGACCTAAATCTTTAAGTTTTCTGACTCAAATTTAAGATGTTTTCTGCTATAACACAGTGCAGTGCTTCTCATTTCTCTTTCTTTCCCATAATTTCTATCATCTGGCATAAGATCAACAGCTTCCAGTCTGTGCTTCCTCAGTTGCAACATATACTGTATATGTTGCAAACCTAATTTTCCACCCACAAAAATTAATGTATTCAAGGTTGCCTCAAGATACACTTACATTTCCTCATAAAGAGCTCCTAATTTTCCTATATTACTGCACCTAAATAATGTGGGAGGATCACTTGAATTTCACAAACACTCAAAGTAAGTCATTTCTTCAACCGCTCTGCTCTGGAGCTCAACTTTCTCAGTAGATGTTTATCACTAGCAGAAGTGGATTTAAGCATTTGGGGATCAGAAAGAATTTTATTTTATTTTTTTAAAAAGATTTATTTATTTATTTTGGAGAGAAAGAGAGAGCACACATGCAAATGAGAAAGGCATAGGGAGAGGGAGAGAAAGTCTTAAGCGGTTACTACGCCGAGCGCAGAGCCCGACATGGGGCTTGATCTAAGGATCCTGGGATCATGACCCGGGCCAAAATCAAGAGTCAGACATTTAACTGACTGTGTCACCCAGATGCCCCAGGGGGCAAGGAATTTTAAAATTGCATTCCAGTGAATAATTCAATCTTTCTATAAAGAAGGTAAATCTCATTAATACATTCTGGTTCTTGTTGTCTGTGCCTTCATATGAAAGGATTCTGGAACCCTTTTGTGTCTCACAATGATTCCTGTCGCAGTAAACCGTATCTTTTCTGTTCCCCAGTAGTGAGTACTTGAGTTATTTAGATGCCAGTACACAGAATTTTTAGAGTTGAATTGAATATTAATGCAAAATATAGTCAAACAATTATGGGAATAATCTTAAAATATTACCTTTTACATTAACATAATATTATAAACATCCCAATAGAAAAATGAATGGTTAGATTTTATTTTAGAAAATAATGAAAAAGGATGACTGGGTGACTCAGTTGGTTTAGCATCTGCCTTCAGCTCAGGTCATGATCCCAGAGTCTTGGGATTGAGCCCCATGTCAGGCTCCCTGCTCAGCTGGGAGCCTGATTCTCTAGCTCCCTCTGCCACTCCCCTGCTTGTGGTCTCTCTCTCTCTCTCTCTCTTTCTCTCTCTGTCAAATAAATAAAATTTTTTAAAAAAAGAAACGAACAAAAAATTGTAATTTGTTTTAACATTGTTTTGTTAAAAGTAAAGTTCCAGTTTATCTTAATATGACAGGCTTACTTGACCAAAAGCTCCTCCAGGGCAAAGAAAGGGAGGGTTTTTTTTTAAAGATTTTATTTATTTATTTGACAGAGAGAGAGAGAGAGATCACAAGTAGGCGGAGAGACAGGCAGAGGGAGAGAGGGAAGCAGGCTCCCCGCTGAGTAGGGAGCCCGATGTGGGGCTCAATCCCAGAACCCTGAGATGATGACCTGAGCCGAAGGCAGAGGCTTAACCCACTGAGACACCCAGGTGCCCTGAGATTTTTTTTAATGGACTTTGAGGAGTACCCGGGTGGCTCAGTCGGTTAAGCAACTGACTCTTGATTTTGGCTCAAGTCATGATGTCAGAGTCATGGGATGGAGCCCCATGTTGGGCCTCATGCTCAGTGAGGAGTCTGCTTGTTCCTCACCTGCTGCTTCTCCTTCTGCTCATTCTCTCTCTTTCCCAAATAAATACATAAATAAATAAAATCTTTAAAATAAATAAATAAATAAATAGGCTTTTAACCAAGAACCGTTCCAAGCAATCTACATACTTCTATCCCTTATCATTAGATAAATAGTATCATTCTTATTAGCTTCAGTTTATAGTAAAGTCAACTGAGGTTTAGAGAATTTAGGTTTAGAGAATTTTCTAAGTGTGAAACTCTGGTGTTACCCATGGTTATTTCCTACCATGTGGGAAAAGTCAGGCATAGAAGGAGAAAATAAAGAAAGGTGAAGAGATGGAGAAATAGAGGAGAATACATACAAGCATCCGATTTGGTGAATTGCATCTTTGCCTTTCCCATGGTTTGTTTTTGAACCAATATATTTACCCTTTATATTTTGGCCAAAACTAGTATAAAATGGATTTTCATACCTTATAACTATAGATCTATATTTAGTATTTAATCACATACATTATAACTGAAAATTATAAATCAAATTTTAAAATTTCATAAAATTACAAAACTTTTACTAATTTTGAATTCCCAAACAAGTAACATATATTTTTTTAAAGATTTTGTTTATTTATTTGACAGAGAGAGAGATCACAAGTAGGCAGAGAGGCAGGCAGAGAGAGAAGGGGAAGCAGGCTCCCCGCTGAACAGAGAGCCCGATGCGGGGCTTCATCCCAGGACCCTGAGATCATGACCTGAGCCGAAGGCAGAGGCTTTAACCCACTGAGCCACCCAAGTGCCCCCAAAACAAGTAACATCTTATGGGGAGATCTGCCATTACTTTGCCGGACTTTTCCACTGCAACCGTGCTAATAAAGCTTTCTCTGTGAACAGGGTGATCTGATTAACAGCTTTTATAACAACCACCAGTTCAAACCAAGGAACAACTATTGAGCACTAACCATGTGCAAAACACTGTGTTTATTCCTCTCAACACCTCTAACCCACTTCTAAAAGTAGAGTACTCCAGAGTTTAATCCTTGATTCTTTCCTTCTCTGTAAACAGGGTGTTTTAAGATTCTGCGGGCTGATGACTGCCAACATTAAATTTCCCACACTGAATGCACATCTAAGCTTCTCACAGTTCATCGTAGTTCTTTCCTTGACCTCTTCATTTTTATGCTTTTTGTTTGTTTGTTTGTTTTTATGAGATGGGTTGGCATCTCAAACCCACACTCTCAAATCCTGTTCAGAATCGATTTCCCTCTCCCCATTTTCCTTTACTATGACCACTTCTACTCAAGCTCCTACATCCTTTGAAACTAATAGTTTCTCAACAAATTCCTTTCTTCTGCTTTTATTTTCCTATAAGTTGTTTTCCATACCACTACCAGAGTGATCCTTTAAAATGTAAGCAGGTTATGCACTCTCCTTGATTAAAGTCATCCTATAAATTACCTTCAAAATTACCCTGGTTGCAAAACCATACAGAATCTGGCCTTCACCTATCATGTTACAAAATTACCATTTTATAGGCCATGCTTTTTGTACACTTATTTTTCTATTTCTCAAATACATCAAGGTCATTTTCACCTTAGAATTTGTATCCTTGGTGTGCCTAGAATGATCTTTCCAGTGACTTTCCAGCTATTCAACTTAGCTTCACTGTCACTTCCTCACACAAAACCTCTTCTGACTGCCCAACTGAAAAGAGTCATGTTGTATTCTATTTTGAGTCTCTGTATCAGAGTTATCACTATCTAATGTATTTTGTTTGTTTTCTTTCTCCTTTCTACTAGGATGTATTTTGTTTAGTCAGTAGAGTTCCAGTATTTAAAGCAATAATTCATAATAATTTTCAAAATATCTGTTGAATGAATAAATGAATGATTTTCTTTTTTTCTCAGACTCCTCATCTAAGTAAATAGTACCCAGTTGCTTCAGAAAAAAATCTGAAAGCCATCCTCGATTCTTCTCTGATTCCCTAACCTAATACATTTGCAAATATTTTGGCCCCATTTCAGTAATTAACTCCAAGTCCTCCACTCCTATGCATCTCCACTAATCACTTCTAAACCCAGACCAATACAACCTCTTGTTTGGACTATCAGTTTTTTTGCTTTTTTTTTTTTTCCCTTCAGTTCCACCCTTGACAACCAAGATAATTAAAAAAATATATAAATCAGATCATATCACCCTATTGCATAAAATCTTTGGCAGTTTATGAACAGACTTGGAATACAACCTGAACTCCTCACCATGGCTTATAATGTTGTCATGACCCAGGTCCTTCTGGATCTTTCCTTCTTGCTTATTCTGCTTCAGACACACTGGCCTTCTTTTGGTTTCTTGAATATGCTGCTTTGGACATGTTCCTGGTTTCTACCTTGGGATCTTTATTTGTTGTTCCTAGGACCTGGAACCTATTTTTTCTCAGAATTTCACATGATTAATTACTTATTATTCAGCTCCTAGCTCAAATATCAAAGTCTGAGAGTGAAGCACCAGTAACATCCTATCTAATATTTTCCACTGATACTATCTGATTCACTCTTTATTTTGTTACCCTACTTGATTTTCTACATAGCATGTGGTACTATCTGATTCTTTTTTTTACTTGTTCAGTGTCAGACTTTCTTAGTAAAAGTTATCTTAGAGCCTTAAATCCTTTTGCTGTTTAGAGTAGAACTAAGGGCTCATGTTGAAGGGTAATAAAATATAAAATAATGCTAGAAAGTAGTTTAGACACAGAATGAAATGAGCTTTAAATACCAAGATAAAAATATAAGCTTTATCCCATGGATGATAAGAAGACATTGAAAATTTCAGAGCAAGTAATATAATGAAGAAAGTGTTTTATGGAGATTAGCTTGGATTTGTAGTTAGTACAGTAGACAACTTAGAGGGATGCTTTAATACTCCATTGTATACATGTGCAATAAATATGGGAATGAACAAAGAAAGGAACATTTAACTGACAGATAGTAATAATATAGAACTGGCTGAAGGGTTGGATTGAGGAGGAGAGGAGAGCATGAACCTTAAATCACCAGCCATAGAATTTTGGAATTTATATTATCAAAGCATACTTGTTCCCCATGTAAATTATTCCATTATTGAAAATGTAAACAACTGATCTTCTTTGTGTGAAGCTGAATTAGTTCTAGCTATGTAAAATAAAAACAAATAACTTTCTATCAAAAAACAAATAAAAGGTACTTTTATTAATTATTGCTATTTCAACGACATCAATTGCAATTACCATTTTATTTGCAATAATTTGACAGATGCCAAAGCAAGTAGGAGATTGTAAAAGCTAAATCATATATTCTCATAGCTATCTTAGATTTTCATAAGTACCTCGTTACCATCAAAATAAGCTCAATAAAACTTTTTGTAAGAGATGAGTAAGCAAAAATTTGATATGTTATTTCAATATAAGAAATATATTACTATAAGGTTCTGTTTAATTTTTATATAAAAATAATAACTTTAGTCTTCCATTTCTTTATAATGAACTATAACTTAAGCCAAAGATTCTATGAGCCAAATTTTTTCTTCTCTTAAAATACTCCAGCTAGAATATTTACATGAAAACCCAGCATATCTATTAGATTTCCAGAAAATTCAACCAAACATTTCTTGAAATTTTCCTAATTCCCACTTGTAAAGAATAGGAGTGATATTGACTGAGTGTAATGCTTCACTATATCAACTGTTACCAAGAATGAGGACAGGGGCCCCTGGGTGGCTCAGTTGGTTGGGCAACTGCCTTCGGCTCAGGTCATGATCCCGGAGTCCGGAGATCGAGTCCCACATCGGGCTCCCAGCTCCATGGGGAGTCCGCTTCTCACTCTGACCTTCTCCCTTCTCATGCTCTCTCTCACTCTCTCTCTTTCCTAATAAATAAATAAAATCTTAAAAAAAAAAAAAAGAATGAGGACAACTGATGCCTCCTTTATGAAACCCAAATCACTCAAGACTTAAAATCGACTTTTAATAACATAAATTTGCAAGAACTCTGTTTAAGTATTCAGCTTATCCAGAAAACATAAGCATAATATAAACAATTATAATTTTAAATTAAATTTCATGAATAAAAATGTCAAACCATCATTAGAAATACAGTATATTAAGTACTTCTTAACCTATAATAAATGCCTTTTTTATTGATGTTTATCTTTTTAAACTAAAATATATTTTGTCTCGTAATATATTCCTTATTTATTGTCTTGAATGTTACATATTACAACCATATAACTGGCAAATAAATATAATTTTATTTTCTCTCTTCAATTTTTTTATGCCTTGAATATATTGCTTTAACATAATTACAGTGGTGGTTATTACTGCAACAGTGATCAAAAGTGGTGATAGGATACGTTCTTGTTTTATTTGTGACTTTAATGAGAATGCTGGAATCTTTTTCTATTAAGCATAAGACTAGTTCTTTCGGTTGTACGTATCCACATAATGTATACATGACATATAAGCCTGCTAGTTAGAATCTAATTTCAGTTGCTGTAACATACAGACCACACATATTCATGGATTATGCAAAATAAAAGTTCATTTCTTGATTGACGGTGTGCGGAGAAGTTTTAAGGGGATTGACGCCTGCTTGTTGCACTGTTCTACAACCTCACCCTCACTTCTCAGGTGCAGAATGTTTCACAACCACACCGACATTTCAGAAATGGAAGGGAGGAGAAGGTTGCATCAGACGTATTGCAAGCATCTGTAGAAGAAGCAACCCAAACTCAGGTTTCTATGATCTTAAAAAAAAACCAGTTTTTCAGTATCCCCACACCGAACTGAACACTTAGCTCAATTCAGAGAGGAAAGAGGAAAGAAGAGAACATTACAGTTGGGGTTAACAATTTAAGCAATGGTTCTAACGTTTGTATTTTCCAGACTCCTATGATTTTTTTCGTAAATAAATACAGCTCATAGAATCCTGTACTATCCCAATTCCGACGTAGCAGAAAGCATGGTAAGAACATATGAAGTAGAGGAAAGAATATTTAAACGAGGTATCTTCATTAAAAAGGCATCCTTTCTCCTGGAGCTGTGGCTGCACTATACAGCGCTGACGGTGGTTTGTGAATCCACCTCTCCATATTCTAGGTCAGGTGCCCATTTCAGCATCTGCTACATATTTTATTCTGCCTGTTTATAAAAATAAGAAAATGAGAAACAAATCACCTGAAAGGCCTTCGGTGTCTTGTTAAAGTAAACTTGAAGGGAGAAGACATGTAGAACAGTATTTCCAAAATACCTTCTAGGGGGTTGAACATCAGGAATAGCTTGGAACCCCAACATGGTTCTGATTTACAACTTAATAACTTCATTTTTTAGGGGTAAAGTGGGGTTCTCATTAAAAGGCTGGAATACTACCATTTTCTATGAATACCAATAATTTAAATTCATGACTTCTGTATTCATGCAGTTCAACTTAATATGAATCGTGCTTAGTGTTTAGGAAGGTTATGACTTGAGGGTGTACTGAGCTTTATAACAAACAGATGCTAAAAAGTAACTGGCCTGTGTGTTACTTTTATGAATTGGAGTCTGATATATATATATATATATATATATATATATATATATATATATATTACCTTTCTTGGCAACCTGTATACCAACAAAGACAATTTTTTTTCTTAAATTAAAAAAATACGGTAGGAAGAAGATGCATACTTTAAAAGCAAACATATAAAAAGTTATTGTTTACAAAGGACAAATTTATTTTATTTTATTTTATTAAAGATTTATTTATTTATTTGATACAGAGAGAGAGATCACAAGTAGGCAGAGAGGCAGGCAGAGAGAGAGGGGGAAGCAGGCTCCCTGCTGAGCAGAGAGCCGGATGCAGGGCTCAATCCCAGGACCCTGAGATCATGACCTGAGCCAAAGGCAGAGGTTTTAACACACTGAGCCACACAGATGCCCAAAAAGGACATTTTTTTAATAGTGACAGTCATATTTTGGAATTTGAGGTATATTGATAGTGATTTCTTTGACTTAGACACTGGTATGTTTATCACAGAGAAACAATGTTTTAGAAAATGTTACTAACTGAAAATACACTAGAAGAAAACTAAAGCAGGAAAATATGACATGTTAGGAATGTAATTTAAATGTTAACTGTTATTTATTTATTTGTTTGTTTATTTTTAAAGATTTTATTTATGTATTTGACAGAGAGAGAGATCACAAGTAGGTAGAGAGGCAGGCAGAGAGAGAGGGGGAAGCAGGCTCCCTGCGGAGCAGAGAGCCCGATGCAGATGTGGGGCTCGATCCCAGGACCCTGAGATCATGACCTGAGCCAAAGGCAGAGACTTTAACCCACTGAGCCACCCAGGTGCCCAGTTAACTGTTATTTAAATATAATACTAAAATTGCTGGATGAAGAACAATGGGCATGACTGGAAGTATTAAACATCTGTTGCATGAAATTGGATACTCCTTTATGAAATTATGTTCCAGAATATTTAAATGATGACCATTGGTGGTTTTTATTTATATGAATTTGGTACTTATAAAAGCTTTCCAGATGGGTAACATATCACTAAGTATCTTATTAAAATTATATAATTTTCACTTTTGCTATACTGTTCTCCTAATTTTGATTATTAAACAAAGTTTAAAAGGGGTCCTTGAAGGAACATGAGCTTAAAATTTTTACCGATAGGTTAGGTTTTATTATGAATGTGCTCATAACTATTTTCAAGGGAAAATATTAGTTATCGAACTATTAAGAAGCTTAAAACTCTTCTCAAATATTATTATGAAAATTCTCTTTAGATGTTTTGAATTTATAGTTTAAACTTTGAGCAAAGAATACTTATTACATTGATGGCTTCACTGATGGGTTCTTTAAAATATTTGTCTAAATAAAAGAGGACAGAACTCTTTCTAACTTGTGAAATGAGGACATTACCTTGTTATTCAAATCAGATAAAAACATTGCAAGAAAAGAAAACTATAGGCTACTCTTCCTCACAAACTAGATGTAAAAATCTTCAATGAAATATTAGTGTGTCAAATCCAAAATTATTTAAATTATTTTAAAAATTCTTTAGATTTAGATTTGGATTTGGGGTAAGTTTTCTTACTGATATGAAGGGTCAATGTCTATGAGTAGCCAGGTTGGCTTATACTCCCCATGACTTGCAGGAGAGTGCTTCATAACTCTCAGACATCTGCTGTTGCTTATTAAAATCATTTATTCAGAAATCTTTAACATCTAAAAGGTCACTGGATGCGGTCTATATAATCAGTGAGGGGAAGGTCAAAACAGTCCTTTTGTATAATCTCTAATGAAATCTATACTTACTATGGTATGTAGGTTGTAAGGGAAAAAAGAGCTGGAGACTGAACTGGGAGAGGACTTCAGAAGTCAGATGAGTGTAACGTACATTATTCCATTATCCTATCCCTAGGTTTTTTCACTGGGCTGGACTTAACTATGCCATCCAGTGCCTCCATGGTGCTGGGAAGCACTGACAATTCAGTAGTCTACCCCTAGATTTCTATTTTATTTTATTTTTTTATCCCAAGATTTTTTTTTTAAGGATGGGAGAGAGGGTGGGTGGCTGAGGAAGAGGGAGAGAGAGAAACTTAAGCAGTCTCTCCGCCCAGCATAGTGCTCAATATGGGGCTTCATATCACAACCCTGAGATTTTGACCTGAGCTGAAATCAAGAGTCAGATGCCTAACCGACTGAGCCATCCAGGTGCCCCTCTCCCTATATTTCTTTAAGATAGAGGGGCTCTGTCTTCTCTACATGACCATGGAATTAAGGAAATTCACAGTTAATTAAGTATGGGTCCTCCCTACAGTAGCCCAGTAAACTGAGTTTTACGGATACGTTACAAGAGCTCTTTCAACTGCTAAATTAAAATTCCTGAGCATAAACATTTTAATTTTAGGTTTTAATATAATTTTTAAAAGATATATAATATATGCCTCAGACTACTCAATCTATTCACATAAAATAGTATAATTTAGTATCTGCCTCAAAAGTTCAGATTCAAAGTAAAAAAACAAATACAAAACCAAAAAATACCTACCAACACACACATATCCATATACATTTTCTGGATGTCTCAGACATACCATTAGAAACATTTTTATAGGGACGCCTGGGTGGCTCAGTTGGTTGAGCAACTGCCTTTGGCTCAGGTCATGATCCCGGCATCTTGGGATCGAGTCCCACATCGGGCTCCTTGCTCCGCAGGGAGCCTGCTCCTCTCTCTGCCTCTGCCTGCCTCTCTGCCTGGTTGTGTTCTCTCTCTGTTAAATGAATAAACAAAATCTTAAAAAAAAAAAAAAAAGAAACATTTTTATAACTTTAGGTACACAGAGATAACTTAGTCTAGAAGAGGCCCTGCAGTTTAGGTTACTGAAAAAGATCCTTATATTTGTTTGTTTTTCTAGTAATATTCATATTCTCCCAAAAGGCAAAGTAGTTCATTTCACTACCTTTTCTTCTCCCCGTGCCATATATCAAATATTACAGAAGCTTCTGTCATTGGTTTGTCTTTATCATGGAACATTGATTATTTTTTCACTTATCCCTGTTTCTGAAAGATTGTACTGCTGAACCACATTGTTTTTAACTACCACTTTTTAACTATCACCAGATTTAATTTAAGGCGCCACTTCTCTTCCTGATCTTTCCTTATTTCTCTCCACTTTTCTCATTACAATAACAATGACTTTCAAGTATTGGTACTACTCTTTTTTATTGACTTACGACTCACACACAATGTTGTGTTTGTTTCAGGTGACAATATAGTGATCCAATATTTTTATACACTATGAAATGATAACCACAGTAGGTGTAGTTACCATCTGTAACTATACAAAATAATTATAATATTCTTGACTATGCTGTACATTTTTATATCCTATGACTTATTTATTTTATAACTGGAAATTTGTACCCCTTAATCCCCTTTACCTATTTTGCCTGTCTCCCTACCCTCTTCCCCTCTGGCACCAGTTTGTTCTCTGTATCTATGAGTCCATTTCTGTTTTGCTTCATTTATTCCGTTTTTCAGATTCCACATTTAAGTGAAAATATACAGTAGTTGTCTTTCTCTGTCTGACTTATTTCACTTGTCATAATACCTTCCAGGCCCATCTCTGTTGCTGCAAATGGTAAGTTTTCATTCTTTTTTATGACTGAATAATATCACACTATATGTATATGTATACATCCTCTTTATACATTTTTTTCATCAATGGGCACTTAAGTTGCTTCCCTATCTTGGTTAATATAAATAATGCTGTTACGGACATAGAGGTACATACATTTTCTCAAATTAGTGTTTTCATTTTCTTCAGAAAAATACCCAGTAGTGGAATTGTTGGGCCATTTGGTAGTTCTATTTTGGATTTTTTTTTTTTTTTTTTTTTGAAGAAGAAGAAGACTCATACCATTTTCCATAGTGAGTGCATTATTTACATTCCCATCAATAGTACCTGAGGGTTCCCTTTTCTTCCCATCCTCAACACTTATTTCTTGTTTTTTTGATAATGGTCATTCATGAGGTGGTTTCTCTTTGTGGTTTTGATTTGCATTTCCCTGATGAAGAGTGACGTTGAACATCTTTTCACGTGCCTATTCGCCATCTGTATGTCTTCTTAGATCAATGGAACAGAATAGTCCAGAAATAAACCCATGCTTATCAGCTCAATTAATCTACAACAAAGGAGGCAAGAACATACAGTGGGGGAAAGACTATCTCTTCAATAAATTGTGTTCAGAAAACTGAACAGCTACATGCAAAGGAATGAAACTTTATCTTATACTATATATCTTATACCATTTTCTTATACCATATACAAATCTTTATCTTATACCATATACAAAATCATTATCTTATTCCACATACAAAAATAAACTCAAAATGAATTAAAGATTTGAATGTAAGTCCTGAAACCCTAAACTCTTAGAAGAAAACATAGTAAGCTCTTTGACTTGGCCTTAGCAATGTTTTTTTGGCTATGTCTCCTCAGACAAGGACAACAAAAGCTAAAATAAACAAATGGGACTACATCAAATGAAGATTTTGTACAGCAAAACCATGAACAAAACAAAAAGGCTACCTACTGAATGAGAGATAATACTTGCAAATGGCATATCTGATAAGGGGTTGATATTCGAAGTGGAAAGGGTTATTTTTTTATTTTTTTTTAATTCTATTTATTTATTTGACAGACAGCAAGAGAGGGAACACAAACGGGGGAGGGGGAGAGAGAGAAACAGTCTCCCCGCTGAGCAGGGAGCCTGATGCAGGGCTCAGTCCCAGGACCCTGGGATCATGACCTGAGCTGAAGCCAGATGCTTAAAGACTGAGCCACCCAGGCGCCCCAGGGGTTGATATTCAAAATATATTAAAACTCATACAACTCAATAACAACAACAACAGCAACAAAAATGAACTTGAGTTAAAAATGGACAGTTGATGTGAATAGCTATTTTTCCAAAATATTTACTTACTTTATAATTTAAGAGTGTGACTTTTGGAATTAGACATGCCTGGTTCTTTCCAAAACACTTATTAATTTAACAAATACTTGTTGAACCCTTACTATGAACAAAGAACTATGCTAAATTCTGCAGACATAGCCTCCTGTAAGTGTGCCATCCCTAATGGAATTTCAGCTGGTGATGTTGCAATGTAATGTTATATAATATTTTAGAGATAGCCTAATTTTTCTAAGCCTCAATTTATACCACTATAATGAGGATAATAATATGGATCACAGGATTGTGCTCAAAATTAAACATGATTATATATGAAAAGTGTTCATTTTAGTGTTTACTATATTAAGCACTCAATGAATTATGATTATCAATTTATTATTGCTATTAAATTTTTATTACTTTTATATACATATTTCTAAACCTCATGACAATTTTAAAAGTATTACAAAATCCTTTCTTTACAGATAAGTTGACCAAAGCTGAGATAAGTTGTTCTCTTCACTCAGGATTACGGTCAAAATGTCAGCCTGAACAGCCATGATCCACCAGGTGGGACACCACTTTGCCCACAGTCACTAACCTAAGAACACCTTATCTCCTGCAAAGACACAGGCTCTTTCCTCTGTCTTCAGAACTCAGATCTGATGTCATCTCATCCAGAAAGGCTTCCTGACTCCTAGGTAAGATAATATACATTTTTTAATTCTATAGTGATTTTATGTACATATTTCAATTATGCTATCCCTTTAAGTCCTCAGATTTTATGAGTTGGGTTCTCTTCCTTACCTGGCCAGGAGCTTTTTGTAGCCCTCAGTCTAACTCTGTATCTGTGTGTCCCCAGGACCTTTCCCAATGCCTGGCAGGTAATAGTATCTTAATAAATGTTTGCTGAATTGAATTGAAAATAATCATGACATTTATATCTGTAACACTTTACATATTGATTAAAAGACATTATGCATCTTTATCTTTGTGGTAAACAGCAAATCCCTTTCCACATTTAGATAGCTATCCTTTTTTCTGTATGTTATGTACTTGAGACTATCTTGGTTTATTCATAAGTATCTGTATCTGATAACTTGAAATCCTGACATTTCTTCTTTCCAATATCCTCTCACTCTATCTTTCTGCCTGGTTGAAATTAATAAATCAACCTGTTATCAGTCTTGTTGAGAACTGATAACTAAAGCCAGAAACTTGTAATTCCATCATGTTGTGCTTCAATATCTAGTCCATCCATCAAAATAACTTAAACTCTGTGCTGTGAATTTACTTCATGGCATGCCATGGGGATTGTGTGATACTCATTTACCACAGAAATGCTAATTCCTTATGTTTATTCCATACTAGATTGTATGTAGAACATTATAGAACAAAAACTTTATATAGTGCCAGCATTTTCACAGACAAGCCTATTTTCTTCATCAGTAGGAAAATATCTATGGTATATTAAACTATTTTGAGTTCAGGGCCAGTGGAGCTTTTGACAAGTGTAGGTTTCCCATTTTAGACTCGACTTTTCCTCCCACTCCCTTACAAACAAATCAATATTAAGATAATCAAAATTCTTTTCTAAGACAGATTTTCCACATCCCTTCTCAGTCTTCAATATAATTTTGGTTCATTTTAGAACTAAAAGAAATAAATTTTTACTTATTTAACATACTTACTTTGCATCTGGTCAGCTTTAAATATTGTAGGAGGTGGTATAAAAATATTTTTAATAAAAATTCTATGTATAATACCACTTGAATTTACTTCATGTTATAAAATTAAAACACCACTCAAATATAGAAATGTAATTAATAAAGAAATTGTCACACATAAGAAACACAGGGCAGTTTTACACACCTATATATGAGGGAATACACTTATACACATTAAACAAATAGGAATATGTCAGTTGCAATAATAATTATCCTGCATACTCCAAGATACACTTCACACAGGGCAACTGATATAATTTCCCTTTATGTCTCATTTGCTTCTGCTACTTAGTGCTAAACAAGTCTACCAGGCAAGTAGTACAGAGCCTTTAAAATTTTATTAAAACTTTCTTAAATTTTTTCCTTATTATAAAAAAAACTTCTCTGTGTACTTATATTTTCCTTCTCTATTTGTAATATGATTTATTTGTACTGTCACCTTTTTTCTTTATCTGTTTTATTAGAGGTTTCAAATAATTGCTTTTTTAATTTTTAAGAACTATTTCCTCTTGTTTTTCAAAATTAATTTATACTATTTGTTTTTAATATTCTTTCTTCTACCTTCTTAAGATAGGTCTCTTGTTCTCTTCCAGGCTTCTTCAATTGACTACTTACCAATTTCTTTCCGTTACTTATTAAATTGATGAATTTAAGATTATAAAATTTTCACTAAAAGCTACTTAGCTGCATTTTATATTCACTGATATGCACTATTTCTGTTGCCTACAGTTCTTAAGATTTTGGAAACCTATTATCTTGTTCCTTATGAGATTGAGGAATATACCTATATCTGAGTTTTTAAACCCACCAGACTTTTATCTCTTTTTAGTTTTGTGCCACAACATATTCACATTATGGTGAGAGTAAATAGTCTATTATGTGAATTTTTTAGCTTTACTGATAATTCTTTCAAGAGTAGCACATGAAAATTATAAAGAAAATGCTCCATATATGCTTAAAAAGACAAATAATATCTATTGTTAGATAAAGTTTCCATTTGTAGAGGTTCATTAATAACTTAATCCAAACCTTCTGTAATATTAAATTTTGAGCTACCGTCTATAACTTTTTTATAGACATGCATAAAAGCCTCCTTGAATGATCAAGTTTTTATGAATTATTCTTGAAATTATGTCTGTTTTTGCTTTACATTATTTCAAAGCTATATTTTTGTGTGCCTAGAAAATCATGATTGTTATTATCTTTGTATCCTTGTGATATGTAGAATATGATTCAGTTTAAGGAATAAAATTTTCCATGGCAGCAAAGATTTATTTCTTTCTCATACAAAATCCATTGTAAATCTAGTGGATACCTTGGGGAAATTGTCATCTGTAAGATAACTCAGCAACCTCAAGTGATGTAGGCTCCACATGGCAAGTCCACTTTGTAAAACTATGGTGTCCAATATAGTAGGACTCATATTAGTTACTGAGCACTTGATATGTGGCTATCTGAACAAATATGGTATAAGCATAAAATACCCTGAATTTCAATGAAAGAATGCCAAAGATTTTATGAATAACTTTTATATTGATTACATATTGAAATGGCATTATTTTTGATATATTTGGGTTAAATAAGACATGCTATTTAAATTAACCTTATTGGTTTTGTATTACTTTTTTAAAAATTGGCTAAAAATATATTTTATAGCCATCTGTGTGGGTCACAGTATATTTCTATTGGCACCCTCTTCTCTTGGCAATCAAGAACAGACAGCCTGTCTTTGTGGCAAGAGAAGAGCCAGACTGGAGAAATCATGCATGGACTTTCCATTGCGTCAGCTCCTAAGGGATGCACATCTTTTTTCCTCTCATTTCATTACCTAGAATTACTCACATAGGACCACCTCACTGCAAAGGAAATGAAAATTGCAAGTTTCCATATGTCTAGAAGGGGAGGATAATAAGATATCTGTGAGCACTAGTAAGCCTAACACAATTTTTGTTGAATTATGCCTTTTGTTGTTGTGTACTGTGTCCATCTGTGTCTCTACTTTTTACTTTAAATTCAAGTTTATTTCTTTTTATATTTAATAGATCAGTTTTCCAAATTCACCTGCTTTTAACATTATTTCATTGGCTCTATTTTGAAAAGTGTTTTTCTGAAAGTTTTTTTGCTTAATGTATTCTTGTCTTTTTATTTTTCAAATTTTGAAAATATATATGAAAAGATATATGAGATATATCTTTACCTTTCATCTTGTTAGTGGATTAAACATAGTTATGTTTGGGTTTCCTTATTTAAATAGGTGGCTATAGCTAGTTTATATTTATTGTGATTACATATACTGTGGGATTTATTTTGTGTTTTCTATTTACCAGTTTTATTTTTTATCTTTTATTTTTAATTCTTTACTCCCTTTAGTTTTATGCACCTGGGTGGACAGATAATATATTCTCTTATCTCTTCCTCATGCTTCTGTTGTTTTAGAAGTAATAGAGCATATAACTCTTCTTACAACAGTTAGCTTTAAATATGTAATATGCTTTCCTAAATTTTTCTGACACAATGTAAAGTTATGCAACATTATCTCTTCAAAAGACAAGAAAGTTAATTGTCATAACCACTCTCTGAATAATCCCTCTCTTGTTGCTATTGTTTTAGAATCTTTGTCATTTTTTTTGCTCACCAGTTGGATACCATGTGTCTCATAAATCATTCTACCATTTTTCATCGTATTTTTCATATAACCACTCCTCACATCTGGGCTCAATTTTCCTCATGTGTAAATATATATTTTAATAAGTCTTTTAGTGTGTATCTGTTCGACTATGAACTCTCATTCTTTTTATGTCTGAAATTATCTTTCTTTTACTCATATTTTTATTTTTTTAATTTTTTAAAAATTTATTTTTTTAAATATGCTCTACACCCAATATGGAGCTTGACCTCACAACCCTGAGATCAAGAGTGGTGTGCTCCACTGACTACCAGCCAGCCACTCCACCAGTATTCTTAAATAATAATGCAGCTGGAAATAAAAATTTTAGTTGAATATTCTTTTCCTTTAGCATGTCATGCCAATGTCCTTTGGCATTTCTTATCATTGATAGTAACTATACTGTGAGTCTAATTGTCTCTAATCAGCTCTAACATGATCTTTTTTGGTGATCTGACTTTCCTCTCCATTTGAATTTATAATTGTTTATCTTTAATTCCTGATAATTTGCAGTTTCAATATATAATATAACTAGGTAAGAATTTATTTTATTTATCCTGCTTGGAACTCAGAATGCAAATAACTTCTCAGGACTCAGGCCTTTCACTCAGCTCTTGTTTTCTTAAGTGATTCTCTACAATTCATTCATGTTTTTTAGATTCCTATTGGAGGTGGTGCCTATCAGTTTATCTTTCAAGTCTCCTAATTCTCTTTTGTACTTTTGACATTTAATTGCCTCTCAATACTGGATTCTATAGAAATTCCTTATTATCTGTATTTCACCAAGTTTCTGACTGTGTTCAGCCCTATTCTGTTAGTTCTCTTTTAGAGATAGCATTTTGACTTGTCAGATTCTCAATTTATTTACTTTTTGATACCTGTTTTTTGGTATCATTTATGCCTTTTCAACTTTGGAGAAGCAATTCCTTTATTTAGCTTTCTAAAGGTTCTAGACATTAAAAAAAAATCTTTTCAAAAACTTCAATTATTTATATTTCATCTGGAATGAATCCAGCTCCCAACTGCTGATATTTTGAGCTATCATTTTCACTTGTGGTTTTGAATACCTTGATTCTTTAACCTGCTATTTCATTTAATAGATTGTCATGAAATTTTTACATGTCATTAAATATTCTTCTAGATTTACTGTTAATACAAACGCTATTGCACTCTCAGCTTTAATGTGTTTAGAAAGTTTTATTAATGTAGAGTCCCAATGCACTTTTTACACATAAATTGTTACAGATAATTTGATTATTTTATTTATTCGTAGAATTGAAAGATTTGACCCAGAGTCGAACATACTTAGAAATGTTTTATTGGGTATATTTTCAACTTGCCTAGAAAATTGTCTTGGTTTTCTCTTCTGCGTTACAGATTTTATGTCAAACAAGTTAGTGCAAATAAAGTAGAACATGATAATAAACATTAACAAGATGAAAGATTTTCCTAGACTATCACTGATAACTAGAGAATTTTCCATTTAAGAGCTGAAGCCAAGTTGCTATCAAAGGAGTCAATTTAAGTATAAAGAAAGATGTAAACTTTCTTTAAGTATAAAGAAAGATGAGCCTGGGTGGCTCAGTTAGTTAAGTGTCAAACCCATGATTTCAACTCAGGTCATGACCTCATTCATGGGTTGTAGACTAGAGCCCCGTGTCAGGCTCCATGCTCAGTAGAGAGTCTGCTTGGGATTCTCTTTCTTCCTCTCCCTCTGTCGCTCCACCCACTTGAGCTTTTTCCCTCTCAAATATTCAAATAAATCTTTAAAAAAAAAGAATAAGGAAAGACACAGTCGTGGAATTAGTTATCTCATTAAAGTGTATCTGACATGATGAGATACCACTTCACATCTGTCAGAGCAGCTAAAATTAACAGCACAAGAAATAACAGGTATTGATGAGGATGCCAAGAAAGGGGAACCCCCTTACACTTATGGTGGGAATGTAAACTAGTACAGCCACTCTGGAAAACAGTATAGAGTTTCCTCAAAAAGTTAAAAATGAAACTACCCTATGGTCCAGCAATTGCACTACGAGGTATTTAACCAAAGAATACAAAAATATGGATTCAAAGGGGTATAGGCACCCCGATGTTTATAGCAGCATTATCAACAATAGCCAAACTATGTAGTAGCAAAAAGAGCTACTACACCTGGGTGTGAGGGGTGACTGATTATATACTTTAGAGTTGGGGGTAAGGAAAAACGGAGGTTTTCAAAAGAATTTTTGTATGCTAAAGAGGACCAAAAGATATTGGAGGCCTTGCTATTGTCAAGTTAAGGCTGTTTTTTCCTCTAGTAAGGCATTAACATTAAGACAGTTGGGAGTTTCCTTCTGGAAGTCAGGTTATTGTGTTTTGATTTCTTTTTTAAATTTAAAAGTCAATTAGCCAAGGTATAGAACATCATTAGTTTTTGATATAATGTTCAATGATTAGTTGAATATCTCATCCAGTGCTCATCATATCACGTGCCCTCTTTAATGCCCATCACCCAGTTACCCCATCCCCCACCCACCTCCCTTTCCACAACCTTCAGTTTATTTCCTGGAGTCAAGAGTCTCATATGGTTTGTTTTCCTCTCTGATTGGAAGTCAAGTTATTGATAAGAATGCTTTTTTCTTGTAAATCACTAAGACATATTGTAAGCTGAAGGAGACTCCTGTCTTGTTGGACTGTGATCTGTGTTAGTTAACCATTTGTGTTTCCTTACATGAGCTTTAGGGCAGCCAGAAGTGCCTGAGGAATGTCACACATATCCCGCCTGGGAGTTGGGCAGTGGAGTGGGGGGGTGAGGGGGTTATGTGGCGGTCCTGAGGTGTCAGCTTGTGCTTTGTCTTTGGCTTGCCTTCTGCTCCCTCATCACATTGAGAGTTTTCTCTCTAACATTAGGAATGAATAAAGGGTACATCATATCCATTCAACATTGTATTGAGCATCCTCGCAAGTGAAATGAAGCAAAAAACAAACAAAACAAAGAATTAAAAAAAGAATTGTAAGGATTGAACAAAAATAATAATGTCAATATTAAGAAACAGTATGCCTTTGTGTGTAGACTCTAAAGATGACTATTATAATTCATAAGAGAGTATAGCAGTTTCTGATACCAGGCAATATAAAACTTCAACTATATTTTCATATTTCAGAGTCAGTTCAAAAACACAGTTTATTAGAGATATCCTTGAAGTGCTGAAAGATACAACTCCTGTTATTCAAACAGAAAAAGATGCATTTAGAAATGCTCTGAGTAAAAAAGTATGATTAAAAGTCACCTACAAGCAAAATTCAACCCAAGGTTTGTTTGAAGAGTCCTTTATAGTAGAAACTCTAAATGGATCACAGTGGTCCTATTGTGGAAAATAATCAGACCTGCGAGAGACCAAATGACAATGAAAGAGAAGAAGGAGAAGTCAGATTTATTCTGCGCCGGTGGACCCAGATGAGCTCCTGCTCGAAGTTCTGGGCCCCGGGCAACGGGTTTTTAGGGCTTTTATAGGGGACTGCAGGCAGTCAGGTTCCAGGCTGACTGCTGACTGCTGGTAGGTGGGTTTAAACTGGCAGGGGCTGCTTTAGGGGGGAGCAGTAATGCAGGGAGCCTGTGGTGGGAAGCCTGTTTACAGAAGCAGAAGCGTCTGGTTATCTCTTGCTCCCAGTAGGGCTTCTGGTTATCTCTAGCTTATTAGTAACTTTCCATCTGCTGGGGCCTCCTGGCCTGGGCCTACTCTGGGTAATTTTCCTCTTCAGTCCTAGCAAATACGTTAATTGCAGAAAGTGGCTCAGAACAAAAAGACTAAGAGTTTGGCTTCGCCAAGAAAGCTAGGTAACTTTAGACAGAGCCTCATCTTGAAAATAATTGTAGGCATTACTATTGGAACATTAGCAACATTTAATTAATTAGAATAAAATCGACAAAAGGCAAATGAGGTGTTTGAGAGCATCATACTGCCAAAGTGCAACCAGCCTGAATTAAGAGCGAGACTCTTCAAGGTGTTGACCTGAAGTTTCCTAAATTTCTATTGGCAAGAAGTGGCTGAAGAGGAAAAAGAAAAGGAAAGGGATAACCTGGAGGGTGACGTCAAAAGGACAGGGACTGAAAGCTACTCCTAGCTAGCAAGCATAACAAGATTCTAAGGAACATTTTCTATCTTCCAGATATGCTCTCTTGGCCAAATTTGCCTGCAGAAATTCACAATTGCTATGGATCAGTGACTGCTCTGTGCCTCCCTTTCTCCTTTCTGAATGGGAGGGTTTGTTGTGATCATTACAACTGTATTTCTGAGGTTGTTATGTCACCTTATGTACTTAAGGTTGTCAATTCACACATAGATACACACTTTCACGTGATCTGTTCCCATTTTATTCCTTCAGAATTTATAGGAGTGTATCCGTGTGGGCCACGTTGGGAAAGCAGATGCCACTCTGTCTTCCAAGAAATAGTAGTTTTAATACAGGGAGTTGGAGGTTTACACATCTGTTGAAATGGACTGGGGAGTAAAGGTCAGAAACAATGCTGCTAGAGGTTACAAAAATTACATTGTAGTTGATGATGTCTGCTGCCTACAAGCTTCAAACAGGTAATTTGTAGAAACTCACTTAGATGTTATTAACTTGAATGATATCAGGAAAACCTGCGCATCCCAGGTGCCTAGAGCACTGAGATGGAGGATTTATAGGAATTCATTTTCCTATGGAAATGCACGTACCTCCTAGGTGCTCTCTGCTTTCAAATGCCATTCCAAACTAAGGGCTGCTTCTTCTTTTTTTTTTTTTTTTTTTTGTCTTTCAAATCTGAATTGAGAGCCTCTCATTGTTAGATCTTAACCTAGGACTACAGTGGAAAGGGATTCTCCTGATTCAGAGGAGAAGGTAAAGAATGAATAGGATGAAGAATTGATAACAATCTGATAAATAGGCAAAAAACAAATGCTGATGTAGAGGGAAGACATATATAATTATTTTAGAGTGCTTTGCTAGTGCATTTTCTTAGCTTTTGACACTTAAAAATATCAGCCTGAAATAAGTCATCTGTTTAGCGTAATTAGAAATCATCAATGCAATCTCTTTTGATATCAAGATATTTTAAGTGACTTTGACATATAACCATTTCACAGTTTGTTCTCAAGGACAACCAAGGGAAGTCCAAGTAGTGAAACACCACAAGAAAAAAAAAAAATAAAACGTGTGTAAGCATAACAGATGAGCCACGGTAACTTTAGGTCAAGAATTTTAAAAGCAAAACTTCAGTGTTTGCCGAAGCTCTGGTTGAAGCATTATTCATACTGCTGTTTTAAAATGTCTCATAGATTTTTAAAATATTAATTTGGAAAATCACTCTTTGATGGGATTTCAAGAGTTATAAATCTCATCTTTATTTTCAAGACAGTAAAAAAAAAACCCTGAAAACTTCAACTTTTGCTTTAGAAAACTGAAAAATATTTATACTATTTGACCCAAACACTTGTTCTTATAGAGTAATGTCACCATCTTGTGGTGTTTTAAGATATTGCTGCTGAAGGCATTAAAGGATATTTTTGTATCTATTAATAATAGGAAGTTACGACTTTTTTAGTACTAGTCTCTCATTCAGTATGATATGTATTTAGCCAATGCATAAGCACTTGTGTTTCAATCTTAATATAAATATCTGCTTCAAAACAGATTTTAAAATTATTTTGTGTTTAGGAAATGCCGATTACACAGAAGCCTTTTAGTAAATGTAATACCACCTAAAACTTGTTTGCTTGCTTCTATTTCAATGTAAATTGCATAAGAATAGAAACATTGTCTTGTTCAGAGATTAATCTCCCAGGTTTACAAAGCAGTGCCCTGCAGAGTGGGCCCAACAAATACCTGATGAATGCAAATGTGAATAAATGGATGCTTTAAATCTCTTGTGAATATTTTAAGACAAATTAGCTTCAGAATTTTCCTAGTTTGCTAACAAACCATGCAAATAAAAACTTTGTTTTTTCAAACAACCAAATTTGGTATGCTCTGAGAGATTTTAGTGTTTTTGTTTTGTTTTGTTTATCAAGACTTTTGTAAAGTGACTTAGTTCAGTAAAATATTGATAACTCGATTTGGTTTTAATTAATTCCATTAGAAAATATGCAGGTATGTTATAAATTATTCTGGCTCACCATAAAATGTAGAGGAAAGAGTGCAGCCCTTGGAGTCAAGGAGACCAGTTTATACTTCTGGCTTTGCTGGTGGTGTGATTTGGGAAACTAAACCGTCTGAGTTTTGATTTTTTTCCTCTTCCAATATTAGAGATAATAGTTACCTCTTTCGTAGTACCCAGGTAAACTAGAAATGTGAGTTTGTATTAATTTGAGTATTTGACTATTCAAAACCAACAGACTGCCTCCTCCTGGATAAACATGGAAGATGTTGTTTTAACACTTGTTGAAAAAATGTATTTAAAAACAACCAATTAATATTTATTCTGGATTGAAACTCCAGTTAAGTCCAAACCCTGACATTTATTAAAAAAGTTTTCAACTAATATAATTTTGGGAATCTTGTAATGTCAGCAATTAATTAATTTTAGTATCATATCTTAAAAACATAGAATGTCATTATTCATTATTTTTTTTTAAGATTTTATTTATTTAGTTGAGACACAGAGAGAAAGAGAAAGAGCATGAGCAGGCGGGAAAGGTAGAAGGGGAGGGAGAAGCAGACTCCCCACTGAGCAGGGAGCCCAATGCCGGACTCCATCTAGGATCCTGGGATCATGACCTGTACTGAAGGCAGACGCTTAACTGACTGAGTCACCCAGGTGTCCCTATCTACACAGATTTTTTTTTCCCACATTAGGTTGAAAACAATCCCGGCTCTCTTGAACACCTTCACATCACTGGACTCCTAGTACTGATGCAATACCCCATTGTAAATGTGTGCTGTAGTTCAGTTAGCCAGTCACCTGTAGTTGAGGATTCTAGTTTCAGTGTCTCAACAGTATAAATAATGCTTTCATAAACATCCTTTTTTTTTTTAGATTTTACTTATTTATTTGACAGAGAAAGAGAGAGATCTCAAGTAGGCAGAGAGGCAGGCAGAGAGAGAGGGGGAAGCAGGCTCCCCACCGAACAGAGAACCCAATGCGGGGCTTGATCCCAGGACTCTGAGATCATGACCTGAGCGAAAGACAGAGGCTTTAACCCACTGAGCCACCCAGGCGCCCCAAAATGTCATTATTTTTAATAAGGTACAATACATTTTCAATCATACAAGGTATTTTTCTTCTATGAAAAATTGTCATCTTCATGCTGAATAAGCAAAATTCATGATATAATAACTTTTTTTTCAGCCATCATCCCTTTAAAATGCACTAATTTGGGGTAAAAATTCCCTGGCGCTGTATAAAAGCTTTGGTTGGTCCCTCATTTTTTTCTGTTTGCTTATAGATAAGTCTTTCAAGACATTTTAATTTTCAAATGCTATATTAATTTAGTAGTTGGAATTTCAAGTTCTTCACAAAAATAAAAACCTCGAACTTGACTTGAGGTTTGCTCTTCTTCCCTCAGAGTTATTCCAGATTTTCCACGGCTACCTTACATTTTGTCTTCAATTATATTCAAGGTAGAGGGAGGGAGATTTAAGGTAATTGCATAATCTCTATTTGTGGATCCTTTCTAGCTTCCCATGCCTGGCAGCTGGTTAAAGCTCTCTCCAGGGCTCTTTGGGGGATTTTTGCTGTCTTTCCCCCTTGACCTTCCCTCATGGATAACCATTTCTGATTCTCAGGATATCAGGAATTATACTTCCAGCTTCTTAGTGGTCCCCAGTTATATGAGACACTCATCTCTAGAAAACATTTGTGCAACTCATGTCTGAAAAGTCTGAGTGTAAACCCATCTCATGGCAATGGTACTCAGATCTGCCCCCAAACATCTATCAGCTTTCTCCTTGGTCTCTAGATTTTCCATATAGGAGTCTTATCCCAGTTTAAAGGTAGCTTTGACTTTATCAGACATTAGTCAGACTTGGGTCTCCCATGTCTGCAAATTTTAGGGAACTTACATCTGAGCCCTACCCAAGAGGCCTCCTGCAGCTTGAAGGGAGAGGAGGCCTCACATTTCCTCTTTGACAAGGCAGAAGGCTCAGAAGGAGGCACAAGCCCTCATCAAAGAAAATTTCCTTGCAGTGCTTCCACTTGATTATTTTTATTCTCAAGGTAGATGAGAGGAGTCAAAAATCCTAGAAACAGTTCTCATAATTACCTTTTGGAAGATTAGATTTTGGTTGGACAACTTCCGTTAGGATGTCATATCTATTACAGTTTATGCTTCAGTGTAAAATTATATGTATTTTTTAGAGTCAGTTGTACATCTTCTGATCTAAAGTTTCAAACTATGCTGTGGGAAACTAATACCCTAGTAAGCAAAGAGCTGCTTCAATATTGATATCTCCAAGATCTGGACAAAACTAAATCCAAGGGACATAATTAATTTGTAGCATTATCCTTTGGTAATAGTTGTTTCTCACTATCAGCATATGTGCAATTGAAGTTTGATTTTAAGATGAGTGATTTCACACACATTATAGATATATGACATACGAAAAATTACTTCTGTCCATTTCAAAGAAGAGATCAATTACAAAAGATTATCAAAGACCAAGTAGAAAAAACATACTTGATGTTTATAAGAGGCCATCAACTGCATAAGTAGACATTTAATGATGTGTGAATCAGGTAGCAGAAATGAGAAAATTCTGTGTGAAATGTAATGATATAAATTGAATTACAGAATTAAAGTAAAAGAGCTTAATCAGGAACATTTATAAGTACAATGAGTCATTAAACTGCCAACTGTCTGACAGAGCCTAGGCTGCAAAGACATCTTTTGCCCTTTTATAGAATTCTGTAGGGACAGATCTTATTGAAGAGATTTTAGAAGAAAAAAAAATCAATAGACTTTTAAAATTCTGAAGTGATTATTAGGCTGGATTAATATGGTTGTCTTTTTAAGAATTTAAGACAAAAGATAAGGCAACTTAATTAAATGTCCACAAGCTTTCACAACAGTAAATACTCACACATTCTGAAACCACCCTGTCATCTCATAGGACCATCTCTCTCTTTTTTTTCTGTGATTTTTTTTCATACTGATCCAAATATACTTTAAAGGCAGCCTGATGATGGGACCGCATTTGCACTAATTTTTTTCCATGTGTATTTTTCTGACAATCAGACCCAAAAATGTGGCTAAAAGGAAGTTGGGTAGTAAGATACTTTGCACTGGAGTAAGACAAGACATGTTAGACAGAATCTATGTATTTCAATAAAGCCAAATCAGTATCTTGTATTCCCTGTTAACACAAGAGGCTCTAAAGTTTATACATGCTATTTATGCAGCATTACTATGAAAATTGAAATGTAAAATCAAGGTAAACAATCAACATATTCAGTGATATAGGTGAGTTTTGATTAGTCAGAGGGCAGCTCTCTATGAGCTCTTGCAAATGAAAGCTAAACACTAACATTTATAAGTGGGTCATCTGGGTCATCATTCCTATTTAAGAGAAGGAAAATCTTGAGACCTGTTTGAAAAGATTCAAACCGTTCTCTCAGAATTATTCTTAAGGCCAAATCACCCTTTCAAAGGACAAAATTACAATCTGTTAATGAAAGTGAGGACAATACAGTTATGATTGTTTAATGGTAAATCTTAAAACTGCAATGCAGGATAATTGTATGTTCAACTACTTCTTGCAGAGCATAGGTAGGCAGGCTACAAAATAAAAGAGAGTAGTGGATGTTTCTTGTCTTCTTGGTGGCTTGACTAAGACCAGATCAGATCAGATAAGGGAGAAGATGGGAAGGGAAGGAAAGTTGGAGTGTGAATGGGGCCTCGCTAGATGTTTGTGTGCTTTTTCACTGGGAAGAGGGGATATTTAAAAATTCCTTGTGACATGTAAATGAGGTCACTGGGGATAGTCTTCAGCTTGTTTTGCTTTCCATAAATTTTTTTTAAAATATTTATTTCTTTGAGAGAGAGAGTCAGAAAGTGCTTGTGCATATGCACACGCAAGCTGGTTGGGGAATGGGGGGTGGGGAGGGCCTGAAGAGGGAAAGAGAGAATCTTAAGCAGGCTTCACATCCACCAGACCCAAAGCTCATCTCAGTACCCCATGCTCAGGACCTGAGCCAAAACTGAGAGTCAGATGCTTAACCCACGAGCCATTCAGCTGCCCCTTGCTTTCCATAAATTTTAAAGTCTGTGCCTGCTGGGTTTAAAATGTATGGTGATCCTGTGCGCTCTGCAATCTGTACCCTAGAAAACTAGCCTTCTAATATAGCTGTCTTGTACTTTGGAGCCACTGCTTTTTTTCCTCTTCTGTTACAAAAAAGAAATGACAATTTTTCTAGATGTAGCTACGACTATTTCAGGTACATCCTCAAATCCCATGTTCTTCATCACCACTGTTGCGCTATACAAATTGGGTTATCCATTATTTTAGTTGAACCATAGTTTCTCCATCTCTGATTTTCACTTCTGCCCTAAATAATACCCGTATACTGTTCCAGAGTAAGCTGCTGTTATCAGTCAGCTTTGTTATAAAATTGTGGCAGAGCAGTTACAAAATCTCAGTGCCATAATACCTGCATAATACATGCTTAATACCCGCAGCTCGGTTGAGGGAGTTCTGGTCTTGGCTCAGATGGATAGCTGGGTTTCAGGCTGTACGTCTGTCTGCCTGAGCTTGGCTTCTTGCTACTAACCAGGCTCCAGTCTGTACTTCATGTGTACATTCTGCACCCATGTATAAAGGGTCACAAGTTTCTTCTCCTCACAATGTGAGAGGGCAAGGTCCACCGTACAAGCCCATTTCAAGAATTTTTCTCTGGCCACATCTAAGTCCGGCATCCGTGAAAGTGAATATTTCCTGAATAATCTAAATGATCAGAACTTTCTTGTTTTAATTACTATTGACATAATAAAAATTACCCCAGAATAAGTGATTACAAAACAATTTGCTTTTGCCTGTGAGTTTGTATGTCAGGAATTTGGGCCTGACTTTTCCATGGGATTTTTGTTTGAAGTAGCTCAGGGGTCATGGTGAGATGGGGTGAGATGGTAGTGGGCGCTTCAGTCATTTGAAGATGGATGGATGGGCTGGATAGCAAAGAACTTACTTACACGGCTGGCCACCGATGCTGGCCAGTTGCCAGGAGAGCTAATATGAAGCATCCTCAGCATGGAGGTCACGGGGCAGTGGGATTTTTCATGATAGAGTCCAGGCAGAGTCAGAAGGGACTGGGGAATGGAAAAGTAAGGAATAGAAGAAGCCTTACTTTATTGCCTCGTTGTTGGTTCACAGCCCTCTAGGAAGCTCCCTGGGTGAAATGTGACCTGGTCCCTCATGTGGAGGGCAGGCAGAGACAGAAGGAAAAAGCAGGCCGCTCCAAATTGGCAGGGAGCAGGTTTAATAAGGAAAGGAACTTACGTATGAGGCTTGTCCTGGGCAGTAGCAAGACAAATAGGTCTCAGCACCCACCTGCCAAATCTTAAAGTTTATATAGAGGCCTTACCTGGGTTCAGTCACATATGCTGGCCAGATGCTTTGAACACCACATCACTATGTCATGGATTTGTCCTTGGGGCAGCTTCTGGGAGTGGGGAAGGCAAGCAGAAGCCACATTCCAAGGACAGGTAGCGGGTGAGGAGCCTTCAGTTGCTGGGATCAACCAGCCAGTCACATCCTCTCGATGACCTTCCTGGCAATTAGATAGTGGTACCCTCCAATTTTAGTAGGTGCTAAAGGTGACTGTGTGTGTGTGTGTGTGTGTGTGTGTGTGTGTGTGTGTGTGTGGACATTTTCAGATTGTTAGGAATACTTCAGTGTTAGAAACATTCTTGCAGTTTTGCTTTTTTTTAAGATTATTTATTTATTTATTTGAGAGACAGAGAAAGTGAGAGAGAGCATGAGAGGAGAGAAGGTTAGAGGAAGAAGCAGACTCCCCGTGGAGCTGGGAGCTCGATGTGGGACTCGATCCCGGAACTCAGGATCATGACCTGAGCCGAAGGCAGCTGCTCAACCAACTGAGCCACCCAGTCGCCCACATTCTTGCAATTTTAAAGGGTGATGCATGTCCTCTAGAAAGGCATTTATAATACCCCACTTTCATCACTCAGTGTCTATCAGTGACACCGTTCTTTCTGGTGAGAATATGTCCCCTATTAGGAGCCCTTTCAATAATGACTTTTTGACAACCTTCCACAAGGTCTACAGGAAACAAGAGCCTCTGACAGGCTGCAGGTGGACAGCCCGGCTGGCTTTCCTTTCACTCCTGATCGCTTGCTGAGGTCCGGGAGCTGAGGTCCACTTGGATCTTGAAATTTCAGGGTTGTGTCAAATACACTTGCTTACTGCTATCCCCAAATACCAAGCTTTGGGTCCTTTTGCCTCAGGATTTTGCCTTCCAATTTCTAAATCTCCTGGTAACTGTGATTTCCACCTTGTGGCCTTCTCAGACCAGTAAGATCACGCCTTTCTGTTTGGGCCCTATGCCATGGTCCACGCAGCAAACTGGAAAAGGGCCTCATGGACAAAGTTAGGTAAATACTTACCTTATAATGTGGTTTGAATTCTTCCAATCATGACCACATTTGCATATATATTCACTGTTTCAGTATTTCTAAACTTTGCCCAAATATCTTGAAAATTAATTTGTGCACAAATGTAACACATATATTTTATGCCATTTCATGGTAATTACACCCTATTGAATTTTTTTTTCAAAGGACACGTCTACTTGATTAGTCCTATGGCAGTTTGCTTTTATTATCTAATTTCTAATTGTGCTTCTCTCTCATCAATATTCTTAATCCATCTTTGTCATTATATTTCCATTTTAGTCCCCTAGGCTGTTTGATTGCTTCCAATACTCATTAGTATCTAATTTATTCTATTATTACACATAGTACAGGCATTTTCACACATCTAAGAGCTTTAAAAGCTTATTTAGTGATTTTATGCTGAAAATGCAAAAAATAGGCAGTTACCGTAAGTTGTAGGCAAACATTTTATATACATGTGTTGATGGGATTGAATAATCATATAAAATACATGCCTACTTATACTTGGGTGAAAGATAATGGTATTCATACATCACAATTTAAAATTTTCTATAAATGTTAGGTTATCAATTCTTAAATAATTAGGAATAAGTGCTTTTTAGTGGTTTTATTTTATTTTGTCGGCAAAATATCTCTTTGCTACTAGTTGCATCCAACCCAGACTTCCGTTTGCTATTTCATTAGACTAAGATAATACAAAGTAATGGGTGTAGTAAACATAATTATTTTTACCAAAATCTCAATTTCTAAAATGAAAGATGAAGGTAATAATGTTAAACTTTTAGTGGAGACATTACTTGTTTTGTTTCCTTTGATGTTCTTTCCTGTTGTATTTTTACCCCAAATACCTCATAAAATAAAACCAAAAACTGTTCGCTTATATATAAAACTATGCAAACATTTAATAAACATATGGTATTCAACTTGCAATCTTTTAATTTAAAAGTTAAAATAAGCATAATCTAAAGCAAGAGGACAAAATTTGATCCTGTAAAAATGGTGTAGGGATGTAAAATTAAAACCAATTTGCTAGTTTTCAGAAATCTAGGTTCATGGACTTTAAGTGATATGGCTTATTTTAATAACAGTAAAATAATCATATAAACCAAACAAAAATACAGCTCAGCTAAACTTTTTTAATTATAAAATTTGATTTGTATATTGGAATTGAAAATAAAAAGAAGCCATTAACATAAAGGCATAAAATTTGGTATGAAAAAATGATATTTATAAACAAAATTATGGTTTAGAAATATATGGTAAGAAACCAAAATAAATTAGAGATATAAGATACATAGTGGACTATCTAGTGAATGCAGGCACATTTTCAATGGAATTTGATGTTAGACATTTCACTAAATGAGCTGAAACTTTTTCCAGATACATGTTATAAAACAAGTTCATCTGCAAGTAATTTAATTTACTTATGTGAAAAAGCTCAGCAATGCTTTGTGTGGCATTAGGTGTCTGAGACATATCACAAAAGCAATTAGATCATACTGGAAACCAGCTGTGCATCAAGAAGATTGCTTTTATCTAAGTGATAAAAACCTTGTAGAGTGTGAACAATATTGAGTATAAAATGTAACATTTTAAAGAGCAACATAAAAGGAATAGAATGAACAAGAGAAATGGCAAATTTGCACAGGGTATGTGCGACTGGAAGAAGGGAAAAAGGAAGTGATAAAGATTTGTATTGGATTGTGATAAACTGTTCACCTGTTCTGACTTTTAATCAGAAAAACCTCAACATCATTTAATTAATTTATCAAATATCTGATCCCAATTTGTAGTTCAGTCACTCTGGGAAAATTCGGAGTTTATAGGTTATATTCTGAAAGAAGATAGACGTGATGTTATCAAAATCTATTCTTTACCAGGGAAGGTTTAGAGGAAAAGAGGAAGGAAGGAAGGAAGGAAGGAAGGAAGGAAGGAAGGAAGGCAGGCAGGCAGGAAAGAGTAACAGAGAATCCGGTTATCGTATTATTTTGATGGACGTTCGTGATTAAGAGGCTAGTTCAGACAGACCAGATCATATCATCTACACTGGACACTGTGATTTTGGAGTCACTGAATAAATGTTAGATGAATGAATGGATGGATAATCTTGCCTGACTTGGAGAAATAAGTTTTGAGCCAACAAAAAGGCTAGTCAAGAATACCACAGGGTTGGGACACCTGGGTGGCTCAGTTGGTTGAGCAGCTGCCTTTGGCTCAGGTCATGATGTCAGGATCCTGGGATCGAGACTCACATCGGGCACCTTGCTCAGCAGGGAGCCTGCTCCTCTCTCTGCCTCTGCCTGCCTCTCTGCCTGCTTGTGTTCCCTCTCTGTTAAAATAAATAAACAAAATTAAAAAAAAAAAAGAATACCACAGGATTTTCTAAGTATTATTAAGGAGAACGTTACTTACTTAACTTACTAACTTTTCCATATAACTTTTTAACATCCACTGAGTCTGTTTCTTACTAATGAGATTTTATATTTTAAATAGTTCTAAAGTTTGTTGCAGTTTAAGAACACAGCTCCAAACTACATCTGATTGTGAACAATCATGTATCTGGGGACAAGAGAGTATTATTTCCCATTCTAAATTATTTGTAATTGTTACCATTTATTGAGCATTTGCTATGCACCAAGCCATCTACTAACAACATTATGTTTATTAAGTTATTTTTATTAATTCAAACAACTTTTTAAATTTAAAATTTTTATTTTTAAAAAATTATTTATTTATTTGAGGGGAGAAGGGGCAGAGGAAGAGGGAGAGAAAGTTAAGTAGACTCTGTGCTGAGTGTGGAGCCCTACATAGGGCTCAATCTCCTAACCCTAAGATCATGACCTGAGCTGAAACCAAGAGTCAGATACTTAACTGATTGAGGCACCCGGGTACTCTCACCATGTTTTTAAAAACTTCTTTGATTTGCTTGTGATGTGCATCTGTTTTTCACATGGTGATGTATGGACCAGAGAGCTAATATAAAATGGTAAATGATATTTAAATTGTGCTGTTTAGAGACTGGTGTTATTTAACTAGATTGTAGTCACTGAAAATTTTGCATATCAGAACCATATAAAGCAAGGGCTGCTTGTGTGTGTGTGTGTGTGCCCCTGTGTGTATGTGTGTGTGTTTTTAGAGAGACTTATTTCAATATTGAATCATTTCTTACAGTAAACATATAAAGCACTCTCCTTGAAATTTTTAAAAATCATCTTACAATAAAATTAAATAGGTCTTCTGTGTTTATTCCTAGATTATTTGTAATGTGCTGTTATTTTCTGAATGACATATTTTACTTTCAGCATTTCTAACTGGTAGTTACTGGTACACATAAAGGATATTTTTCTTAACATATTGACCATTTGTAAGGTAATTTGTTTCATTTTGTTTCTTAGATTTCTCAAAATATGACCATAACATCTGGAAATAATTTTATGTTGCTTTTGCTTTCACAGCAATTATAACTCATAAATTATAAAATTATTCAAAATTTATAAATGTGTAATTTTTCCTATTTTGCTGCATCGACGAGTATATCCACAATTATATTTCTATGACTCTAAATTAAATGTAAAATCTAGTATTTTATACTTGATTAAGTTGCTGATTATTAGTTTCTTATTACATTATTAATTTTTAAATACTATAAATTAGAAAATAAACTATCAGACATTTACCTTTTGACTCACAGATATAATTATTTTTATAGGTTTCCTGATATTGCTTTCTGAAGATACTGCTTCCCCACTGAAGAAAGAGTTACAATTTTATCCAAGATACTTCCTTCTATTTGGTAGGTCATGTCCCATGTCTAATTAGAAATGCTCCAATGTGTACCTGATATGCTTCCCTAATTTATAACATTGATTCAGGATTTTCTTTACATAACCTCTTAGTCATCAGAATAGATAAATAGAGATAAAAAATTCTATATTTTTGCTCAAGTCAATTTTTCAGCCAGAACCTGAACTTCTATATTTTGTTCATAACCTAATCACATCATCAGAGATGGAAGGAAAAATAATATTATAAAAATTAAATAAGAAATGATCAAAATAATTGTCACCCTAATGTAATGAAAAAAGCAAAATGACTAGAAATAAGGAAAACTCAAATCTAGAAAATTTTTGTCATTTACCTTTCTTTCAGTGCCTGAAAGTCACAATCATGAACATATCTACACTGTTTTATCAATAAGTTTTACATTACATTTTACTCCAGAAACTAAAATATTTTCCTAAGGATTATAGGAAGCACATAGAGTATTATTTTTGATATTTTATGTTTTATATCACCTTGTCTTCATCTATGTCACGTGCACAGTAGAAGGAAACTATTCAGTGACAATTTAAAAGAATGAATGCTGTGTGGCTGTGTGTTTGCCAAGAGCAATTATATTTCAAGAAGAATAACCACAATTGTATGTATTCGTTTTCTGTATTCTTCCTATCTTCATCTACAGGTTATTTTGGAGTGGTGATAGGCAACTGTGGCTCCTTTAAGAAGTTCCATACTGGTAGCTTCTTGTTCTAAAAATTATATTTCAACTGTGGACAAACCTAAATTAATATTAAATTAATATGGATTTGGCTATAAGAAGAGCTTATTAATTTATGCCATCTGGCCCATTTATTTACCTTTAGCTTCCTAGGCATTGAGCTAATAATTATTCTTATTAATCTCTTTTCACATTTACATAGATTTTGAAGGAACTTTGAAAACAATAAGTATGCTATTATAATTCATAAGATCACGGGACATTGAAATGTAATGTTTAATACGTTGCCATTAAAATTCATTTTAAATCTTAAAAGGGGCACTTGGGTGGCACAGTTGGTTAAGCCTCCAACTCTTGGTTTCAGCTCAGGTCATGATCTCAGGGTCGTGAGACAGAGCCTGCATTGGGCTCCACGCTGAGCATGGAGCCTACTTGACGTTCCTTCTCTCCTTCTGCCCCTCCCTGCCACTTGCATGCTCTCTGTCTCTCTCTCTAAAATAAAAAACAAATAAATCTTTAAAAAATATAGTAAATTATTTTAATATATAAAACCAAATGCTTCAAAAGAAGTCAAATAATTGAAACCTATTATCAATAAATTATAATAGGACTTAAATGAATAGAGTTCAGTATCACTGAGAATAGATGAAAAATAAATGAAGTCGAATACAAAGTATGTATGTACATATAATGTACATACATACATACATGTATGTACATTCCAGCTGGGGTCATACTAGCTGTGGGATGTGAGGCTATGAGTCCCTTGCTGGCTTCTCAATGCCAGTGGCTTATGCATTATAATCACTTCAGCCTCAGAGTCCCTGTCATTGCTTCTCTTTTGTATACTCCATATTATCCTGAGGGAAGTCATTTTTGTTGCTTGAATATTGGACTTTGTAGTAGAATATACAAGTTTGAGTATGACAGAATTTTTATGTAACGGCAATAGAAATATTTTAGAATGTCTTTCTTAATTATCCATCCCATCTCACTTTCCATATCAAGTACATTATCATTATCATGTTTAGTGTTTTATTTTCTAGATATTGCTCTTAAAAATTTGTATTTATTCTGTTAACTTTGTATTTTTTGTCTTTCCCTCCCACCAAAATGTAAAATATATAAGAGCTTTGTCACCTAATATCTACATTACTCAGATTAATATCTTTGCCATAAGCATTCAATAAATATTTGTTGAATAAAAAAGGAAGAAATCTCCGTTCTTCAAAATCCTTCTACTTCCTAACATTTCACCTGGGACTTGCTCTGTTATTTGACATTCTCCTCTCCCCCTTTTGCCACCACCCTCTTTAGGAATTCTGCTCCCCCTTTTTTAGCTTATGTCTTCAGAGCAAATACATCTTGCCCTATGATTTCAAAGAATCATCTTCCATCCCTAAGCAATTGTCAAATTGTTTCTCCTTAAAGAAAGTTCTGGGAGTTCCTGGCTTGCTCAGTTGATAGAGCATATGACTCTTGATCTCAGGGTCATGATTCGAGCCCCATGGGTAGCCTGTAGTTTACTTAAAATAAAAAATTTAACAAAAGAGAAAGTTCTGTATTAAAAGGAATTCTGTCCCTAGCAGTTGAAATAATATTCATTTATTTTGCCTCACCCAAGGTTAGTTGGTAAATAGTGAAGGTTATATTTCAAACCATTTGAGAAATAATTCATTATATATAATAATTAAGATAAATAAATTCAAAATCAATTAATAAGTTAATAGAATTATTAATTAATTATTAAGGAGAAACATGTAAATACCTCAAACTATCAAATTTCAAGTGGATTGAAAAGTTGAAAGTAAAAATCTCATAAACAATTAGATGGCTATGTATAAGTAATTATATATCTCATCTTCTGGTGGCAAAGTATTTCATCACCACTAAAATACATGAAAAAAACTGTGAATTAAAATGATGACAATAAATTGTCTTTTTTTTCCAATCAAGGTTTTAATGAGTAAAAACAAAATAATTTTATTTACTGCTTATGGTTGAGAATTACCTTCCATCAGTATCTCAGCTAGACTAAATTCCTCTGCTCATGTGGTGACTGAAACCTGCATATTTACATAGATCGAATACTTGGTGGTTATTTCTCTATCGAGTGGCATTTAAAAATTTCCAGTGTACCAACATTCTCATACAAGGAATACTAAGCACTGCATCAGTGGTAACTTCTGGTTTTCAAAAATAACTCCTTATCCTCAGTGAGTAATAATGGCTCAATTTCATCTGAGGACTTGGAATCAGTCAGTACAATGATTCCATACTTTGCTTTCCTAAACCTGCATGGAGGGTTTTCTAATCTTGTAAAGACTGTAATTTAATTTATATATATGGATCTATAATCCAGAACTAAATTTTAGTAGTAAAAGCTTCAGTGGAGTTAAATATATTCAAAGCAGTAATCAAGGCAGAGTGTGTTTAAATGCTATAAATGAAGGATAAACAGTGAAGTCTTTTTTTTTTTTGAGATATAACTGACATGTAAAATTATATTAGTTTTAGGTATACTACAAAATTTTGATATTTGTGTATACTGTGAAATGATCACCCCAGTAAGTTTAGTTAAGATCTGTCCCCATAAATAGTTACACATTTTTCTTCTTGTGATAAGGGCTTTTCAGATCTATTTTCTCAGTGGCTTTCAAAAATGCACTACAGTATTATTAGCTGTAGCCGCCATGACGTACATCACATCTCCATGACTTAGTTATTTTATAACTAGAAGTTTGTACCTTTTGACACCCTTCACCCATTTTGCCCACCTTCCACTCTCTGCTTCGGGCACCACCAATCTGTTCTCTGTATCTGTGAGTTTGGTTGTAGTTTTTGTTGTTGTTGAAATCTTTTTTTTTTTTAATTTTTTTTTAAAGATTTTATTTATTCATTTAACAGAGAGAGAACACAAGCAGGCAGAGAGGCATGCAGAGGAAGAGAGAGGAGCAGGCTCCCTGCGAAGCAAGGAGCCTGATGCGGGACTCGATCCAAAGACGCTGAGATCATGACCTGAGCCAAAGGCAGTTGCTTAACCAACTGACCCACCCAGACATCCCATAATCTTTTAAGTAGAGGAAAGATTAAAGATATCTGACCAGGGTATATTAAGATTAAATATATCTGACCAGATTAAATATATATAGATCAGGGTAAATATGAAGGACAAAGTAAATTCTGAAAGTACTGATGAGTACTAAAATTTCAACAGCAGAAATACCCTTGCTCTTTTTTAAAAGAAGAAATACAAATTCCAACTTCACAATGGTCTTTCAACAAAGTTTACATAGATAAAACACTGTTCTTTCACATATATTTTTAAGTCTCAAAATCTTAAGAAGAGTATGTAATAGAAATGATAATTTCTAGGTAACCAGGATTTGATTAACCATTTACATACTTCCATAATAGACATTTTGTGCTATTTTTAGAAAAGAACATTCTTTAGAATTTTTAGCACCAAATTATCAAAATAACATCATTTTTTATTATAGCCATTCACCGTGACTATAAAGTGAAAAATGTATGGACATCAATCATATCAAACTCAAGGGTAAAGTTTCTAAATTTTTAAAGTCCCCAAAAGTCATGTGAATGTTTCCTTCAAAACCTATGCCTGAGAAAGGTCAGCCCTGTTCTAAAAGTAGAAACAGCAAAGTCATGAGTAGGTTCAGAACTTTTCAACCTCTATTTTCTGATTATTGTGGAAATGTTGAGGTTTTAGGATAAACTTCTGCTAATACAGTGAAGGCTTCTTTAGGTCAGAAGATAAGTCAATATTAAGAAGTCAAGTCACAGAACATATTTCTTAATTGTAATAAAACCTCAAGAATTCTGGAACACTTTTTCGTGGATTTTTAACCATTTTACTTTAATGTCAATGTCAAATTTGTAAATAAGGTTAGCTAAAAGGATAGAGTTATTAACAAGATGGAAAACGTTTTAAGTAATTTAAAATAATAAATACATATTTAACTGTTGAAGCCAATATAAAATATTTGCATGTTCTTTAGAATATTTTAAATTATAAACCTTCTAACTGTAAGAAACATCTTGAACTGTGAGAAATAGATTGCAACATCTAAAAGATAATGGGGAACAATTTGAATTAACAAAGAGAATATTATACCTGCCTCTATGTTGAAAATTTCTTCAAGTCCCTTAGTAGTTATTAATTGCAGTTAGTTCAACTGTTGGAAAATACATGATGTATTCATTTCAGATTTCTCAAAATTATTCTTTCCTTATCTTTTACCAATCCTAGATATTTACAATAAAAATGCATATTTCTTATTGTAATAACACTCTGACACCATTTTTAATGTTTCACTGCTGATAGCTTTCACACCATACTAGTCCCCCTTCTCTTTCTACCACACACCTGGGCAAGTTGAGAAGAAAGCCCAGGGGCTTCCACATTTTGTGCCAGCAGCGTTTGAATACCATAAACCCTTTCCATGTGCACTGAAACCCTCACCCCAGCTCCACCCTGTAATCATAATAAAAGTCCAGATAATCTCCTTTTTTTAATCACGTAGGCCATTTTGGATCCTCCTGGAAGCCTCATTGCTCTTCCCAAAAAGTCTCAGTATGTGAGCAGTGAACCTTCTTAGAACCCCTTGGTGTGTGCTATTGGTCTCAACATCCAAACCAAATTTTTGGTTGGTGGTACATCCTGTGTGAGGGTAGCTGCAACACTTATTTATGAATAAAAAATTTTTTAAAAATCTATACTATTCTTAATCTGTGACTTATTTTGATGCATTTATATTAACTATTCATACACACAAAATTTTCATTTAGTTTTAAAATAAAGAGTAGCTTTTGGTTAAAAAAGAAGAGTTCTTAACTAAAAGGACATAATTGTAGAAGTCAAATTACATTATAATATTAAAGAATAATAAAAAAGAGTAATTTAGAGAGGATGATACACAGCTACAAAGCAGATGGACCTTGTGTTGACTTCATGAAACATGGAAGTTTAAAAGAACAGTTGAGAGAAAACAAGTGGTCTAGAATTAAAGTGATATAAGTTCATAAGATCAAACAATGAACTGAGAAAATTCTTCCAAGAGCCCTTCCTTTATTTTATTTTATTTTTTCAAGTTTTTATTTAAATTCCAATTAGTTAACATACAGTGTAATATCAGTTTCAGGTATAGACTTTATAGTGATCATCATTAATCCCCATCACCTATTTAACCTATCCCTCTGCCCATCTCCCCTCCAGCAACCCTCAGTTTGTTCTCTGTAGTTGAGAGTCTGTGTTTTGGTTTGCCTCCCAAGAGCCGCCCTTAAAATCCATGCTAGTTTAAAGGACTGAATTAATCTCTAAGATATCCTTAGTTACATAGTTTACAGTTCTAGATGAAAAAATTGCTCTGAATTTGGTCACTTGCCTTCAGTGTCCCCTTGAGATGCTATATACTGACATTTACATATAAATCCTAGATAGGTACTGACAATATGTAGATGAAGAAAATACTCTTCTGGACCTCTGTGAAGACTATGCATCTTTCTTATGGTAATAGTTGGCGAATCCTTTTGCATAATTGTGTGTAGCAGCAGGAGCAGCAGCACACAAATGCATCTTAAAGTTTGATTAGAGTTTTTTTTAAAACCCTGGAGGCTAGGTTGGAGGCCCCAGTCCCCATGTATAGTGGTACTGTCTATAGCAGTACTGTCTTATGGTAGTAGTGTCTTCCGTTAATATTTTTCCTCTTCCCCACCATTCCATAAACTAGGGTGATATTATCTTGAACTTCCATGTGCATATGAATGCCCTAGGAATTTTGTTAAAATTTAGATACTAATTTAGTAAATCAGGCATGGGGCCTGCAATTCTAACATGATTCCAGATTATGCTGACACTGCTGGTGTAATGGCAAAAGCATCCTTAGAGGGGCGCCTGGGTGGCTCAATGGGTTAAACCTCTGCCTTGGGCTCAGGTCATGAGCTTAGGGTCCTGGGATGGAGCCACGCATCAGGCTCTCTGCTCAGCAGGGAGCCTGCTTGCCCCCACCTCTGCCTGCCTCTCTGCCTACTTGTGGTCTCCCTCTCTCTGTGTCAAATAAGTAAATAAAATCTTTAAAAAAAAAGAAAAGAATACTTAGAAAACTCTGCTTTCAAATGAAATTTTACAAGAAACAATACATAAATTAGAAAAGTGGCTATCGTTGTTTCTCAGGCAGTTCAAATCTCTATGGATTGGCAGAAATGTTTCCTTTTATATACATCCTCCATTTTTATGCTGCTGATTCAAAATATACATCTTTATCCAGACATCTCCTCTGAGAAGCTGACTCATATCTAGCATCCTGAACTTTAAGAGATGCAAAATGAACTTCTTGATTCTTCATATCTTCTAAGTTGTTCCCAGATCCCACCAAGTTTTTTTTTTTTTGAATCTCAGTACCAGTACCATAAATCCTGTTTCTCCCAATTCAAAATCCTTAAAGGATGTTGATTTCTTCCTTTACCTTTTTTCATTACTTTCAACTTACTTCCAAATTCTTGCTTATTCTCTCTTCATACATCTTGAATCCAAACTCTTCTTTCCATTTCTGTCGCTTCATTTTAATCACAGCATTGTTCTTTCCTGCGCAAATTGCTGTGTTAATCTATCTCATCTCTCTGCTACCACTCTTGCCTCCTGTAACACATTCTCTACACTGTGGCAAAAGTGGTCATCGAAAAAGGATTCCCCTAAGCTCCGAAAATACAATCAAAATCATTACTTTAACTTACAAGTTATTCCCTGACCTGCTCCATGCCTATCTTTACATTATCTTTGTATAAATCCTTCTCAATTTACTACATCAGGAAGTATAATTTTTCAGTTCCTCAGACATGCCAGATATGCGAATTGGCTCACCATCCCATAGTGCATGGCTTAAACTTCAAGCTCACTCTATAAAATACAACCGAGGAACATTATGTTCCTCCAACCAGATGTATCATCTTCTAGGGCAGTGGTCATCAAATATACTTCGAGAAGCATTACCTCGGAAATGGGTAAGCATGTGTGAGGGGTAAACCCGTCTCTGATTACAGTGGATTGACTGGATGAAGAAGTTCATTTGGCCTCTGTATGGATCTCCTTTACTTGGACCTTTAGTTATGGCTGAAATTGAAAAGTGTTTTCCAATCATGTTGTAACCAGCATCCACTTCAAGATTACTTAAGGTACATGTTAAAATGCATTTTCTTGAGGCAGAGCTCCAGAGAAATTCTTATTTAGTAGGTTGGTTGTGGCCCTGGAAGCTGCATTTTAACAAGTCTTCGAGGAGCTCAGGGGGACTAGCGTGTTAAGACCACTAATTAAGAGGAAATCATTTTTCCAGGTATAATCTTGGCTTAAGATTGTAACTCAATTGCACAGAAGTTGAAAGATCCTTCATCACAACAAACCCAGCAAAAGTTGCACTTATTATACTTCGTGTCACCTGGGACAGATAATACAGATGTGTCATCTGCTAATTTTAATGTATGAGTAAATTCTACAGAGATGTTCAAAATCCAGAAAACCCAGAGTGAATATTTGTTTGTTTGTAATTGTGGGTTTTGATACAACGTGTTTTCCCCCTTTGCTAAAAGAAAGAAGGACAGGAATGATCTTTCAGCCTTCCATAGAAACTGGAGATTTGGAGAATCATAAAGTTCCTAATCTGAAAAGGAACAGTGAAATCATAATGAGGGAACACTTATTGTGTGTTTATGCATTAACTTATTTATTTCTCCATCATCTTCTTGACAGAGTCACTATAATTATTCCTACTTTATAGGTGAAAAAACTGCCACACAAAAAGGTGAAGAAAATGTTCCAAATTTCTAAGGTGATGATTGGCAGATTTTGAGAATTCAGTGTTCAAACTTTTAACCACTACGATTTTTTGTTGGGTCTTCTATTATTTCAGGGGTCAATTTATCACATGTAGGACACTGTTGAGACTTATCTGCTGTAGAAAAAGTCAACTTTCTCAGCATATTCTCTGTATACCCCTTAACAGGACATTTTGCACCCACAGATCAGATGCTTTCTCCAGATGAGGTGAATTGTCGATTTGAAATGACATTTGATTTTAATATGGCGGTCTGCAGTCACAAAAGCCACATTAAGGAGAACTAGGAGACTTGCCAAAGGTGAAAGCTGACAGGTGGATTAGTTAGGAATTTAGTTAAATACGAACAGATTTTGAGGAGAGATGAACTGTGGGCAAGAAGGTGAAAATTAGCTTAGAAATTACATATACCAGAGCCAACGCCAGAGACAGAAGTGTTTAAAAAAAAGGTAAGCAGGATTCTGAAAATAGGAAGTGGGAGGCCTGATATGAAATAAGCATAGAAAGGGTAAGGTGTGAAGAAATCTGGGTATGTTAAAAAAATGAGTATTTGGAACAATGGATTCTGGAATTTGCTCATGTTCTTTGGCTTTCCCACCAAGCTTGGATGGCGAATTAAAGACTTAACCTCCTATTAAAAACCATGGGCTTTTAGTCCTCTATTCTTACAAAAATGAAATTAGATTACTTGAGATTATTTAATATAAATTAGATGGTAAAAATCACAAAACATATATAGGATATACATCTAATGTTAAGCCCATAGTGTTCTTTTAATATCCAGAAGTCCTTCAAAATAAGTTATTCCTAAGTCACTTTCCATGAAAAATCTACTGTAGTTGGGAATTATAAAGATTTGAACAATGACATAGACTAATTTCTGAGCTCTAAGTTTTTGAGAACACTGTCAACTGATTTTAATTGGCATAGTTATCTCTTCACAAATAGATTTAAATTGTTTATTTGGATCTGGCAAAAAATGATTAAGGTAAAAAGGAAAGAGCAATTAATTTCATGAGTCCAGATTTTAACCTTCTTGAAATTGCATGAAGGCTATTTAAGGATTATACTTCTAAACTGATAAATTACCACAAACTAGAATTTAAATCAGAGACTAAAATTAATTATCCTAAATTTTTATCTGACATTAGTCTAAATTAACTTACATGAAAGAGCATTGAAATGTTTTTCTTAAATTTAAATTAAGGCACAGAGATTTTGAGAGTAGTATTTTTTTTTTGAAGATTTTATTTATTTATTTAGGAGAGAGAGAGAGCGTATGTGCCCAAGTAGGGAAGCAGAGTGGGGAGGGGTGGAAGGAGGGAGACAAGCAGACTCCAAGCTGAGTGGGGAGTCCCACTCGGGGCTCAATCCCAGGATCCTGATATCATGACCTGAGCCAAAGTCAGACACTTAACCAACTGAACCATCAAGGCACCCCAAGAGTCATATTTTTGATGATGATGATGATGATGATGATGATGATAATGACAACTGAGGGAATGAATAAAAATGAAGATGAAACAAATGATTATTAGACTTCTGTATTTTTGCAGAAAAAAATTTCACCTCATTCACTCCATAATTGAATGCTTTAATGAATAAATCTAATATCTACTTTATTCTCAGTACTTTTTTTTTTTAAAAAAGATTTTATTTATTTTTGAGAAAGAGAGAATAGTCGGGGGGAGGAGTAGAGGGGAAAGGGACAGGCCAATGTGGGGCTCCATCCAAGGACTCTGAGATCATGACCTGAGCTGAAGTCAGATGCTTAACCAACTGAGCCAGTATTCTCAGTACTATAATGAACTTTTGACTTCAATAGTGCTTGAAAACTCACTATTGACATAGTGACACTATTGACACTATCTGACACAGTGAGGACTCTGTCAGATCTCTGTGTTGAATGACTCACATATTTCTAAAGAAATTTACCCCAGTACCCAGTACAATGGCAGCAGTTGTTTCTTATTTGTTATTATTGTTGTTGTTGTATTTTTGAAAAAAAAAATTAAAAATAATCGTATATTGGGGTACCTGGCTGGTGCATTCAGAAGAGCATGGGAACTTATAAGGATGTAATTTCAGTAAAAGGAAATTATTCCATAGGGAAGATTTGAAATACAAGAGGCAATGGTGAACATTTGTATTTACTAAAAAATATTTTACTTATTTGTGTATCCATTTGGTGGGGGGGTAAGGGCAGAGAGAGAGAGAGAATCTCAAGCATACTTCATGCTGAGCCTGGAGCCTGACGCAGAGCTCGGTCTCACAACCCTGAGATCATGACCTGAGCTAAAATCAAGAGTCAGATGTTTAATGGACTGAGCCACCCAGGTGCCCCTGAATATTAGTATTAAGAGGAAAAATCTTTTAAAAAATCACTTGGACTATAGAAACTGATAATAATAATAACATGTAATTTTAAGGATTAGGGAAAAGAACTGTTATTGATACCATTGTTGTGAGGTTTGAATGATACAGGTTTTGCAAAAGTTTATATTTTTACCTAACAATATTTAGTTAGGGTTGCAACCAGATTCCTTTCAGGATAAGTATATTTGTTTTGTTCCCATATGTTTTATTTTTAGCTTGTCTTATAATTTATTTTCAACTTTATTTTTGGTACTGTATTCTTTTTTTTTTTTTTTCTCTGTGAGATATTTTAGTCCTGGATTTGAACCAATAGTTTAAGTACATAAATCTTGATTTCTTATGTTTAGGTGAATTCAAAATTATTGAAAATCATAATGAAATTATGTTTTACATCATGTTAAAAATTGGAAAATTCACAAGATAATCCAAAATTTAATCACTTGTAAGAGGGTTTTAAAAACTGGTGATTTGGGGCACAAGTCCTGCCAGAGAATATTAGCTTGTTTTTTTGTTCTAACTTTGTATTTGAACACCTTTCAATGGGTTTTAAACATTAAATTATCCATTTAATGACATTTCATACATTTGTGTTACTTGCCTAATACTTAAATGTATTTTAGTTCTCAATTAGTGACTTATAAGATGACAAGTATCTGAAATATGTGTGTTACAGTTTAAAAAATGCTGGAAATTCCGTAAGCTTGCTTTTACTTTTCTAAGAAAGTCTAGCATGTAAACTTAATACCAAGATTTCTTGAAAGCATATATTTGCCAATTTTTGATGTAAAATCATGAGCCAATTATTTAATAGCTCTGAGTCTGCTTACATCTGTAAAATAAGTATAATAATAGTTACCCGGTCCATTTCAACTAGCATGCTATGTAGATTTCTAACTACTACATTCCTCCCCATCCCGCAAATAAAACATAACTGTCTATTATGTAAGGAGCTTAGAACTTCTCACTGCTTAACAACAGGTAACAAGCTGTACAAACTGAAAAATCAACAAATCTTCCTAAGTTCATCAGAAAAGTGAGGTCACAGGACAAACTGTTAGGCCACAGTTGGAGAGATAGACAGGCAAGTGTGGACAATCATGATTTACCAGAGCAGGAAACTCTGTGGGAACCAGTCCCAGGATGAGAAAACCTGAGCTGGAATTGATGAATCACTGGAGACAATTGTTGAGAGTTAAAATCTCCAGGGGACCCAGTTATAGGGAGACCCTACCTACACTTTTATGAGTTTTACCTGCAGGAGCTTTACCAGATACTTAGAGTGTATATCAGAGAAAAATGCCCTCATACTTCTGGACAGAGAGAGGAAAAGGAGCATTTTTAAATACCCCCAGATCACTCTGTTCTCAACAAAGCCTGCCCTCAGGAGAAAACAGTATTACAGAGCCTAACCTGCTGGGATAGAATATCATGGGATGATAACGAAGGGTTATATGGGCACTATAAGGGGGATTGTTATATCAGAAAATTTTAAAATAAACATATTTTTAAAAAATTGGGACACAGGTCATCTCTCCATATGGACTATCTGAGACACTAGTTCATATTCATATCCAGACATTCTTATTTTCCGCTTTCTAAAACCGAGTAATATCACTGAGATTCTAGGTAATATATTTCTTCTTAAAAAATTAATAGTTATTTTAATAATCAGCTTAATCTCCAATGTAGTATATCCTGAAACTAAAATTATCTTTTCTAATCAGTTTCCTCACTGAGGTGAATAAGGCAGTTAGCACCTCATGATGATAGACCTGAAAACTTTTCATCATCGTTAACCTATTCTGTTTTTGCAAACAAATTTTCATAAATATTTTTCAGAATTTCTCATTCATTTTCATTACCACTGATCATCCCCAAAGTTATTACCATGTATGGTGGTCTCGGACATTTTTCAGCATTTCTTCTTTCAATAGACATGCCTTGTTTTATTGCACCTCACATATACTGCACTTTTAAAAATTGAAACTTTGTGGCAACCCTGCCCCAGGAAAGTCCATTGGTGCCATTTTCCCAACAATATTGGCTCATTTTATATCTGTATCAAATTTTGGTAATTCTCACAGTATTTCAAATCTTATTGTTGTTACGATATTTTTTTAATGGTGATCTGTGATCAGTGATTATACTCATTGCAAGCTCAGATGATGGCTGGCATTTTCAGCAATAAGTATTTTTTAATTAAAGTATGCACATGTTTTTTTAGATATGCTATTGCACACTTGGTAGACTACAGTGTAGTGTAAACGTAACTTTTAAATGTACTGAGAAACCAAAAATGACTTTAATTTGGGACGCCTGGGGCCTTACCTGGTTAAGTGTCTGTCTTCAACTCAGGTCATGGTCAGAGATCCTGGGATGGAGCCCTGTGTCAGGCGCCTTGCTCAGCAGGAAATCTGCTTCTCCCTCTGCCTCTGTCCTTCCTCACACTCATGCTCTCTCTCAAATAAATAAATAAAATCTTTACCAAAGATAAATGACTTTGATTTACTTTATGATATTTGCTTTATTGTGGTGGTCTGGAACCAACCCAACCTACAGTATCTCTTATGTATGCTTATATATATTAATACTGTTCAGATCCAGCATGCCTTGATAGATGTATTAAAGCTTACTTGATATCAGTGATCACTAAAGAATAGAACACCCCAGACTGAGGGGTATGCTGGGTTGGGATGGAGGTGGGCATGTGGAACCCAACTCCACGGATGAGTCCCTGAGGAGCAGCTGGCCTGTCTAGTTCTAAAGTCTAGAGGAGCCCAATGCTCAACTTGGATTCCCCAAATGGTCACTATTACTTCAAATCTGCCGTGCAGGGAAGAGTGGAAACAAATCCAAGTTTCTAGGAACTAAGCTAGTGGTGGAAATAGACATATTTAAATATTTGTCTATATAGGGGAAAAAAACCAACCAAGGCATTGGTGATATGAAAGAAAAATATCATTCTTGAGGAAGAAAATTGTCAACATGGTTCCTTAATCAAGTATACTTTTTGTGAGTGTATTTTTAAAGATTCCTGACAAAATACAGTTCCCTTTGCAACTAGGGAAGAACATAGCTAAATGTTGTCACCACTGAATAAGAAAAACAAGTGTTAGAATAAAGACCACTAAATTAAAGAGATTTGCAAAAGGAAATTCCACCTCATATTCTAATGGGGAGGTTTCTATTCTCAGCTGGAGTTCCTTTGGGAAGAATTTAATTATTAGAGTGACAGAGACCAAGTCTTTGCTTAGATAAACAAATAAATTAAAAAAACAAGTCTATCAGAGACAGAAGATTTCTTTGTACTACAAGTTATAATAATACTTTGATCTTATACATCTCATCATCTATTAGAATGAAAATTTAGTAATTAATCTTGGTTTGATTGTGTGCAATCAAAATTTTCAGTCAACAATTAATACATGACATTTGGGATACCTACTGTATATTTCGTGCATGCTATATATTTATAGGACGGTAGTTTGTCTTAAAATTAATTTCTGTAACATTTTCAGTTTTGTCATATGGTACTACAAGCTGATTAAAAAAATCAGCTTCAACAAATGCTAGGAATAAGAATCCTTTAGCTTTGAGAAGGGGTGTGTTAAAAGCAAAGATAGCAAGTTACAGAGGAAAAAACATTGTAATTATGTATCAAAGAAACTGCAGCTTAAATTCTAGGTTCTACTTACTAAGGGTATTTCTCTGGGTTACATAAAATCCCCTCTGAGCCTCAGATTGCATGCCTACAAACTGGGACAAATACGATCTATAAGGCTTATTTATGGGTTGTTAAAATAAGCAGAAATATTTTATTTAGTAGGTTTTTTTTTTTTTTAGAATTTCCAAAATATCTAAGGCATTTGGCTTAAGAAATGATCTAAAAAACCAAATGTGGAGAAGTCTATGTAAATAACTTTCCCTCTTCTCTAGAGATCAAAGTGAGTTTTTATTTTTTTTTTCCAGAAAATCACAGAACAATTTGCAATCCCTGTCATAAAAACAAGCTTCACTCTGCACTGAAAGTGTATTGATAAGATGAACTGTCTTTCCCATCAGTTCTGCTGCTTTTCTCATGTTAGACTTGTAGGGCCAGCTCACTACTGGAAACCCCAAAGGATATCTCAAACCGAACATGTCCAAAACTGGAAGCATTTATTCCTTCCACTTGCTTCTCTTAGTGAAATTAAATAGCAGTAAATACTCGGGTCATGACAACTCTATTGACTTAATCATTTGAAGTCCAAATTTGGTACCCATCTTAAGGTTTATTCCCTCTTTTCTCATACCACCTCAACAGAAAAACAATCACCAAATCCTACTGATTTTAAAACGTTCATTGGCTAAGTATATCTCAAACGGTATTCCCTTGATCTCATTCCCACTCTAACTCAGACTCTTTGAGAGTTCAAAATAGCCTTGGAACAGCTCTTGCTGTTTCTACATATTTGGCTTCTCTTAGCTCCTCTATTTCTGTACTTCCAAACCATATTTTATATTACATCCCAGAATGGAGCATTTAATAATAATGCGTTACTCTCCTACTTGAAATTTTTTTTAATTCTTAATTTTTTTTAATTTTCAAATATTTTATTTATTTATTTATTTGTCAGAGAGAGAGAGAGAGAGAGAGAACAAGCAGTGGGAATAGCAGGCAGAGTGAGAATCAGGCTGAGCAAGGAGCCCGATATGGGATTTGATCCCAGGACCCTGGGATGGTGACCTGAGCTGAAGGCAGATGTCCAACCGACTGAACCACCCAGGCATCCCAAGATTCTTTATTTTTAAGTAATCTCTACACTCAATATGGGGCTCAAATTTATAACCCCTATATTGGAATTCCCATGCTCTACTGACTGAACCAGCTAAGCATCCTTCCTACTTAAAAATTATTGATAACTACTCATGTACCTCCTATAGTACCCGAGGTCAAAAGGTCAAATTTCAAAACTTGTTAGGTTGGAATCAATGTGTCAGCAGGGTCCTGCTCCCTCAGAATTTCTAGGGGAGAATCCATTCCTTGCTTCTTGCAGCTTCTGGTGGCTGCCAGCATTCCTTGGCTTGTGGCTACATCACTCTGGTTTCCATCTCTGTGGTTACATTGTCTCCTCTTTTGTGTCAAATACTTCTCTGCCTTATTCTTACAAGGATGCTTGTGGTCCCACTTAGGGCCCACTCCTCATCTCAAGATTCTTAACTTAATTACATTTGCAAATGCTTTTTTTCCTATATAATTTAACATTTACTGAGATTCCGGATTAATTAGAACCTGATATCTTAAGGGGCCATTATTCTGCGTATTACACTTGCCTTGTAGAATTTAGCTAGTTATCTCTTATCTGGGCACCCATGTCACCCTGTGCTTACCTCAATTTATACTTGACATATAAATATTAAACCTTCCTCACTAAAATAAAAACTTTTCAAGGGCAAAAGATAAATGATTTTATTTGTTTTCCTTTCTTACTGTTAATGCCTTAGCATGATTCCTGGCCCTTAATAGGCACTCAATGTGTATTTCTTGATCTTTTGAAATGAAGATTGAAATGAAGATTCAAAAGATTCTCTTGAATCTTTTGATCTTTTCAAAATGATCTTTTGAAACTCTGCTCTTTTATTTTCAAAGTAGAGGATTTACCCAGGGGGAACAAACAAGAAAGATAGTATATGTTTATATCACTGTCCAAAGCACTCACAGCCAGTGTGACTTGCTTCCTGACCCCAGTGAAATAGTGCAAATAAAAATACTTCACTTTTCAAATGCTGGCTTATTAATTCATTTTCTTAGGATAGAAATTCCAAGACAAAACTGGCTAACGGGAGAGTATATGGAACACATTACATAATAGTTATGTTCACACCTGCTTAGCTAGTAATATGAAATGTGATCTAATCACCACCATCAGTTATTGCATCTATCAGGAAAAAAAAATAGGGATATACTTTGTTCAGAACAAGCATCCAAAAAAAAAAAAAAAAAAAAGAACAAGCATCAAATAGAGATTTAGGGCACATGACAGATACATGCTATGGTGATCCCCAGTGAATCCCATCTTATGTAAGTGCAAGCAAGGCCTATGATTTGCTTCTAACTACTAGAATATGGCAAATATGATGGAATATCAGTCCTACAATTATAAGGTAAATATATGTAAGATATACACAAACACAAGGTCCGTACCTATCACCTATCTATATATGTGCAAGGGCATATGGACAAAGCCAAGTGACAAGGAATCATGGCGGGCATCCAAGAACTGAGAGGCCCTGGTTGACAACCACCACCACTATCAGCACCGCCACCCAACAGAGGACTCGGAGTTCCCTAGCCGCAGGGAGACTGGGAGGAGCTCTTTTACCAGCTTCAGAGGAGATCACAGCCCCAGCTGCACCCATATGGAAGTCTGGTGAGATCCTAAATCAGAAAATCCAATTGAACAGTGCTGCCTGGATCTGATCCGTTCAAGTTCTGAGATAAAGGTGTGTTGCTTTAAGTCATCAGTTTATGGTAATTTGTTATGCAGCAATAGCAAACTAATGTAGGACAGAGCTTTTTTTTTTTGTAATACAGAATCAGCAAAAATGTAAGAAAATCGTGGCAGAATTTTTAGAGTAGTAAAAACCGTAGAAGAAAATACTTGGTATAAAGCAAAACTGAAAAAAAAAAGATACATTTCTTTCAAATGAGAAAGAAAAATAGAAGGATAGCTTAAAAATTAACCATGGCTTGGGCGCCTGGGTGGCTCAGTTGGTTGAGCGACTGCCTTTGGCTCAGGTCATGATCCTGGAGTCCCGGGATCGAGTCCCATGTCGGACTCCCGGCTCTGCGGGAAGTCTGCTTCTCCCTCTGACCTTCTCCCCTCTCATTCTCAGTCTCTGTCTCTAATAAATAAATAAAAAAAAATCTTTATAAAAAAAAATAAAAAAATAAAAAAAAAATTAACCATGGCTTTATGCTTATGCATATAAAGGGATAGTGCTCTAATGACACAACTTTTGAAAAATTGACTGAGATAAGAAAAAAAAAGTCACATGTAAACATGTATCATAAACCCGTTGGAATAACACCATTGAGGCTAGAGCACAGGTATCCAAAATCTTGCAAAAAAAAAGTTGAAAAGGGAAAATTCTGTTTCACATAAGAACAAATGAGCAGGAAAAGGAGAGATCTGTGGTGGATGGTGGTGTGTGATAGGGGAAAGACCGTAGGCTTTAGGCCAACCTGCTTTACTGTTTACTCTTCACGTAATGCTGAGCAAATTGCGTTTTGAAATACGTACTAAACAAAATAAAATTAATTATTGGAAATTGCATTAAGGTTCTCTACAGAAATAGAACCAATAGGACCTGATATCCACCTATCTATCAAGAAATACGTATATATACACATAATATATATATTACATATGTGTATACAAATATATAATATATAACCATATATTATATAAATGATATGTAATACAATGTATATTGTATATAAAGATAATATATAATATGTAGTTATATAAAAATAATATATATAAAGAAATTTGTATAGATATACAAATAATGTACAAATAATATAGACATTATAAGAAATTGGCTTATATGACTACGGAGGCTGAGAAGTCCTAGGATCTATATAGTCAGTGAGCTGGAGATCCAGGAGAATCAATGGTGTAATTCCAGTCCAAGCCCAAAGGCCCAAGAACCAGAACTGATGGCATAATTTCGAGTCCAAAGGTGAGCGCATGTGAGACTCAAGAGGAGGCAAACAACTGATGTTCCATTTATGATTCAGGTTTATGTGAACAGAGGTGAAGCGCATCTATTCCAGGATAGTCCCCCCAAACCTCCCACACATGATTTGTCACACTCTTTCCCTTTCCACTGCCCCCGGGGCAGGATGTTTAGAAGCCGGGCATTGAAGATGTTGGACGAGAGCAGTTTCACTGATCAGGAACACATATTTAGTATTTTATGTGAGCAGGAAATATGCTTTTCTTCTGTTTGAACCATTACATATTCTGAGGTCTATTTATAACAGTCTTTCAGAGGAATCATACTTTTTATTCATTCAATTCCATTTAATTGTAGGATTCAGCTTGAATTCTGAAAATTTAATTTTGGAATATTTATTTCTAAAGGGTAATGAAAGGAGTTGAGAAAATATGAGCAACGTATCCTTCTCACATCTGCATCGCTCAGCCTTTCAAACTCCTATTTCTGCAGAATGTGCACTCAGTGAAGGAAACCATGCGTTGCTCACTCAAGCTTCCTGTTAGAGCAGCTGCATTACAGAGGACGACTGTTTTTGAAGACAGTAGTCACTTTTGTTCTACTGACCAGCTTCAAGTGATTAGGAAAGAGCTAAGAGCTAACTAAAAAAAAATTTTTTTTAGAGCCAACTAAAATTTTAGTTTACTTGCAAACTTCTGACAAAAACTGAAGTAGCTTCGAAGAAAATTACCAGTGTCCACAGGAAGGCTGACAGACATTTTTAGAGAAAAGAGGGCGATTAGCTGAGTTGTAATTACTGTTAGCTATCATGTTTCAACTATTATAAATGTAGCAGGAAACTAAAACCTTATAAAACAATAAACACCTCAAGAATAATTTAAAAGAGTAAAATAAATACTGTATCATTTACCTGGAAAAGATAATTGCAATTATAAGTATATACCCTGAGAAAAATTAGCAGAGGCATTCAATTATTTAGTCCACACATGCTTTGAAAACCTTTGCAAATTGGTGAGGTAGTCATAATTTTTCTTTAAAAAAAAAAAAAAGACAACAGTCCCATGTAATTTAGTCAACTGCAAACATTACATATTGAATAAAATTTTTCTTTAGACTATGATACTGAAAGATTATCTTTCAAAACTTGTTTTAAAAGTAATTAGAATTATAAAGGCATAACTGTCATAGGTCAATTCTATTAATGATGTAAACTGAGTTTTTAAATTGTTTGGGAATGATATAAGCCTCTTTACCTTGTTTAATTGAAATTCATATATACACACATATATCTATAGTAAAAATCATGTATTTATTAGGTATTGCAGTGTAACTTAGAACAATACTGTTTCATAAAGGTGAAGTTAATTATGATAGAGATTATATATTCAAGTTCTACTGCAGAAAGGTTCAACCTTTATATTTTTCTTTAAATTGAAATTAACGTATATGGTATTTCAATACAAAAGCCGCAAATAAGAAAGCATTCTTAAAAATTGTGTGTGTGTATATATACTTATCTCTCTCTCTCTCTCTCTCTCTATATATATATATATATATATATATATATATATACACTCAAGGTATAGTCTATGAAATAGTTATAAAGGAGAAGTTAAAGACATAGAACAGGTCAATAGGAGAGAAGATGTCATTCATTACGAATCAATCTTGTAATTTCAAAATCTGATTAATGTGAGTTTCAATCAGGAAGAACACAGAAGATAGAGGTGAATAAATAGTTAAAGGAATGATACAAGAACAATTCCTAGAACAGAGAAAAAGGAATATCTAGATTGAGAGGGCCAAATCAGTGACAGTACAATGAATGAAAACAATGACATGCTCCAGAAAATAAGGTTGTCAAGTTTTAGAACACGGCTGATAAGAGAAAAGCATCTGAAAGCTCCTAAAAGCAGCCAAAAATAAAGGAGGAAAGCAAGTAAGCAAGAGAGCGACACGTTCACACCAAGAAGAAGGGGGCTGGGGCACGAAGGGGAGGAGAAGGAAAAGAAGAGGTAAACCCAGATTAGTTGCAGTTCGTAGACTAGGTTGGTGTTCAGTATTCGGATTGATTTGTTAAATTTTAAGCAAAGACACTTAAGAGGCTATAAGGCGAGAACTATAACCATAAATAGGTGTAGACTCTAAAAATAGCCTTCCCAGACCAAATAATGTGGGAGTAGTTTTGTGACATAGCAGTCTGTTTCACATACATGTTCAGATAAACAGGCAATCCACCAAAAAGGAATGACACATACTAAAAAGAAATCTATGTGGGCAAATGTAATGAGCGAACTGTTAGAATATAAATTGATGAACTAAGCAATTGTTAGTTCTAAATATATATATATATATTATAGCCAAAAAAATATTGAATAGAAGTTTGTGTATGCTAGCCACTGTTAATATTAATTGAAGTTTTCTAACAATTGCAATAACTTAATCATTTTGTTAGGTAAATGTCCGGGTTTGAGTAATTTCCTTGCAAGAGATTTGGAGGATTTGTGATTGCAGAGAAATTGCTTCTAAACTGTGGCTGAGAATGCTATCTGTGCTATTTATGTCATGATACATGGCATAAAGTGCTTTTGGAGCAGAAGAGAGAGAGAGCTTAGCAATCAAATGTTCTTTTTTCTGTAAATTTTCCCCCTAGATTGCTTACCTAACCCCAACATGATGTGGAAACACCTGAACACTCTCGATGTAGTTTAAATCTGTTAGCTGTTTGAAAACATGTGCTCTGTGAGATTAGAAGGATACCATTTTCTTCTTTAAAAAAAAAAAAAGCTACTTTCATGAAAAATTTCCATATTATCACATAAAAGTATCCAGAAGTAATTCCATTTTAAAAACATTTGTTTCCTGCTAGAACTTTATTTCCTTCGATAACATGGTGTATAATTTGAGGTGGAAAAAAACCTCAATTCTGATTAAAAGAATCCATTTGAATCTAGATACTTATTTTGCTATTAATAAATCTACAAATCCACACACCTTCATCAATAATCCCATGGGACTAACATAACCAACCCTTAAAGATCAATTATGAAGTCATTAGACAGGATTTTTTGGTATATATTTTTCTTTATGTCTTTGGATTTTTTTCTTAAGAAGACTTTTACCTCCCTACATTTATTTGAAAGATTATCATGTATATGTCAAAGACTGTGTAAAATTTTCTTAGTTTAACTTTCACACTAAGATTTTTAATATTCATAACTTATTTTTTCTGCATGGAATGAGGTACACACATAACTTATTCTATGATTTTTTCTAATAGCATCAACACAATTTAAATATAACATGTATCAAAAGTGTTATATTCATAATGAACTCAGTGTCTATCCTCAAAAATCTATTCTATTAATGAGCATATCAATCCCACTCTAATAAAATAGTATTTATTTTTTAGTATTATTTGATTCAGGAAAGGTATTTTGTCACTTTCTTACCTAAAAATTTCTCAATTATTCTTGCATATTTTCTTTTCCCAAATAAGCTTTCTACATTCAATTGAAGCATCTTTGTTGGGATTTTAATTTTCATTGCATTTTACTCTTAGATTAATTTGGTAATTATTACAACCTTGGGTCTTTGTATTTATGTTTGTCCAGGTATTCAACTTGTATTTTATAAATTTCAGTAAACAGAGAATTTGTCATAGAAATATTATGCATTCTTTTTTGGTTTTATTCTTTTTATTTCTTTGGGTTTCTATTATATTAGAAGTTAATAACGTACCTACCTGAAGTTTCTCAGAGGATTAAATGTAGTATACCTGGAAAGCATTTTAAAAATTACCTGTTATACCCTGTGTTAAACTTGTGTTAGTTGTTATTTTTATCATTTGGAATTACTGTTTTTATGTTTATCTTTTACCTGGCCATCTTACATCTTACTGAATGGCCTTATGTATGCTAACAATGTAGATAATATAGTTAAGGAAAAATACCATTTGTAAATCATAACCATTTGTCTTCCCTTTTTCATATGTGCTATTTCTTCCCCTCGTGTTGAATAGGACTACCAATTCTATGCTAAAATTAACAGACAAAATACTTTTTTCTAAAGCAATATTAAGAATAATAATTCTATAGGTATTTGTTATTTTTCTGATATTTGGATTTTTAAAAATATACAACCTTAATCAAGTTACGAAATTCCCTATATCTGGATTACAAAATATTTTTTTTGTTTACTTTTTAAAGATTTTATTTATTATTTATTTATTTGAGAGAAAGAGAGAGAGAGCAGGTGTGATTTATGGGGGGTGGAGGAGGAAGAGAGGGAGAAGGACAAGCAGACTCCGTCCATACTGAGTGGGAGCTTGCCACAGGGCTCTCTCTATCCCTCAACCATGAGATTATCACCTGAGACAAAATCAAGAGGCCGACTCTTGGGGTTCCTGGGTGGTGCAGTCTGTTAAACAGCTGGCTTTTGATTTCAGCTCAGGTCATGTTCCCCCGGTCATGATCCCAGGGTTGTGGGATTGAGCATCATGTTAAGCCCAATGGGGGAGAAGCTCAATTTGCTTGAGATTCTGTCCCTCTCTCTCTGCTCCTCCCTGTCCCATGCATGCATGCACACACTCTCTCTCAAAATAAATAAGTAAAAAAAAAAAAAGAAGGAGAAGGAGGAGGAGAAGGAGAAGAAAGAAGAAGAAGGAGAAGAAGGAGAAGAAGGAGAAGAAGGAGAAGAAGGAGAAGAAGAAGAAGAAGAAGAAGAAGAAGAAGAAGAAGAAAGAGGAGGAGGAGAAGAATTGGGTACTTAACTGACTGAGCCACCCAGTCCCCTCTCTTTGTTTGTTTATTTTAAGTGGCTGTTAAATTCCACGAAATGCTTTTGGATACATGTTATTCATAGTTTTTCTCCTTTATCTTCGTGCAATGCATTGGAAAATTCTACCGAATTTCCCATTGTTCAATCAACTTGTCATTCTTCGGATAAATTCTCCTAGCTCATGACAATTGGCTCTTTAAATAACATTTCAGGATTTGATCTGTTAGTATACTTAGGACCTGGGAATATATATTAATACATATCATTGGATTTCTATGTATTTCTTTCTTTACTATTTGTCTGTACATGCATACCATTCATGTCTGGTTTAGATTATGACAGACACAGAAAATGAGATGGGAAGTAGCCGGTCTTTTCAAGGTTCTAGAGTAATAAAATGGAACAAAGATATTCTTTCTCCTTTTAAATCCATCCTTCTGCATCTGAAACTTTTGGTGGAGAAACTACAACTATTCTAATAGAAATTATAGGGAAATGAGATTAGCTGAGAAGGGCTGGTTAACCTGACCTCAGAAAAACAAAAATTAAACATAAAATTATAGCATTAATAAACACCTGATGTGTAATTAGTTGCTTATTTTTTAATTTTAATGCCCATCTCCTATGAGCAGAATCTACAAGTACTTTGTTCACTAATACGTTTTTAGCACTGAAAATAAGTCGTCCATATTAGATACTCAATAAATTTTTTTCATTCAATAAATGAATAAAGTAATAAACTAATTTTGTTTTGGTTGTGAATAAATATATATTTAAGGAAAAGGGAGAGTATTCTAGGTAATACAAATACTATGTCTATCAGAATATTAATATTTTAGCACACTTTACCTGAGGCCACAAACATATATAAACACTGTTTCTTAGAAAAGTATTGTACATAATTATATTCTCTCTATTCAGGTTTATAACTTCACTCTCCTCCAACAGTAGACTGCTTTTTTTTTTACCAGATTTGTTTTTGGAATTCAATAGAAGTGGGGAGGGAGGAGGATATGGTATAAGAATGCAGGTATTTTGCTAACCATCTATATAGTATTTTCAATATCATGTATACTATGAAGTTAAGTTTTTCCTTCCTATCAGTAGATATACTAAACTTCCTAAAGGCAGTGATCAGAACTTTCTTAAGAATAGAATTTCTCCAAATGGAGGGGAAAACATCCAGTTCCATAGTATAATAAATCATCTGGTAAACTTATTTTTTTAAAGAAAATTTTATTTATTTAGGAGAGAGAGAGAGTATGAGTGGAGGGGTGGGTAGGAGTAGAGGGAGAGGGAGAAGCAATCTCCCTGCTGAGCAGGGAGCTGGATGGGGGATTCGATCCCAGGGCCCTGGGACCATGACCTGAGCCGAAGGCAAACTCTTAACCTGCTGAGCCATCCAGGTGCCCCAATAAACTTCCTTTTTTTTTTTTAAGGTTTTTATTTATTTATTTGACAGAGAGAGAGAGATCACAAGTAGGCAGAGAGAGAAGGGGAGGCAGGCTCCCTCCTAAGTAGAAAGCCCGATGCAGGGCTCGATCCCAGGACCCTGAGACCATGACCTGAGCAGAAGACAGAGGCTTTAACCCACTGAGCCACCCAGGTGTCCCGCCCTGGTAAACTTTCCTAATAAAAAAATAATTACTTGTTATTTTTAATATAGGTGCATGGGTTAAAGAGAACATAGCTTATTTTTAATTTTTTTTATAATTTATAATGAAAGGAAAAATTTGTTTCAGCTGTTACTTTGTTGATCTCACAATTTGCCATACATCCTCTTGCCTTTTTTTTTTTCTTTATAGAATGTATTTCTTCTTTTGGAATAGACACATCTCCCAAATCCCCAATCACTCTTTCTTTCCTCTGTTGGATACTGCTCATGTTTCAAGCTTTACATACTTTTTGAAGTCCTTTCCATCCACCACTCTGTTTTCCCCAGCCTTTGGTTAGAGCCTTATTTTAGCCATGATCATGTTTATTGTAATTCTAATTGTTTCAATTCTCATCTTAGTAGACTGTATATTCATTAAGTCTGAAAAAAATCTTTGTGTAATTGTTGACCTCGTAACCCAACATAGCTTCAATAAAAAGTGGCAGTTACTCAATGTTTGTTAAATAAATGCATTTTTTAAAAGATTTACTTATGTATTTATTTGACACACACACACACACACACAGAGAGAGAGAGAGAGAGATCACAAGTAGGCAGAGAGGCAGGCAGAGAGAGAAGAGGAAGCTTGCTCCCTGCTGAGCAGAGAGCTGATGCACTGCTGGATCCCAGGACCCTGAGATCATGACCTGAGTTGAAGGCAGAGGCTTTAACCAACTGAGCCACCCAGGTCCCCCTAAATAAATGCATTCTAAGAAACCATGTTATACCTGTGATTAACCCAGCTTAGAAATGGAAATCCTTTACCAGGGCGTCAAAATTGAGTTGACAAGGTTGAATTCTTGTATTTGTTGTTGTACTTTTTTCTCAACCCTCTGATTTATACATATATAAATGGAGAAAGAGAAAGGGAAGAGAGTAATGAGGGGATTTGTAGTAGGGAAAACGGTTAAAAGTATGAAAGACTCATCATTTTGCATATTAAATTTACCTCTGTATGTCATAGCAGGAGTGAAGTATATCACAATACCCCTTCCAAATTTCATTCCTTTTTTTGAATTTCTTTTTTCCTAATTATAAAGTACTGTGGAAGAAAATATGGTAGGTTTCTGGTTATTGCTTTTTAAGCAACATGAAGCTGCTTGGTTTGTTTTTTTTCTCAGAAACCTTACTGTTGTCTATTGGCATAAAATTTGAAAGAGAGGTGGGGGCGATTGTTTATTAAGACACTTTAAAACCCTTTGTGTCCGTATATCTCATTGAGAGCCTCACGTGACTCACATGAGCCCAAAAACATGGGCTGGGTATTTGTGTACCCTGCTGTCAACCCTAAACTAATACATCTGAGGTAGCCATCCTCTTCCTTCTCTCCTTTCTTTTCATGACTGAGTTAATTTACTCCCCTTGTCTTTCACAGAAGAAGCCCAAGAAGATGTAGGCTCAGGTATTAATAGAAAACTCAAAACTGATCCAATCTAAGTGGACTTACAGGAATGTATACTCATCATCTAAAAGCTTTCTTAATGAAATCATTTTTCTAGGTTCCAGGGAAAGGTAGATTCTATGTACATAAAAATAGAGGATTGGGAGCTAAGCTTTCTTAGCTTAGTTAAGAAATTCTTCTGCAGAATTTCTGTGAAATTCTGAACTATTGACTTAAGACTTTATGTCTAAATAGTAACTGCAGTGTTTTTGTTTTTTTTTTTTAATGGAATATGCTTAAAAGGACTCCAGGAAAACATTTTTAAAGTTACTATTGGATGATAGGACTATGGGGCGGAGTTGGCCTTAGAGAAATGATAGCAGCATTAATAAAAAGTATTTTAAAAAGCACAGCTGGACTCAAGTCAGTATAGCTCCAGGAGACAGGAGCAGAAAGACAAGATGAATGATGTGAAAGTTGCTGTCTTGGGTGGCGAAGGAACAGGGAAGTCTGGTGAGTGGTGTTATTTCCTGTGGAGTGGCTCAGAGTGGAAAAAGAGTGAGAGATATAGTGACCTAACAGATATAGTGTATATAATTATGCATATTATTTTTCATTAGGAGTTTTCATTTTTTATGAGTAAATAATACAATTAACTGTATATTTGTAGAATTTATAGATAGTTTGAGAAAGATAAGTGTTAATCTATGCTTTGCTTAAAACCCGTAGGAATAATAGTAAATCCCTCCTTCACTGTCCCACCTACTTCTCATTCCAAGACACCTGCCCTCGCATCCACTAGTAGCCAAACAATAGTATTGAACTGATTCTTCTGCTCTGAGTCTAAGGGTGGAGGGAAGTTCATGGAGACCTGTGGGTTGTTTTTTTTTTTTAAGATTTTTATTTTATTTATTTGTTTATTTATTTATTCATTCATTTATTTAAGAGAGAGAGAGCATGAGCAGAGGGAAGGGCAGAGGGAGAGGAAAGAGACAAGCAGACTCTCTGCTGAGTGTGGAGGCCAGTTCTGGGCTTGATCCCAGGAGCCTGAGATCATGACCTGACCTGAAGTCAGATCCTCAACAAACTGAGCCACCCAGGCACTTACTGTTGTCCATTGACTTGGATTATTTTTTAAATGCATCATTATTGAGGTGAAAACTTAGGGTGGGCATAGCTTCTATAGATGCCTGGAGACTGAGCAACAGCTGCCCTTACTTTGGAAGCTGTGGTTTTGTTTTGTTTTACTGGATTTTCTTTTTGTTCCGTTATGATGGTCAGGATGCCCCCAACAGAGCTACCTGAACTTCCTGAACAGTACACCTGGCCAGACCCAGGAGCTGCAACAAGATAAACTAACACTGGAGATCCTTTTTCTGGTTTCCTGGATTTTGAAGTCCCATTATCTTCACAAACAGCTGTAAATGCTTGGTCATGTCTTTGTCACCATTAGCACGCAGCACCTTGGAGCCAGATTTAATTCCATAAAGAATATAAAGAGACGTTATAGTTTTTGAATCTCAAACCTAATGAGAACTTTGTTTCTGTTACATAAAGTAAGCTGGCTTACCTGTTTGCATTCATGAATTAATTACATAGTGATTTGAATAGGCAGATCACTTTCTTTCTAGTCTTTTAATTTTTATGGTTGTGAAAATCTTGCTGACTATTATTTAGACTAGAATTTAATAAAGCTTTAAGGTCTGCATTAATGCTTGGTAATTTTTGAGCTGAAAGATAAAACCTTATGTACATAGCTAAGTTGTCTGTGTCCTAAAATAGAAAAGACCCTAAGTCCAGCATGTTTGTTTTTCAGCCCTTACAGTAAGGTTTCTTACCAAGCGATTCATTGGAGAATATGCCTCTAATTTTGGTAAGTCACCACTCGAGACTTTTTTTTACCTTTAAAATGTCAGCATTTTAATTAAATCACAATTAAGATCACTGAAGCATTTCGATAGAATTTTCCATTGTTGCCCTTTTATGCAACTTATTTATTCAGATTCTGGTTGGAAATGCCAAAATAGGTACTTGAATTGAATGTTCTTATATGATAAAATTAACCAAAATTGATGTTAAGTGAGATGGATTAGAAAGTTTGTTTGTTTCTGGCTAGGATTAGAAGAATATTGAAGCTGAGAATCCCCCCCCCAATATTGTAAAGCATGTGAGTATGAATAATTTTGTAAACTATAAAACAGTTCCGAAATTAAATAAACATCTATTGAAAGATAAGGACAAATTAATTATAAAAGCAATAGAACTACAAAATAAAGCTTATTTTAATTGTGAAATTGTGTGAAAATAACAGGAAAATTATACCTTGATTAAAAATCATATTGTAATTATCTAGGTGGCTTATCTAAGTTTCAGAGAAATTCAAAACAGGTGCCAGAGCACCTTAATATAATCTTAGAATCATTTTACTAACTCTGCTCTAAATTTATTTTGATCGGAATTAGCATGACATATGGGAAATACCACAGTGGGGCATTAATAAAAAGTGAGGAATTTTGCCAGAGTTTGAGTATATTTTTGGCTCAGCAATTAGTCAATATAATGGTACTAATATCTCACCTGACTTAAGGCATGAGGGAAAAGCGTTTTTGCATTTTAAACAAGAACAACAGATGTATATATAAAAAAAAGAGAATTGGGGAAAAGAGGAATGATTTTGATATTTTTGTTCAATAATTCCTAGAGTAATAGGAAGTTATCATTGCAAGTGTGTTTTTCCATGAGAAATAATTCCCTCCACCAAAAAATATTTTTAGTCCCTCCATTAATGCGGTAGCATTATTAGAGGATTTTAAAAGTAACTTTAAAAAGTATTGTATTATTTTCTACATGTATCTAAGATACTACTTCAGTCTATATGGCATTGTGAATATTTTAGGGAAAGTGCTTGGAAACTGATTAAAGAAAGAAGAAATACATAGAAAGAGAAATTCCTATTGTTTCATTTCTCAGGTCAAAAACCTCAGTCAATATAACACAAAATAGGAGTCAGTCATGAAAAAAATGTTCCAGAATGACAAAACAAAGCAAAATATAGCATAAATAAAGCCACACCCCAAAATAACAGCAGCAGCAACAACAAAAAGTCCCATTGATCTTTTATAAGATACAGTTATGTAAACAAATGAAGCGTACACATTTCTGGCTGGTACATTTTCATTAAAAAAATAAGACTTAGAGACATTTTGAAAAGACAACCAAATGAGCAAAAGGTCATCCTTGCATGAGGACAAAACAGAAAAAATGACTCCATCTTGTAAATGAAGACTAGAAGGGAAAAAAAATAATAAAATTCTAAAAAGTTAAGAGTTTGTGACCCCTGCTGGCAGTTTTTGAGTTTAGAGTAGCTATTTTTAAATTTCCAGAAAGAACTTTTATGGTTCACAGTCAGTAGTAAACCTATGAAGTTAGAAGGAACTGTCTGAAAACGTATTTTAAGGTTTAATGAAACTATAACAAATTTCATTAAATGTAACCTAAAAGGATTTTAACATTCATCCTTAACCTCCTGAAGTTAGGTCCCCAATCCTTGCTACATCTTTTTAACTATGGGTTACGTTGCCAGAATGGGGCATGATTTTTGTCAATGTACCATTTTGGAGAGAAGTAGGTCTTTAATTAAACCCCGAGGAAAAGTTACAGAAAGGTAGTCCTTTATTCATTTAACAAATATTTATTGAGCACCTACCATGTCCCAGGTACTCTTCTAGGTAGAGAAGCTATAGCAGTGAACAAAAAAAGACAACTATCAAGCTGCCGTAAGATTTATATTCCAGAAGGAAGGGTCAGTTTAAAAAAATTAAGTGTAAGTTATGTCACATGATCATAAATGCTATGAAGAAAGAAGAAACAGCATGGGGGAATGGCACTAATATGGTATGTGGCCATTTAAAATTGGGTAGTTAGGGTAGACTTCCCTGAGAAGGTGACATTCGAACAGAGACACGAAGGTGGTGAAGACTGAGCCATGAAGATATCTGGAGGATTACATGCCAGACAGGAGGAACAGTTACCAAAATTCTGAGCAGGAACTTTCCGAAAAAGTTGAGGAATGGTATGGAGGATGGTGTAGCTTGGGTGCAAAGAATTTGAGGGAAATAGCCAGAGAAGTCATGGGGGACTAGACAATGAGGGCCATTCTTAGCCATTTTAAAGGCTTTGGTTTATCCAAGTGAGATGGGGAGCCATTCAGAGAGATTTAATCAGACAGGTGATATGATTTGGGTACAAGGTTCCCTTTTGCTCCTGTGTTGAGAATAGATTAAGCATAAGAAGGGAATTAGGAGAGGGGTAAGGCAGAGAGATGAATTAGGAGGTTTTGTAATAACCTAAACAAAAAATAATTATGTTCTAACAATGGAGCTGATGAGAAACAGACAAATTCAAAATATACTTTAAAGATAGAGTAAAAAGGAATTTTTAATAAGAGATATAGAAGGTAAGAGAAAGACAGGATCAAGGATGACTTAAAGGTTTTAACCTGATCAGCTGGAGTTATGGGTATGTCATTTAATGAAATGGAAGACTGTGGAAGATACAGTCTTTCAGGGAGATCTGGGATTCATGTTTAAGTGTGTTCAGGTTGAGATGTCTATTCAATATCTAAAGGGAGATGTGCAATAGCAGGAATTGTTTGCATCTCAAGTTCAAGGAAAAAGTCTAGGCTACAGATATAAATTAGGTTCATTAGCAATAATTGTTCTATAAAAACTCTGAATGAGATTAGCAAGGGAGTCTAGATAGAGAAGAGATCCATAAACTGGACCTGTGTTTGGAGAATGAAAAGATATGGTGGGACAAATAAAAAAGATTAATACCGAGCAACAAGGAATAAAGAAAAAAAAAAAAAAAACCAGGGGAGTATGTTGCCTTGAAAACCATGTGAAGGAAACATTTTAAGGAGGCCGGAGTGATTGACTATATTAATGCCAGTAGGGCAGGTAAGGTCAAGATCTAGAATTAGCCATTGAATCTAAAACTGTAACTTTGATCAGAACAGTTTTAGTTAAGTTATTGGAGCTAAAGCCCAATTGGAATAATTCAAAGAACTTGGGGGAGAGAAATCAGACACGGGGTTTATAATATACTTAACTAAAAGACCAAAAGAGAAATAGGTCAATAGTTGAAGAGGTTGGGGATTCTGAAGGATTGTTGTTAGAAATTCAGCTGTTAATAATGATGTAGTAAAGAACAATTTATGATTCAGAAGAGAGAGGTAGAATTGGTAGGGTCATGTCTTTCAGTAGATCAGAGTAAATGGTAACTAATTCATAATGAATGCATTGGTCTTAGATAGAAACACAGATAACTCATCCATAGTTATAGAATGGAAGATAAGTATATAAGCACAATAACATGTGGTTGAATAGATATGATGGTGAAGTTTATTTGGAAGCATATATATCTTTATAGACAGAGATATTTATAGATATATGAGCAAATAAAACAAATACATGTATTTGACCACTAACATTTTAAAAAAGCCACTGTACTATTCTATTAGAAGATAACCAATTGAATTTGTAAGACTGTGATTAAAATATGAGTTCATTTTTTTTATTCTGGAGTATTTCCATACTGCAATGAATACATGCATATTTTGCAGAATCTATCTATAGCAAGCATTTGTATTTGGAAGGGAAGCAACTGAATCTGGAAATATACGACCCCTGTTCTCAAGTAAGTAAAACAAAATATACTTTTATTTTATTTTTTCAATCATGATTTGTAGAAGATTGGGTAAGAGTAAATGAAAATAAAGTTGCCAGTCTTAAAACTGAAATTTCTTCTCAATTTTAATTAAAGTTTTAAGAGATTATTTTTAATATTATAAATTACATTATCTAGCTTCTCTGTAAAGTAGTGACAAAAATTACCATAGTACAAATATTTTTAAAATAGCAATATCAGGCTTCATTTATATTTCTAGGAGGTCACAGTATTGCTATTAGAAGTTAATAGTTTAGGAGTGCCTGGGTGGCTCAGTTAGTTAAGCACCTACCTGCCTTTGGCTCAGGTCATGGTCCCAGGGTCCTGGGCATTGGGCTCCCTGCTCATCAGGGAGCCTGCTTCTCCCTTTCCCTCTGCAGCTCCCCCTGCTTGTGCTCTCTCCTCTCTTCTCAAATAAATAAATAAAATCTTAAAAGAAAGAGGTTAATAGTTTAATGGCTTATCAATTCAGTTTATATGTTCACTAAGTTGCTTTTGTAACTAACCACTATCAATAAACCATAACTGAGGTAGATTTTTAGTACAAATTCCTTTGTCTACTCAAAGACAAAGAAGTTAAAATAGGATTATCTAAATAAGAGAAGGAATGGCCAACTGTTCAAGATTTTAAAACAACTCCGGGATGTAGATTCATTTAGCTGTGTAAAATATCCCTTAAATGTTTTTAGCTAAACCTTATCAGTGTTTTTTTTTCTGATTTAATTCTAGTGTCAAAAATCAATAGATAACCCCTTTACTAATATTGATAGAAAATATTTTCTCTTTTCAAAACAAGTATGTGAATATTAATCCAAAGGCAATTATTAGAGCTTATCCAACTTTCAAAAAATTAAGGATATTTTCTTAAAGAAAAGTTGTAAATGAGATAGATAATAAAACTTTATTATACTTCCTCTTTATTTTAAGCATTTAATCACTTTTAATTAAAGAAAGAGTGATAACGGAGAAAGAACCAAGGAAACTACATTTTAGAAAATATCAGTCTTTGGCTTATTAAAGTCTCTTTTAGGTGAAACAGGTTTTCCATTAATTAATTGCCTAAGGTGTAAAATGCAGGTGGACTGTCCCACCAGTTTCAATGTGCTTGATTTGTTTTCAGCCACAGAAAGCAAAATTTTCCCTCACGAGTGAGCTGCAGTGGGCAGACGGGTTTGTTATTGTGTATGACATCAGTGACAGGTCCTCATTTGCTTTTGCAAAAGCACTGATCTACAGAATTCGGGAGCCACAAACTGGTCATTGTAAAAGGTAAGATATTCTTCATTCCTCTCTCCTTTCTTTTGAGTAAATCATCATATAGCTATAAGCATCATTAGGAAGAGTCTAATACAGCCTTCCAATTACAAAATTTAACAGCCCTGAACAATTCACCTTCCATTCCACAGGAGTTACACATGTAGTAAAAGGAATAAGATGAGAATACTTTATATCTTGGCTGACATAAACAGTTACTTGCTCTGAGTAAATGGCTATTTTACAAGACAGATTCTATTGTTAACATGACACTCGCTTGCAAAACCCTGGTCCTCTGTTCACAAGACAGTTCACTTTCCAACCTTTTTCTTTTCATTCCCACAGAAATGTTAAGGGTACTAAATAAATCCAAACTTGTTACATTTGGCATCCAATTCCTAGTTATTGGGTTGTTCAATCTATCAAAGCAAAATAGACTGAAGAGTCAAACCATTACTAATTCCAAGTATGAGAATACATTTTTCTCTCTTTCACCTCCTAAAATAAAGAGCTCGTCAATGATTTCCCATTGTTGTTTTGACACAAGTAGCTATGAAGGAAGACAAAACTAGCTCTTGTATTAGTAGATATAAGTTTAACCATATGAATTTCCCACTTAGTTTTCTTTATTTTTTGTTTTAGCCTTTTGCATTTTAAAAATATTGATGTTTGTTCAACATGCTGTTATAAAGGATTCTTTGTGCTCTGAATCAGATTTGCCCTTAGAGTCCAAAATAACATTCTAATCTGGGCATCAAGAAACACACAATTAGTACTGAAAATGCATATATGTGTTTTATATCTATTTTAATGCCCACTATCAAGAAACCATGGATAATAATTGATCAAGGGTATTTCCCTGGAGTCAATCAGCATACATTCTTGTTTATATCTGATTGACCTTAGGTAAACCACTTTAATCTCTAGACCTAATTTTTCTGATTATAAAACTGATAGAAACATGGTAAGAGAAAAGGATGTGATTTTACTAAGGTACCTCACAGCTCTGATTTCCTCTAATATTACAGATTTTTTTTAACTCTATTGTTTTAAGCATTAAATGCCTCATATTTAAGTAGCATGAGTTAGGTAAGGTATAGTAATAAAGTTCCTTTGCTGTTCCTCCAAATCAAAAGAATCACTTAAGAATACTCAAAAACATAAAAGTGAAAACACCTGTACTTGATATTTTCTAGGCAATTTTCTTAATATACTAAGTATTTTTTGAGTATTTACAGTTCTCAATCTGTAGATATTCTAGAATAGCAAAATAGGTTACTGTTTTTTTAAATTGCTTCTGATACTTGTGACTCAGTCTTCAAAAGATTTCACTTACTCTTCCCCATTAATCCTTTACAATAATTTTCTGAACTATATAGAAGATACTAATACTCTCAAAAGTTTAACACATACTGTGCTTTTTTTCCTCACCACTCACACCATCATGTGAATGAAACCAGCTTTGAGCTGAATATATAAAGACAGGATCTCTTCAATAGAGTGGAAGACTGCATATATCCATTTTTTCCCTAAAGTAGATAACTTGGCAGAGTTCCATGGCATTTGAGGACTAGTTGCCTTACTATATCCTTCAAATGAAATTCTGTTTTAGAAATGTGTCACTATAACCAAGGAGAATATATTGATATTTGCTGAAGACATTATCTTAAGCAACGTATTTCTTAAATAGAAAAATCGTACAAGGTCCTGAGATCATAACATTTTTCTCTGAAGTATGGTATAATGGATATTAACAAAGAACAAACAGCAGTGAGTATTGAGTAATATTTTCTCTGGGAAAATCATACCTAAAGTGTTCAATTACAGTAACTATTCGATAAAGAGACATTAGTTAGTCCTTCTCTTTCAATTGATAAGGAAAAATAATACTTGGTAAGCATCTTTTATTGCCTGTCACTGTGCTAGGTATTTTTATTTAATCTCTATGAGAAAAAATTTATTTAATCTCTATGAGAAAAAATATAATTATTATTATTTGGTCCATAATTCATTTTGATATAAACTTAATGAGAAAAAAAAAAGATGTAAAATAATCTTGCCAGAGTTGTGTTCTGTATTTCAGAGCTATGGAATCAGCTGTGCTTTTGGTTGGTAACAAGCACGATCTCTGTCATGTACGAGAGGTTGGCTGGGAAGAAGGGCAAAAGCTGGCACTGGATAACCGATGCCAGTTCTGTGAATTGTCTGCGGCAGAGCAGTCTCTGGAGGTAGAAATGATGTTTATCAGAATTATCAAGGACATCCTGACAAGCTTCAAACTCAAAGAAAAGAGAAGACCCAGTGGATCTAAATCAATGGCGAAATTGATCAATAATGTATTTGGAAAGAGACGGAAATCTGTTTAGCAGGCGTGTAATCCTCAGGGATTTATCCTATCCGAGAGTTTCAAATATTCACATGATAATTAAGTTTACCCTTTGTATGCAGTTTTTTTTTTAAAAATAATTCTCTTAGAGATATGAAATGACCGAACGTAAGCCACAACTATGTTTTCAAATACACAGTTTGCCTTTTTGGTTGTTTGTATCTTGTACACTCTGCTTCATATTAAACATTTTTCTCTATTACATAGAATAGCACTCACTATAACTTATTGATGCATTGCTATCCAGTTTCCCTTGGCAAATAAACTCTGCTTAATAATGTTATTAAACTACCATTCCATAAGCCTCAGTTGACCTTTATTTATTTCTTTTCAATGAAGTATGTATGTAGTTATATTTCATATAGTTAATATGTTATAGTGCTGAATTTATAAATTTGTGAAAGTTCACAGTTTAGTAGAAATGCATGAATTTAATTTTGAAAATGCCTTTACAGTAATTGAGTTCTTGATATTGCTTACATCTGGATATTACTTATTACTCATAACTACTTGTTTTACCTATAACTTAGGCCTTAAGAATTTAAATTCCTTGCCTGTAAGTGTGGTCTGTATTTGATCTGATGATGAAAAATTCTGCCTCTCCTTGTATTCTTTACTAAGAAGGGTAATTATCAAAGAGAAATTAACTTATACAGCTTTTCATATAAAAGAGATTAGTTGTTTTTAGTTCATATAGCAATCCATACATCATAGGGAAAGGGAAAATAAATGCTGGTTGCTAAATATATAACCTTGAAGACCCTTATTGCCCTGAAAGAAATACTATATTAGACAAACATTGGGCCTTCTCAGATTTCTTCGAGTACAATTTCCTTCAGAAATCAACGCTTAACCCTCTGGACTTTAGAGCCACTGCTGCCGGCCTCGCTGCATTTCAAGTCATGGTCCAAGACCTAACTTCAGCCCAATCACTGATAATTAAGGTTAGGTCACCAAGAAGTTAAACTGGGAGTATAAGCAATGGTACATACGTTGGTTAACATGTATTGGCAGGACCCTGGGGGCCAAGGTGGAAAAGAATCTTGAGTAGAGGGTGGTAGGCAAATGGGGGATGGGTTACATAGAAGATTAGGCTGCAAAGGGGAGAATTCATTGACATGGTGTTACTCACCATGAGTCATGATTCCACATTATAGGGGGGACATGTAGAGCTCATCCATTAGCTTTGCTGTTCTTTAGGAGCCTGGCCTTGATACGCTAGAGTAAAAGTAGTGGAAATAATAAGACATCGTGTGGTAGAATACAAAATAGTTCAGAACATTCATAAAGATAGGGGAATTAGAATTGATATGGTGTAGGGTGGCCCAAGAACCTGCCATCTTACTGTGTTGCTTGGGACAATTCAGAGGCATTTCCTTTACTAAGGAAGTGAGGAGGCACAGACATCTTTGAGAAGCTTAACAGTGACTGTGCTTACAGGTCAGAATTGGCAGTGGGGATGTTGTCATCGAACTGTGCTCCTCGGTATCAGCGCAGGTGATGGAATCCTGGAAGAGTAGAATCAGTATGCCTACATTTAACTAAGTGCCTGTTATCCACCCAGTCAGCCCCCAAAGAAGGGGGCTGTGTCCAGAGCAGAGGCTCTGTTTCCAACACTGGCTGGTTGGAAACTTAGAAGTGATGTGCTCAATCAGCTATATTGAGGCAAAGCCCATATTCTTTTTTTTTTTTTAATTTTATTAATTTATTTGACAGAGAGAGAGAGATCACAAGTAGGCAGAGAGGCAGGCAGAGAGAAAGGAGGAAGCAGGCTCCCCACTGAGCAGAGAGCCCCATGTGGGGCTTGAGCCCAAGACCCTGAGATCATGACCTGAGCTGAAGGCAAAGGCCCCAACCCACTGAGCCGCCCATGCGCCCTGAGGCAAAGCCCATATTCTAAGCCCAGGCATTGCTTCCATCCATGCCACTGTGATCACTATTATCCTGGATCCATTTTGTAAGCATAAGTATGGCTAAGAAAAGAGGCAGGTTGATATCTGCAGGACAGGTCATCCTGTCCATCTGGTTGCCAAGTGGCTTCTCATTGGTGTATGCTCTCCGACGGGCAGTAACATGATATAAAAGTTATGTCTATTTTATGCCCTCTCTAGGAGATCCATTCATACACTTTTTCTCTAGTCTTTCTTGCCACTGACTTCCTGTTTTACTTTATACTGATCTCAGACCGACTAGCAAAACCACTGATGGCTGCCTAGAAATCTGTACCATGTGCCACCTTTTCTAACATACAAAGGGTAGATAACCACCAAGTGTACATCTTGAAGCTCTGGCAAATGGGATAATGTAACAAGGCCCAGTAACAAGGCCCAGTCCTCTTATGGCTGGCGCTAATATCTCAAGCTTAGGAAAGCTTTCTATCAACTTGGAACATTCAGATTAGATTGCTATGTCAGTGAGAAACTTTTTATTGTATAATGTTATTTTAGCAAATTCAGTGATACAATATTTTTGGTCAACTATTTACAGGAATTTTCTTAATCTTTTATAGCCTCAATATTCAATGACTTTATATGTATATATGTAAATATATCTATCAGTTTAACCATTGTACCTTAATGTTTTTGTTTTAGTTTTTCCTCATTACTCTTTTGGATAATCTTGGTTTTAGAGATTTGGTCTTCATTCTTTAAAATTATTTTCCCAGTTTAAGAAAGATTCTTTTAGGATGATTTTGTGTGAATAACAACCTATTAATTAATATTATATGCAAGAACTCTAGTATATGTGCTGCCGAAGTGAGCACTATATGCAAGAACTCTAATGTCAAAATGGTATGAAAATTCTTTAATAGCTTAATCCATGCATATGTGTCTGTGATGAGTCAGAGTTCAAAATTCCTCTGTTAAGGATACTAATATTTGTATATATTTTTAAATTTTACTTATTGTACCTTGATTTTTTGTCAGAATGACTTGGGATGACACGTCTTGTTATGAGTCAATGGAACATAGTAATACAGATAGACGTTCTCTCTCTCTCTCTCACACACACACACACACACACACACACAAGATAACTATGTGAGGTGATGTGTTAACTTGATTGCAGTTTGATTTTTGGTAATCATTTTATAATATATATGTATATTAAACCATCATATTACAACTTTACTTTTCAATTTACCTCAACCTGGAAAAAAACCCAGTTTTACATTAAAAAAAATTTACATTTTAAGCATAGTTTCTATGAAGCAACTTCAGAAATGCACACTTGATTAGTTTCCAGAGTGATATTTAAAAGTACTGGATTAATTTCCCCTTTTATGACAGTTTTAAAACATGTTCACACATTTTTTGACACTTCTCCCATCAACAGGTTAAGTCTAATTCCCCTCTCCATGATTATGGATCACCCTTGTTGACTCTCTTTTAACAAACAGAATAAGGTGGAAGTAATGGGTAGGACTTAGGAGACCAGGTTGGGAAAGGTGCTAGAGCTCCCATCTGTTCCCGTGTCATCTGTTCTCAGCTGTCCCATCTGTGCCTCCCAGGGACTCAGCTTTGGGTCAACATGTCTGAATCAGGCCGCCCTATAAGCACCTGACTGGAGATATCACCTGGGATTAGTAACCACACAGCCACCCAACATACGAGCAAATCTTCAGGTGACTCCTGCCTCTGACCTTGGACTAGCTGACGTCGAATAGAGCAGATGAGTCAGCCCCTAGAATCTTGCCCCAATTGCAGATTTGTGAGCATAATTAATATCGTCATTGTCTGGGGTTTGTTAATCCATTGCTTTTGGGTTGTTATGCGATAATAGGTCATCAGAACAAACAACTTATTAAAACATTTGGCGATTCAGATAATACAAAATATTTGGCTTTCTTCTTGGGGAAAAATGGTGAAAAAAGGATTTTTCCAACCAGCTTCAAAATAGTCCAGAATCTGAAGGTGTCTCACCATTAGTTTTTTTCTTGGGAATATAATTCACATGTAAAGCAACCTGCAAAAACTTAAAAAATTTTCCAAAGTGAGAAAACCACGTCTGCTTACAGAGAAACAAATACATCAACATTAGACCATAGAATATTGTAGGTTGAGGGTAGCAAGTGTGTCTATAAATCTCAGAGATAGTTAAGCTGTATCAGTAGGCTGGGAATTGCCTATGCTGTTTCTAGTAAAAAAGATGCTGTCATTCACTTTGGATGAGCTTCAGTGAGATAACACATAATGAGGGGCAACAGCTGAGGAAGGGAATGCCAAAGGGAGGGGCCTTTAAAATGGTTTTGATTTAATACAAGGCATGCACTATTAATAAAGAGGTTGAATGATACCTGTATGTTTTATAGGTTTATAAATTGGCTGTAGTAAAATATTTTACATCTTAGATCACTAGGTATTGTTTCAGCTTATTATGGGAGATATCTATCTAGAGTTGACTGAATTGTATTAATCTGAACCTAGTTTAATGATGCCTTAACATTTTTATGGGGGAATTTAATGTTTGCAATATCCATGTTCCTTATTTGAAAGCGTGACTTATAGGTTTCTCATCTTCCTTAAATTATGAAATCCTTCAGCTAATAAAGGAAAATGATTATAGTTTGCAAAAAAGGCAAAGTCATTTAATAATCCATATAACTGTCTATTGTAGGACTTTGCATAATAATTGTAATTTAGCTATTAGGGATTCTAAAGGCAGTTATCAGTCATACTCTACAATTCTGGGGGAATCAGGCAAAGCCCAAATTATTGAAAGTATCAAATTCCCAAAGAAAAAAAACACGCTATAAATTCGAAATATACTTTATAATGACAATATATTATTTCAAAGCAAAGAAGAAGGTCATCATAATTTTCAAATGTGTAAACTACCAAACCGATTGTTTTTATTTCTTTTGGATAAAGATATAATTTAAGTTTACTTTTAATAATGGAAACATAAGTTCCTCTAAGGAGGAAATTAGCGGACGATAAAGTGATGTTCCAATGTAGAATTTCACCACCATTTAGTAATCCTGGTACCACTAAGCATAAAAATTAAGAAAAAAAACACAGAATACTGAAGATGAGTAAGAGACAAAATTACTTGCCATGATATGAAAGTATGACTATGAGTTACCGCCGTAGTATCCAGACCATTTTATAGGACTAAAAATGACTACTTAATAACTAAAAACTTGGAAACATTCAAACACATATTAAATTAGACTGGTGTTTTTTCCAGATATAAATTTACTTTCAAGGTAACAAATTATTCAGTTTTGCATAATTTGGGTATAGTTCTACACACAAACACATCTAGGGGTTAAAATTCTTGGATTGAATCGGAGGTAGAATGTTTAATTCATTCAAACAACAATTATTTAAGAAATAACCAGTTGGTTGATTTTTTTTTTTTATTAGAGAGAGAGAGAGACTGAGAATGAGAGGGGAGAAGGTCAGAGGGAGAAGCAGACTTCCCGCAGAGCTGGGAGTCCAATATGGGACTCGATCCCGGGACTCTGGGATCATGACCTGAGCAGAAGGCAGTCGCCCAACCAACTGAGCCACCCAGGCGCCCCCAGTTGGTTGATTTTATCAGAAAATTTTAAGGCCTAGACAGAGAAGTCTATGTTTTACTTACACAGTATTCTCCACAATAAGAGAGGTTTTGAACAAAACCTGCTAAGAAGTAGTTTAAAAATTATAGAACTTGATCATTCTAAATTACGATTTATTATTTTAATAACATCTTTTTTAAAGCTTAGCATATTCATAGTGTAAGACTAACACACGTATGTGTTGCTGTATATTTCTATAGACTACTATACATGTGTATCATATGTATATGTAGGTATTTTACTATTCAATCTGATAATAACCCATTCAGTCAAAGGAATACAAAATATCAAGTGAATTGACGGCAAAGAAATAATGGAAATAGCAAAATAGTAAAAAAAAAAAAAAAAAGGATAGTTAACATATGTGAGAAAAGTTGCATTCAAAATTATAAAATTGGGGACAGATTCCAGGATGGATTCCTTTAGAAGAGAAAAAAAAATAGTGCATTTATAAAATGGGGAATGATTGGATGCATATAAGTGTTAAAAGAATTGGTTTGTAGCTACAAAAAAATGAATAGCTGCTTATCAGTTTAGCATTATAGTTAAAGTAAGTGGGCATGAGACAAAAATGAAATTGAACGGTTCAGAAGAAAAAGAAATACAACAGATACTATGAGATAATGTTCCCATTTGTCTCAGCAAACATCAGAATTCGAAGAAGAATTAGTGGACATCTATAAAGTATTAGAAAATTGAATCTAGGAGAAAAGTTCACAGAAGCAGAATTTTGTACCAAAAACCAAATATATGTTCTTTGGGTATCTTATTTTATAACAGTGAATAACATGCAACTTAGAAACTATATATAAAATGAAAAAAAGATAATTTGAAAAAATATATTTTCTCCTACCACATTTTCTCTTGTTAAAATAAATATGTTAGTTTATGACACTCAGTCTTCTCAGATTCGGGAATAGAACAGCAAATGCTTATATTACTTTTTTTTCTTTAACACCTGCCGCTGTGTCAATCATCTAGTAGAGGACACTCACCAAATATTGTTGATGGAAAATACGGAAGATAAGCACAGAACTTTGATTAATGATGTTCTGCTATTAAATATCTTTAAGCAAATTGAATTTCTCCTATAAGGAAAATATAAAACAACACAGCTTTAGTAATTTTATTTTATCTTTAGAGAACCACTAGTAAGGGATATCTATGAAAAAACTTTAATTTGGACATATTGGCATATATTTTTTAATCATGAGGATTTCACTGAGACATTGACAAGTTAGGATGACTGAATCTGCCCCTTCCCAATTTTCTATTAAAATTCTAATTTTAATTTGAATAATGACAATTTACCATACATTGAATTTTCATATAACAGAAGTCAGTTAGCAGAAACACAGTGTTTCACTAAGTGCACTGAGAATTGCAATGAGGGATAAAATCATAGTTTATGTTTGTGCTACCTTCTGGACTGAAAATGCATAATTCACCTGGTACAGATAGCTACAATATACTGCCGTTTCCTTAAGAAAGCTTGTACACAGCTTTGCACCACCAGAAAACTGGCCATCTTTCTCTCCCTTCCATGTGCATGGTTTTCTGAAATAGCCACATCCCTTAACCTTTCTTACTCAGGACCCACTACCAACACCTTCTCTTTCTTTAGACATTCACAGCCAGAAGAGTAAGAAAAGTGGGAGTGGCAAACTGCTTCTTGGCCAGTGCACTGTTTATGGGTAAAGGCACACAGAGAGAAGTAGAGATTTGGTTGTGAGAAATGTTAGGGCAGAGGCTTAGGGATTTGATTTACTATGATTCCTGTGTTGTAATTGTTTAAAAGGAAAACAGAACAAAATAATTTGTGTCCTGTTATTCACTACATGTCATCTCTTCCCTGTCATACGATGATGGCAAGTTTGGGAACCACCTCCCACAGACAACTAAATCAATCCTGATTATGTATAGAAATTATGCTGAGATGGGCACAATAGCCAGACTTCTGGAGTTGAGACTTGAGAGAGCTACACTGTTCCCTTCCTAATATAATGATTGAGAGAGTGATAAGATAAGGAGAAGACAGATGCACCATATGTTGGCAAATCAGACCATAGAGCATCTTTCTTTGTATAGGGATGAAGAGACATAAAACAAACAGATAAATCCCCCCGCCACACTTGCGCATTAAAAATAATGGATTTTTGAAAATGTTCTTCAAGACAAAAATATGGCAATATTAGTTGGATAGGGGAGAGTATATTTCTAAAAATAATTTTAAAAGAAAAAGTTAGAATAGAAAGTCTTGAGCAGACTTTAAAATCTGCATTTTTGGTAATGAGTCGAATTGGCGTTTCAGAACATCATTTAAATGGCACTGATGTAAAACAAGAGAAGATTTTTAAGAATATGAAGAAGGACAAATAAATGAATGTATTAAAAAGCCTATAATATAAATATTATAGATGTGAAGATAAGAATATAATTAAAATAATAGTCATAATAATAGATAATACCCATTCCTGGACTATGAACTCAGAAATCCACAGCAATAACCTCTAGCATTGTAGTGCAAAGAGATAAAATTCTACCTCTCAAATATGATTTAGTGTGTTTTAGGGAAAAAATACATATACTAGTCTCTCAGAAAGAAAAAGCATTTAAAAATTAATTGAAGAAAATCAGCATCACTTAAATTTCTTTGCAATTATATAAACAGAAGTTAGTTTAGAAAAGTAAAAGTTTTGGAGAGTTTCGAGGGCAACTTTGGCAAAATTCTAGCTAAAAAGACAGCTGAATTCTAATTAAAATGTGAAGGCAAAAGAAAGATATTTTCAGATATGCATGTGCTCTGAAAAAATATATGCAATTAGTGTTATTTAAAAATTATCAAAGTTTCAGTTCTAATAAATAGAGAATAAGTAAAATTAAGAATTTAGGAACTAGGAGGCTATAATATAAAAGAAATTATAGTAGGTCTAATTATATGCATAGAATGATGTATATGATATTATTTATTATCTATGACTGAAGTGATACTTGTAGATATCTAGGCTATGAGTAATCAGAAAAACAAACTACTTCAAGTAGACTTTGTTAGAGCAGAGAAAAAATTCAAGTAATATTATTCTCTAACAATATGGTTAAGCTAGTTATGATATAAAAATTGTTATGTGGATGTGGACTATATAATCATTTTTTGAGTATATGCTAGATATGTACCAGTGCTAGATGGCTTAAACGTATTTTATAAAAAGCTGTGGAGTGCATTGCAGAGAAGATATTGTTATCTTATTTTACATGGTGTACTTACATCTTTTACACACCTGAACAGAATTAAAAAGATTAATCTAGATCAAAGGCCAGTTATTGCCTGAGTTGGAATTCACAAATAAATGTAGCTGGCTCTAAACAGCTCTCTCCACCACAATACCCTCCCTCAATACTATTGAAAATTCTATACACATGTTAAATCATTTCTACAAATGGTTTTGAATTATACAGAGAGATGCCTATGTTTTGATAATAAAAATAAAAGCAAGATACGAAAGTACCGGTAAGTATGACTTTATGTACCAATGTATCACAGAAAAAGGGTTGCAAAGGAGTATACCAGATGATTATTAGCTCTTGGACGACTATCTCTTTGTGTTTTCTGGATTTCTTGTAAATGAACATTAATCACTTTTGTAATTAAAGGACAATTAAATATGATTATTTTTTTAAAAGATTTTATTTATTTATTTGACAGAGAGAGAGAGAGAGAGCACATGAGAGAGCACCAGCACAGGGAGAGGCAGCAGAGGGAGAGGAGAAGCAGGCTCCCCACTGAGCAGGGAGCAGGATGGATGCGGGGCTCCATTCCAGGACCCTGGGATTGTGACCTGAGCTAAAGGCAGACGCTTAACCCACTGAGCCCCCCAGGTGCCCTTAAAGATTATTTTAAATTTACAAATGTTGAAAGAGTTTATTGGGCTGATTTACAGTCAAAATTTGGGGATTATATAGATTATAGATGTATTACAAAACCTCAGCACAGTTTACCCTTATTAAGATCTTATAGATCTTTATTTTTTAATCTAAATCAAATCCCAAAGCTTATCACTCACATAAATTTTCTATTTTACAGATGGATTTTCTTCTTCCAATGTTCCACAAGAACATGTGTTATATTTATAATTTGGAAAAAAATAAAGAATATATACTTTTGTATTTTTGATCAAGATAATGTACATACGATAAAATGCCTATATTTTAAGTGCACAGTTCTATGAATTTTAACAAATGTATTCATCTAGGTAACAGTCATCAAATCATGATTAAGAGCATTTCCGTCATCTTGGAAACCCCCCTTGTGCTCCTTTCGAAGCAATCTGGAAGACAATTTGTCATTTTTGATAAACATAAATGTAACTTTATAAACAATAAGAATATGCAATTATTATAAACAACAGAAAGAATGTTCAATCTTTATGCGATGAATACTCCCATGTCACATGACTTCAAGCTCCAAGAACGTGTGTCCTGTTCACTGCCATTTCCCCAGGAATTACCACAGTGCCTGGCATACAGTTGGAACCCATAACACACTCTCGGAATGAAATTTGAATGCATATTATCTGCAGGCACTTACGTGAGAGATTTTAGTAAAGGTATAAATCGCTTTTCAGTGTTTTGTAGATTCCAAATTGGTGACTCTTTCAAAGTAATTCGGTGTTGAAATGGACTTTGAGAAGTCTCGTAACCAGCAGCAGAGATGTTCTATCAGTTTTAAGTGCTTCCAACTACAGTGAAGTCTTTGATACCAGATGTCAGATGTCATGGCGCCTATTTTTTCAATCCTCCCTCTTCTATATGGGTGACATATTTCCTTCTTGGGTGACATGATTCTTTCTTGCAGGTATATCCATGGTGGCCCCAGCTATGACCTCAAATAGGAATTTAAGAGACTACAAGAGTTTTGTATTACTATGTGAGAGAACCACACATGCATGGAATCTGTTCTTTATCTAAAATTTGCAGTTGCTGGAGCGCCTGGGTGGCTGTCAGTTAAGCATCTGCCTTCAGCTCAGGTCCTGATCCCAGGGTCCTGGGATAGAGCCCCACATGGGTCTCCCTCTCCCTAACCCCACTTGTGTATACACTCTCTCTCAAAAAATAAATAATATCTTTAAAAAAATGTGCAGTTGCTTATGTAACTCACCATGTCTTTCTCTTTGTGCAGCTAATGACCTTTATGTCAAGGTACTCTTCTAAGGAACTGGTGAACCATTAGGTCCTAGTATGTGTGAAACCTACACATATATTCACTTTAATAACAAATAAAATAATGTTGATCAATAATCTGTTATAGGTTAGGCTTTGTTCTAAGCTTTGGAGCTAGAGCAGCAAGCACAACATAAAACTCAATACATTGCAGAAAGCTTATATTTCAGTGGGAAGACACAATGATAAACAAAATATGTAAATTAGACAGGAGGTTGCATAAAGATAAATGAGTAAGGACCACAGAGAAAAGTAAGTCCGCCAAAAAGGACAAGCATGCGGCAGTAATGGTACGGGGAGAAAGATTCCGGGCTATTTTAAATGAGAGGTATAGAATTTTTGAGCAGATCTTTTGAGCAAATATGTGAAGATCACCAGAGAAGTGTTCACGGAACAATAACACTTGTTTCAACCCCCCCCTCCCCGCGCGTCCCTCTCCCCACCCCCAGGCCAAAGCCACGTGGTTTATTAGGGTCTGGGGCCATGCCGGCTGTGGTGGGGTGGAGGGGCCCCCGCATCGCAGTCCTCAGGGATGATCGCAGGGATGAAGGAGGGCCGCCTACAGCCTGAGCTTGCAAAGCTTTCCACCACCGCACTGTCTGTGACCTGGGAACTGTGAAGCTAGGCGGTCCTGGGCAGGGACTTACCCGTGACCTTGGCCGAGTCCAGCTCCAGCTCTCCAGGACGCTGGAGTATCACCACCATCATCTTCATCGGGTCCTCGGTGATTGGATTCCAGGGCTTGTGCTGTGGTGGGCTGTAGTTCTCCATCTGGTCGTGAATCTCCATGCGACTCTGCAGGTGCTCCTGCGTGCTAGGTAGCCGCACTCAGAGCACTTGAACTTCCACATCTCCTTGGGCCTTCGAATGTGTACCCCCAGCTGCTGGCAGAAGTGGGGCCGACCCTCCTGGTGGCCGCTGTCCACGGGCTTCAGCCGGATCTCTTTTAGAGGAAGGGCTGCTTGCACAACTGACACCCGAAGGGCCTTTCACCCGTATGGGTGTGGTCGTGCTTGTCCAGGTTGGCTTGGGCACACAGGGTCTTGCCACAGAGGTGGCCCTGGAAGGGCTTCTTGCCCATGTGCGTGCGCGGGTGCAGATTGAGATCGGCCTCCTGGGTAAAGGTGTGGCTGCAGAATTCACACACAGACGGCCTCTCAGTCCTGTGCAGGCTGTTTCTGTTCCAGGCTGGTGCCCCCAGTCCTAGCGCACAAACAGCTTCTCCACAGGGTGCTTAAAAGCCTCCTGCAGCTGCAGCTCCCTTGGGACACGAAGCCCTTGGCGCGGGTGGGACGGACGTGGGGCTTGGCAGCTTGGTGAAGCTTGATCGTGGGGCTCTGCAGTCAGTCCTCCTTGGTGAACTGCTGGGTGCAGGAGGAACACTTCTCCGTGTGGGACGCCAGGTGCCGCTACAGTTCCGTCCTCCTGTGGAAGGTCTCCTGGAACACCCAGCGCCTGAAGACCTGTTCCCAGCCCCTCATGTGATTTCGGGCTTTCTGCTCCAAGAGTTTCGCCTTCTGAAGATGACACTTTGCACAATGGAGACACTGGAAGGGATTCTCCCCACTGTGTTTTCTGTTGTGGACTTTTAGATTATATTTGCTAAGGAACTTTTTTGACAGGAAAAGGAAGGCCTGACTGTCCTTTCACTTGTTTCTTAAGTGCCCTGAATTAAAAATTATTAATATGCCAAGGTGGCATATTTTGAAGTGACACACTCTAATTTCCTTCAAAGGAGTACAGGTATCTTCTAGGATGATAGGGTTTGGGTGCCTATTTTTAGGTTATGGGGGGGGGGAGCAGCACCTAGAGAAAGTATTTCAAGCCTAGTGAAAAATTCCTCTAAGGTTTTGAGAGCCGACTGGAAAGAGGATAGGATAGCAGTGAGAGGGAAGATGATGGCACAGTGTGGGGAACAGACTGCTTGGCCTCAGCAGCAGTAATTGTGAAAAATATAAAGAAATTTACAGTGTGCAAGGGACCTGCTTAGAATTACCAAATGAATGTTTCATATACTCCTTCTAGCCCAGAAACTTTTACATTTACAGTTGTTTGATAAATATCTCTCTACGGAAACTCCTAATCCTTTACACAATTTTAGGATAAAAGATGCATGCATGCACCTGGAATTATGAAGACAGACTGAGCGTATGCACTTTGCAAAGGCAGGCTCAGACTAACTCACAAAAGGATAAGAAACCATCTTGACAGTATGCATCAGTGCCTACATCTCTGGACTTTTTTAATCCTCTTCTTTTGTTATTATTTTTGTTTTTATTTTAAACATTAAAATTGCTTGTGTTTTTACTTCTAAGTATCTCATATAAAAGTCATTATCTCACCCTGTTCCTTTAAAACACAGCTATAAAAGCGTTTCTTGTACCGCCATTACATTTATTACATTTCAGTGATATTTTGTTCCTTGTACGATAGGAAGTTAATAGGCCTCATGAACTGTATCTAGAATACAAGTTGTACCGGTAGCGTATTCCAACCTCTAAATGCCTTTCATGTCAGCAGGAGAGATACCATCAGGCATTTGAAAGCTCCGGCCTATTTATAAAGATACCATCAAAACCTGCCCGATGTAGCTGACTTATGAATCAATTATCTGAACTACACCAAGTGATGTATCTATTCTGAATTTTAGAGTCATATATTTGAAGCTAAACTACAAACAGATAAACTATTCAACAGTCTATCACGATTCTTATCTTCATGTTTATATCCATCAAATGTGGGGAGAATAAAAGCAAAATCTTAGAGATTTTACTGGGAAGTGTTAAAAAAAAACATCTCACATAAGTTCTCTCTCTCTCTCTCTTACACACAGACACACACACACACACACACACACACGCAAACATGCACACACACCTGGCTATCAGACTACTTATGACCCGAGGGAAAATGAACACAGATCAAAAAGTAGAATTTAAATAAAATCAAGTGCACAGGAAGGATTACTCTTGTTGTAAAGGGGACAAATAACAATTGGTAAATTTTATTTTTATAAGTTCTGTGTCTTAAATAGCTGAGTAGTGCAGTAAACAGAAATGACTTTGTTGTTATAAAAGTTACAAAGCCGCTGGATGTGGAGAGGGAATGATCCTGCTTCATCCCAGATGTTGTGGAAAATAAACCAAACGTAAGAGAGATGTGTCTCCTTTGTGTTTTGTGTCTAGGCGATACTTCACAAGATATAGTCACTATGCTTCATTTGTAAATACTAATTATGTCACTTTTACTGCTTGCCTCATAGGATTCAGATTTCAGGAAAGTTTCACTCCCGAGGACCAACCAAACCATGAGAAATGGAAACATTAAGGTAACGATGTATTAAAGTGGACTGAGAAATGTAGTAACTTTACTTACTGGAATTATCTTCTCAATAGAAAAACCTGTGTAAGATACCAAACTGATATCAGAAGTTTGCTTTTCTGTGTAGAATTATAATAAAAGAAACGCAACAACTTACTGCTTCCTCGAAAGACAGTAACTGCTAAGGTGAAAGTAAAACGTAAGAGGCAGGTAGGCAAAAAATGCTGATGAAGGCACTTGGAGTTTAATACAACATAAACCCAGATTTCCAAAGTTATGTTCCCTGTTCCCCCGAGTCTCCCGGGGAGGAGGGGAGGTAGCTACGAGGGGATGGAATTAATTCAAAATGCAGAATCCTGTGTGTGTAAGTGTTGGAATCACTGTGTGCACCTGGAGCTGGCATCACTCTGCACGTTAACTACCCGGGATTAAATAAAAACTCAACGAAATGCAGAGTCCTGGCCCCCCGCCCCCGGATTTACTAAATAAAAATCTGTGGGCTTATCCTAGGAATTAGTCAATATATTTTTAGTACTTCTTAGGTACACTCAAGCGTGAAAAACCTTTTTGTGAAAGGGGGAGTCAAGAAAGCTGGCAAGGTAAGCAGGAGGCAGGTCAGGAATGGCTGAGGCATCACCATAAGGGGTTTGGTATTTACCCTGAACATGGTGGGCAGCCACTGAGCAGAAGAATGACGGGCGCCCGTGTGTGTATTTCAAATATTATTCTACCTGCAGGGTAAAGAAGGGCAATGTGAAGAAAGGCCTGAGATCTGGGAAACTGTAGGCAGAAGTGGTTGTAGTGGTCTCGTCCCGAGATGGTAGTGGTCGCACTCATAATAATTAAAACAATATTAAAAGCCATAGGTAATATTTACTGAACCATTATGTGCCATAAAAAGCGCTTTATAAGCATTTTCTCACTTACATTTTAGAACTACCTTACAAGGAAGGTGGGAACTATTACTACCCTTATATAGAGAAAAGAAAAAACCTCAATTCAGTAATTAAGTACTTTATATAATTAGTAAGCTGTGAGACAAGGATTCCAATCCACATCTGACTCAACTGCCCATATTTTCAGCTGCTGTGTTACTGTCTAAAAAGTGAAGCAGGAGCGCGTCTGCCTTTGGCTTGAGGTCATGATCTCAGGGTTCTGAGCCCCACATGAGGCTCCACGCTCAGTGGAGAGTTTGCCTTTCCCACTCCTGCTACCCCTCCCCCCTGCTTGTGTTCTCTCTCTCTCTCTCTCTCTCTCTCAAATAAATAAAAAATCTTGAAAAAAAAAGTGAAGCAACATGTTAGGGAGCTTTGATTAGGGTAGAATTGACAAGATCGACGATGGCTTATATGACAAAAGAGATAGGGAGGCCCGAGACGAGGTCTGGAATTTGAGGTCGATTGTGACGCTTTCCACTGACGTAAGTAAGTACAGTAGGAAGAAAGAGAATATATGCAGTTTGGGATTTTGAGTTTCCGATGCCTTTGGAATACCCATGCAGGCAGACGAACACAACATTTTGGAGTTCCGGATACTAATCTCTGTAAGACCGTAGTTTGAAGAGTCAGATGCACAGGGAAGAAACTCGAAATCTGAAGAAGGGATGTTAACGCCCAGAGGCTTGAATATAGTGAGAAGAAAAGAAGGCAGACTACAAGACACCTTAGGAACACTAACCGGCTGAGGAGGAAGTAACTAAGAGTGTCACCACAGAATATCTTCTCCAAACTGGGTCCTTCTGAGAGTGACACTAGTAATAAATACAGTATCGTTGTAAGGTTTAAGTGTGCATACACATATTTGCTCTCGGGAAGCCCCTAATTTCAGTCACGATTCTAGTCTTCACGGTGAGTACACAACGAGTGGGAAAAATCTTGTCTTGTCTGGCTGGGCTAAGTGCCCACATAAAGATAAAGATAAAACTTCTAACTGCATTTAAAGGGTTGCTTCAGTGAAAATTTCATCTCCTTTTTACTGCAATATTCTTCATTTGTTGTGAAAACTTACAATAATAGTCTTTTTTTTTAGAGGGAGGAGTTGGGAGGAAGAGGGAAAGGGGGAGACAATCTTCAAGCAAGCTCCATGCCTAGCACAGAGCCCCACATGAGGCTCGATCTCGCAACCCTGAGATCATGACCTGAGCCAAAACCAAGCGTCACACTTAACCAACTGAGTCACCCAGGCGGCCCACACATCTTATTTTTTGAAAGATGTTACAATATCTACATTTTGGGGATGCACTAAGGAATCACGATGAAGAGTAGGTTGCCTGCTTTGTCATCTGAAATGATCTCACATCCACACTTCCGGGAGGATGTGCACAGATCACTGATCTAATCTATTGTTATTTATTTTTGCATTTGTTTCAGAGAGTGGCATTTTCACAATCCTGATTTCAAGTTGTGGGTAAAGCCTTATTTCATTTGATATCCCGATATGAACTTGGTGGTATGATTTTCTTACAGTTAGTGGAGACAATATTCTCAGGATCAATCATGTCCTTTATTAGACGAGGAACATCATCACCAACTAACGGACTCAATTACCTCTTCTTCCATAAATATTTCCAGCATACTCTAGCTAAATAGGCTCCTGTTTTTCCTTTTTCATTCTGTGTAGTGTTAGTGGTTATTTTTTCCTACATAGCACTTGGGGTATTTTGTAACTGTCTCTTAACACATGAAATATTCCTTGTTCATCATGCTGGTTTGTACTCCATTGTGGATATACTCAAGGTTTTACAAATATACATGCAGAAAAATTGATCTTTGATATATGTATTTTTGTCCCTAATAAACTTGTGACGTCCAAAAGAATGGAGGACATTAACGTGCACAACTTAAGAATGTAATAAACACTCAGAAAACATTATTAAAGGAATTAAATTTCAGGATTATTCAAGTACAGAATAATACCTTGTATAAAGCAGATACAGAAATTTTCTGTTTGCCCTGATAACCTACTGTGGTAGGACAGTGCTTGATATTAAAATGCCCCACTCTTTTTTCTGCATTTGTTATTGTTATTTCAAGATTTGCAAAATAGACTGTACCACCTTGTGTAATTGGGTAAATCTTAGTAAAGAAACAGATAAATTGACACTATTTGCAGAAGCATTGGAAGTACCATGTAAATATACTTTAGCAAAACATGTAACAACTAATTTACAGTTTATTACATCCTTAGAAATATTAAAAAATATAACAAAAGACATTATAATAGGTCTACCTTTGCACAGAAGCTAACGAGAAAGTATCCTTTCAGGGTGGCTCAAAGGCAGCTGAGCAACCAACTCTTGGTTGCATCCCAGGTCATGACATCAGGATGGTGAGATCGAGCTCTGGGTCAGGCTCTGCACTCAGCAGGGGGTTTGCTCTAGGTTCCCTTTCTCCCTCTCCCTCTGCCCCTTCCCCAGATCTTATGCATGTGCGCTCTTTCTCTCTCTCTCTAAAATAAATGAATCGTTAAAAAAATTAAGAAGAAAGTATTCTTTCTGGAGCGCCTGGGTGGCTCAGTCAGTTAAGACTTCAACTCTCAATTTTGGCTCAGGTCTTGATGTCAGGGTTGTGAAATCAAGCCCCCCTCTCTTTCCCTCTTCCTCTGCCCCGCCCTCTCCCTCTCTAAAAAAAGGTCTTCTTTCTCGCGTATGTTAAAAGCAAAATACTATGTAGGGCAGCTCCATTGCTCTTGGTACAGAATCAACACCAAGAGATTTTGGAAGCATAATTTTTTGGTACCTGGGCAGCTGGTGATCATGGGTCCCCAGTGCTCCTTAAAAAAAAAAAAATTAAAGTCTGGAGCTGCAAAAGAAATACATTAAAAACTATATAGGTATGTAAACAAAATTGAAATATTTGATCTGTGGTATAAAATAAATAAAATTTATGACCCGCTAGAGTGTATTTCTTTGGAGGTAATAAGTATGCTATCCTCAACACTTAATGCTGTCTCATAAATCAAAGGAAATTAAAAACAGTAGTTACTTCACATAAAATGAGTAAAGGCCACAAGGAAGAAAATATAAATAACCAATTAACAGATCTAAAATTATTCAAGTTTCTAGTAACCAAAAAAAAAAAAAAAAACAAAATAAAAATACTGAAACAGTTGGCCTTGTCTATCATATTGGTAAATGTTAAGATGAGAATAATATTCAGTGCCAAAACCAGGATAGTGAGTCTGGCACTTTCTGCACCTTCCTGGTAGCGTACACATTTATTAAACTTTAGAGGAAACTAATTTGTCAATATGTATCAAGAGCCTATGCGTGAAAAATCTGTTTTTTCTATCTATGTGCATGGCTCTGTGTAGACTTAGTACACTTTATTAAAAAATCAAATCAAATTAAAAACACAGCAGAATGCTTTAGATAACTCTGCATTATTCATTTCTTCTGACATAATTCTTTAATCATTACTAAATTTCGAGGAGAGGACAAGAAAATATATGTATATTCCCTTTTTCCATGTATTTGTTCAGTTCTGTGAAAGTTATACATCTCATGATTCTCGTCTAAATTTTCAGATTTAGAATAGTCAAAACTATATCAAAATGTAGGGTAGTTTACATTTCTACAATGTTTTCTTCTAATGTTTAAATTATTTCAGTCATGTGTTTATATGAAAAGGAGAAATAAATTCTGATTTTCTTGTACTAGTATATGTAGTTATATTCCACTTGATTACAAAAGGTAAATTTATGCAAAAAATTACTTTTTGAAATTTAAATGATATGTTTTCAAGGGGATATATACTGAAAACTATGAAGAAAGTGTTCTCTTTTTTTTTCTGTAAGACCCACTGTTTTGAGCTGGTTCTGAATTGCGGGAAGCATTTTATTCGTTGTACTCTAATTTTTAAAAACATAAAGATAAAAAACATAAAGATCACATTTACTTCAATGCCTTTTCAAAGCTGACTTTTTGGTGAGAGTTCTTACTCCCTCTGGAGTACTTTTTATTTCATTGGCATATTTTAAGGACTAAATACACTCTTTGGAGGTTTTAAATTTTTTTTATGTTTTAAATTTCTACTGAAATTGGAAGAAAAGAGAAATAATACATAGGGAAATTATGCTTCTTTAACTCCTTTAAGACACAAAGAGGTACACAGATAAAACTCAGTCTTTCGAAATAATATTTTATCTTTTTGCCATGAAATACTTAGTATTTCAGGATTCATTTTACAAATTGTTTTTATTTAATGGGACCAGCAGGAAATTTTAAGGTATTCAACTAGTTATTCAATTAATATATATTGCTAATTTTACAGATGTGCATATTTAGCATAAATATTATTTATTTCAGCTTTATACATTTAAAAAATTCCACAAAGTGATTTATACAATTTTACTTCATGATTTTAATCATTAATGTGGCTATACTTTTTCATATAATCACCTTCATCTGGTCATTTTATTTTATAGGTATGACACTTACTTAATAAATGTTCTATGGTTACATATTTATGCTTTTTCAATTTTGTTATACTATATACTGCTGTGATATGTGATATTACACACATATTTTTTCATAGAATTATTCTATAAATAAGATAACATTTGATATAGGGAAAAATGTCAAATAATTGCAATGTCTTAAGATTTTTGATACCTCTTGCCAAATTACTTTCTAGGAAAGTCTTCCAACTTATACTATCTCCAGGACTATCAAAGGTATGGTAGTACCTTTGCTTATCCATTATTTCTTTGGTTTTTCAGCATCTTCTGCATTTGGTCCTTAGGAGCTTTCTTTCTTATGGCAAAATTCATTTTCTATATTTCAGAAAATTCATTCTGCTATAGAAGAAAAGAAAATGAATAGAGTAACCTATGTATTAAACTGTGGTGCATGTTAGAAACATAAAGTGGATCATATATCTGAATACAGAAGGGGATGAGAGAAAGCAGAAATACCTAACTAATATTCACAAGGCACTAAATATACATGAGGCACCAGGGGCACTAAATATTCATAACATACTAAATATACATGAGACATTCAATATTCTTGCAGTCTTAATTCAGCCAACATTTGATGACTGCCATCATGGCCCCATGAGTCCTCTGCCCTTGCGAGGAACATTCAAACCTGTTTTTGTCCTTGTGTTCATCCCGTCACCATGAACACTAAAAACCCCCCAAATCAGCTAGTGTCCTTTCAATTTAATTGCATTGTATCCTCGGCCAGTTAAGCACCCATCACTTTTGCTTTGCTTTGTGCTGTGTGCCTTAAATTAGCTCAAGTCATTCAGTTTGTTCTGTGAGCCTCTCTTTTCCCTAATTTCTGAGGTAGTTTGTCTGGTAGCATACTTGTACTTGGAGGCCACTTTTGTGTGAAGATAATTTTCCACATGACACTCTTTTACCTTTGCAACTGTACCTTTAAGCACTATTCATACATTTTAAGCAATTTTAGGTGGTTGGATTTTTCTGTTTTTGTTTTTGTGTTGAGAGAGAGTATGCATGCGAGTGGGGGCGGGGTGAAGAGGGCCAGAGGGAGAAGATAGAGAATCTTAAGCAGGCTCCATGTCCGGCGTGGAACCCCATGCTGGGTTCTGTCTCACAACCTTGCAATCAGGACCTGAGCCGAAATCAAGAGTGGGACACTGAGGAGGGCATGTATTGCATGGAGCACTGGGTGTGGCGCATGAACAATTAATCTTGTAACACTGAAAAGAGAAAATAAACATATTTGGGGGGAAAAAAAGAGTGGGATGCTTAATGAACTGAGCCACCCAGGCACCCCAATCCTTTGATAAACATTTACATGTATGGTACAGTATTATTAACTAAAAGCACAATACTGGACAGCTGGTCTTTAGAATTTTTTCACGTTGTTAAAGTCACCAGTTTCATGAGATTTTTTTCCCTATATCTCATAGGAGTTTTGGGCAGTAAGGAGGGCAGTAATAAGAGTGTTTTGAATGTTATAACCGGCTGTATGAGAGTAAGGGATTTTAGTATTTGGGTTGTCATACTCTTTATTCTTGGCTTTCTGTTGGTGCACCAGAGTCAGCTAATTTTCAGCAGTTTAAATGTTGATAAAATACTTTTTTCCTCACTGTAATAGTATAATGCTATACTAGTGAACAGACAATTGTATTATATGTAGTTAAAGGTGATGGTGTTTGCAAGGAAGCTCCTTGCAAAGATAGTTTCATTTTGATATAACCATTCATAAGGACGAATGAACAATTCTAGGTTCCTTCTCTGCTACTGTTGAATTACCAGGAAGTGTGCAGAATGTGTTAGCTGCTGCTACTAGAATCCTCCCAGGATATATGAATCTTATATGGAGGTTAGAAAGACATAGGAGAAAGGACTCACCAGTATGACAAGTTAGGATGACAAGCTATGGGTACATGGGTGGCTGTCTATGCTTGGGAAGAATAATTTTCTGGTATTTAGAGTAAAACTTTTCCCTTCCTAGGCACCAAACAGTGTTCTTTCACCCTTTCAATCTGAAACAGGGACCACATACTTACATAGTGAAATTAAAGTTATAAGACTCTTAGATCAAGTGAAACACTTTTATAAAAGTACTTACTGAACACAACCATAAAAGAGATGAACACTCAGTGTGGTTCCCACAAAATAAAATGTATCGACTGATAATTTAACTGTAGTCTTGAAATAAGAGTGGTTTTATTATTAGTGGAATATATATTTCTTGAAGAATAGAGAGCTTGGAATTAAAAATAGAACAGATGCCCTGGAACTCATTTAATCTATACATCCACTAGATTGTAATTAAAATCTTATATACACACTATTTGCAAAAAGTATTTTTGTGGTAGCTGTTGTATGGATGTTTTCTAGTTTATGGTCTCACACATCCTAGGACCTAACAGTTTTACCAGTTCCTTAGAAGAGTATCTTGACATAAGGTCATTAGCTGCACAAGGAGGAAGACATAGTGAGTTACATAAGCAACTGCACATTTTAGATAAAGAACAGATTCCATGCATGGGCGGTTCTCTCACATGGTAGTAAGAAACCCTTGGCAGTCTCTTAAATTCCTATTGGCTGAGGTCATAGTTGGGGCTATGCATGGATATACCTGAGCTTGCAAGAAGGAATCGTGTCACCAACAGTATAGAGGAGGAAGGACTGAGAAAATGAGCTCCACTACACCTGATACCTGTTACCAAAGAATTCACGGTCAGTGGGGCACATACAATGGAAGCTGATGTAACATCTCTGCTGCTGGGGAAGGGATAAGCCATCTTGGGATTCATTTCAGCACCAAGTTACATTCAAAAGAGTCATCAATTTGGAGTTTACAAAGCACTGAAGAGCAATTAATATCTTTATTAAATTTCTCAAATGAGTTGGCAAATAGATTCTTAAATAAAAGAATGTATGTAACATGTCACAGAGTCAACTATGTTAAAAATCCAGCTACCTTTGCTCATCTCCCTGAAGTTCTAAATATTACAGAAATCCCAGCCCTGACTGACCTTTCTGATTTCATCCAAAATGTTTTTCTCTCTCAAAATATGAATTTCAACTTTATAATAGCATCTCTTGTTTCTTTTATATTATACTGGAGACTGATTTAATCATGCTCTGATGAGGCAAACTCTTCATCATCTGTTATCACAAATGACTCCATGGTTTCAGCTAGAAACTTCCATATAAAACAGAGTGAGGGGGAGAAGTTTGCTCTTTGTCCCAGACATACTGGTGTTATAAAAATGCTTTGGGACTGCAAGTTTTCTCTTCTTTAGGTTTCCTTTCTTCTTTTCATGTAATTTCTTTTTTCCCCCTTTCTTTTATCCATTTTCTTTATGTCCTCTTTTCTTTTCTTCATTGTGTTTTCCTTGAGTAGATCACAAAAAGTTTCACAGAAGCAAAATGTAAATTAGCCAGCACTTAAAAAGTCAATAATCCTTACCACAGCCTGAAATGCTTTCTGTATTGCCTTCCAGTGTCAACTTATCGAAGCTTATCTAATTACAAGATGCAAAGTCTCTGAAAAGGACTAAAGTTAATTCTTGATATTAATTGGGGTGACAGTAAATATCATAGTTATGCAAACTCCACCAAATATACCCGAAGCACACACACTCCCTTTTCTTTCTCTGTCTGCTTTTCTCTTTCTTTCTCCACTCCACTTCTCTTAGTTCTTTCCTGATGGTTACTTCTAAGTGAAATTATATATATATGGTGAAAGAAAAAAGGTGGAAAAACAAACGATCTTTGGATTTCTGGGATCTAGAGATGTGCCTCACCAGAGGGTTGTGGAGATAATGAAGCTGTTCTGAGGCCCTCATTCTCTTTGTGTTCGTTGAAACTTTCCCCCTTTTATTTGTCTGTTACTTTTACATTTAATGCTTTGCCGGTGGAAAAATTTAGACACACCTCTTTTCAAATTAGAGCTTCACACTTACCAGCTGCTCATTATCTTTCTTTGTTGCAGTTGTCACATCTTGAAAATAAAAATAACAATGTCTATTTCATCGAATTGGAGGCATTAAATCAGAGAGCATATCCAAAGGACTTCATGTAATATAGAGCAAACAAAAACCAGTCCACACATGTTTCTTATGTCCTCACTTACCTTTCTTTATTGGAATATATTTTCCTGAAAACGTGTAATATCAGAAAGCTATACTAAAGGAAGAAGTTTTGTCAGTAAATTGCTTGTCCTGAAGGACTTCAATTTTAAGCTTTATTTGTAATAGAAAAGTATCAAATTTATTCTATATTAAAGGGGATTCTAAAATGTTTGAGCTGGTAGAATTGAGATACAATTTCTTTCAGTAAATCTTATCTGTTGGAGATGATGATGTATGAATATTCAGTTCTATTAGTCACAAAGCTTCTTTCACTATATTCTTGTCAATAAAATCATTCAAATACGTGAAACATGAAAGAATGGTGAAACATTATGGTTTCCAAATCTTTACCTGGTTATAGATTATCAACATCTGAATATCACAGTTTTACTTTAAACACAATAATGTTTTATATCCTGCACCAGACACCATAGGAACCATTAATCTCTATTTCTAATAAAACTTCATAACTAGTTAAGTGCAGTTGTTAAATAATTTCTTTTTATAGTAAAAGCTTTTACAATTAACAAGCCAGACACTGATTCAAGTCATTATCAATTTCTCTGTGATTATTATAGCTTCCATAATAATCTGCACTCTATTAACATGGATTTGGCTGCACTTTAAAGAGCAGCATCATTAGCTTTGGTTTCACAAAAAGATGAGAAGAAAGTGGACTTTTAAATTCACAGAGTCTTAGAGTTACAAGCTAACATCAAATCTCTCAGACCAAAGACACAAATAATGCCATATTTAATTCTGAACATGACTTATTTTTGTTTCAAACTAACTTTGGGAACTTGCATTCATTAATAATTTTTTTTAGGTTTTTTATTTATTTATTAGAGAGAGAGACTGAGAATGAGAGGAGAGAAGGTCAGAGGGAGAAGCAGACTTCCCGCAGAGCCGGGAGTCCGATGTGGGACTCGATCCCCGGACTCCGGGATCATGACCTGAGCCGAAGGCAGTCACTTAACCAACTGAGCCACCCAGGCGCCCTCATTAATAATTTTTACAATTGTCTATTTCTTTTATAGATTTCAAATTTGAACAGAGTAACACCTAGAAACTCTGCAGTTACACAGCAGAAAACCTACTTAGTTATAATTAATATTTATCATCCAGAGAAAAAAATAGTCCCAGAAGGAAAGTCCAAGAGGTACAGTTATGCATCAGATATTTTGTAAATGTGGTTGAGTCTATAAATAATGACAGTATAAAACAATAACAATATTCTATTAATTGAACAGATGAAAGTTCAAAACACAACTAACCATCTAGAAAAGAGCATGCATTTCCAGGAGAAGATTCAAGAAAACGATTAACTTTACACATTGTTATTGTTACACATGCACGTATAATTTCTATGGTAAGAATTTCAGCTCTGGTGAGGTTAGATAAGTTCTTGGTGGATCAGCATCCTCATCTAATATAGAGAAACATAAATCAAATACATATAATTAAATAAAATAAAAATGAATAAAATACATCTGACAGATAAAATACAGAAAAAAAATATCTGTTTGAAGGAAGTAGACAGTTGTTGGACTAAAAAGAACCTGAGAGAATTCTGAAGGGAGAAAAACTCAGAGATAAAGGATGGCTTCCTGAATCCTTGAAACCCCCAGGGCATCTACTAGACTAGGCATTTGGGGCAGCTGGAAATCTACCGCAAAGCCCAGAGGAGGGCTACTGAGAAAAGACGGGGAAAACAGAAGAATTATGGATAGAAATTTAGAGACTCATATACATAGCTCATAGCTAATTTCCGTCAGTATTTTTGCCAAATGCTGAGGCTGCATGGAGCACAGGTCTAAAGTTTTGCAGAAAAATTTTGAAGAACGTAAGAGACTGTTACCGTTCTCATGAGGATAGAGATTAGAGGTTTTTACTGATACAGGGAAAATCCACGGAATACATACAGTTTTTATCTAAAAGTGAAAACAAAAACAAAACAGAAACCTGGGAAGCAGTATAAATCAGAGGTGGACTCAGCCTTACCAGAACTTCAGCCCAGCTTTGATTTATCATAATCTTTGCTAAGAGTAAGATGATCAGCCTTTTCTCTATCTGATCTCTGAAATGAAGGAGAGAACTTTTCGAGATACAGAAAATAAGACATGAAAATAGTATTCAAGGGACGCCTGGGTGGCGCAGTTGGTTAAGCAACTGCCTTTGGCTCAGGTCATGGTCCCAGCGTCCTGGGATGGAGTCCCGCATCGGGCTCCTTGCTCCGCGGGGAGCCTGCTCCTCTCTCTGCCTCTGCCTGCCTCTCTGCCTGCTTGTGTTCTCTCTCTGTTAAATGAATAAATAAAATCTTTAAAAAAAAAAAAAAGAAAAAGAAAATAGTATACAAGTTTCCATAATATTTTAGAAACAAAGTGTCTGGAATTTGATCAGAGATTTAAAAACATGTCCAAAAACAGGATCATAAGAACAAAAGCCAAAGGAAACAGAAAATATAAATGGACCATCTATGTAAATGCAGATAGACATATATAGGTAGACAATAGGTAGACAGATTTAAGTAAAGTGACTAGAAGCATCTAACACTAAATCAGATACAGTATAAGAGAAGATTATAGAACTAAATGATATGACAATAGAAAATATTTGAACATTTGCATAAGGGAAAAATTATGAACATTGAAAAAAAAGTTCTAGAAATAGACTCAAAAGTATTGCTGTTGATGAAGTCCGGAAGTAGAGGGCATACAATATGAGAGGAAAAATCAATACCAGAACTGTTAGGATTCGAACAAAATTAGAATAATACATTATTGGAAAAATTAGTTAAAGCACATTCAAGAAGTACTGAAATATTCCATCAATATGAATATAATGGTAATTCTACATAGGTACATCCAAGTACGAGCACTGAAAAACAATAACAAAAAATAAAAGCAGTCAGAGAAACAAAATCACATTTCTTTCAAAGCAACAGCAAGGAAGTTGATGGCTGACCTTTCCGTGGGTGTGATGAGAACCAGAAGAAATTGAATTAAATCTCCAAAGTGCTGAAAGGAATAGCTTTCATCCTAGCAATCACCTATATGCAGTGAAAATATTTTTCAAAAGCAAAGGGGAAATAGTGTTTCTGGACAATTAAAAACTGAAGGATAGTTCACAAGTTTAGAAAAATAAAAATTGAGACAAATTGTCACTAGCTAATCTGTAACAAAAGAAATACTAAATGAAGTTGTTTTGGCAAAAGAACTTTTCAGCAGAAAACAGAGTTTTGCAAGAAGAAATGAGAGCCCCCAGAAAGGGCACATATAAGGGCAAATACAAATGAATATTGATTGAATACCAATTTACAAAACAACATAATGTCTTATGAATTTTAAATCTCTATGAAATATGATAAAAAATGGTAGATGAAGTTGAAGTTTCCTAGGGCTTAGTGTTACTAAAGCAGTGAAAAAATGGCACCTGGATGGCTCGGTCGGTTAAGCAGCTGCCTTCTGTTCAAATCATGATCCCAGGGTCCTGAGATCCAGCCCCACATCGGGCTCCCTGCTCAGCGGAGGGCCTGCTTCTCCCTCTGCCTACCGCTCCTCCAGCTCCTGCTCTCTTTCTCGCTTGCTCACTCTCTGTCTTTCAAATAAATAAATAAAATCTTTAAAAAAAGAAAAGAAAGAACGAAATAAAATAATTGTATTAACCTATGAAGTGTCAATATAAAATATCTTTAAAATCTGTAGTGACCACTAAATAGGGAGTAAAAGATAAATAAATTAGAAAACCAGCAAGATAAATTTAAATAATAAAAACTTTTGATTTACACACATAAGGCAAGAAAAAAGAAAAAAATCATAAGACAAATGAAGTAAATGCTGCCAAATTTTTGATGTATTTAAAAACCCAAATACATCAATATGTATGTTTTATGTAATTGAACCAAAAGTAAAAGACTTAGATTGCCAGACTTCCTAAACAAAAAACAACTATATCCTGCTTATAAGAGATATCTATTGAATGTAAGAACACAGAGTGATTTCTACAAGATGGAAAGCAACAAAGCTTCTGATTAGTGCAAGCACTAATCAGAAGAAAGCCAAACACCCCGCAAAATGGACTCAAGGCAAGGACATAAATTGTTATATACTTCAAACAGTTTCAAAATATGAAGGATAAAAGTTGACAGAAAACAAAAAGAGACAGACAAATGCATAATCCTAATGGAAGACTGCATTAAGCAAACAAAAATGAGCAAATATACAGAAGATCTTATTATAATTAAGAAATTCAACCTGTTAGACATATAGATAGTACGTGGATTCTCTTCAAGAGCTTATATAGTACTCCTCAAGTTAATTATGCACTGTCATTAAAATTAAAATGGTTTACATTACTGAGGGCATGGTCTCTGACTATAGTGAAATTTATCTAAAAGATAATCAAAAAATTCTCAATTTCTCAGAAATGAAACAAAATACCAATAAATAACTGAGAGGTCAATGAGGGAAATGTAATGGAAATCAGAAAAAAGTTAAAGCAAATGGAATGATGGTATGACTCTTGAAATAACTCTAAGGTCACACAAACAGGAAGGAACACTTTCTAAGTTTCTGGGGTCAATTAAGCCTGACAAAGGAATTTATTTTATTATTTTTTTCAAGATTTTATTTATTTATTTGACAGAGAGAGGGAGAGCACAAGCAGGCAGAGAGGCAGGCAGAGAGAGGGGGAAGCAGGCTCCCTGCTGAGCAGAAAGCCCGATGCGGGGCTTTGATCCCAGGACCCTGAGATCATGACTTGAACCAAAGGCAGAGGCTTTAACCCACTGAGCCACCCAGGCGCCCCTGACAAAGGAATTTAAAAGAAGAAAACTACTGGTAAAAGTTGCTGAGCAAAGTAAATGCAAAAAAAGAAAAAGAAAAATCTCAGCAAAGCATACCAATAGAATTTAGAAATATATATATATATATATATATATATATATATATATATATATTCGAAGTATGTTAGTGTAGGTGTATTTATCCACACTATATGAATGCATACTTAAAATTTACTACATATGTGTACATATACACACATACACATATGAAAATCTGACAAACTAAGGTTTACTTTAGGATTGAAAGGTTGGTTTAACATTAGAAAAAAATAATCTATACAGTTCACCACATTTTAAAAAAGAACAAAACTCAACTTGATAGTTACAGAAGAGATAGTTGACAAAATTCAACTATCAAAATTCAACTATTCAATTGACAAAATACTTTCTACAGTGTACTGTTCCCCCAAAACACCCACAAAAAAACCCTTAACAAATCAGGAATAGAAGGGTACTCCCTTAACCTGAAAGGAAAGTCCTACCAAGAGCTCATACAGAACAGAAACAAGTATTTGATGAAGACTTCATGAAAAGAATGGCCCCTCCTCTTGACATTACAGATTATTGATTCGAACCATGTCTATACCCAAATAGTCACGAATATGAATGCTCAGAGCAGCAGTATTCTCCAGAGCCACAAACCTGGAGACATATCCAATGTTCAAATGTACTAGAATGTATACATTCTGGTCTATTCATTTGATGGAATAGTGTACCCTAATAACCGTGAATAAACCACATTTACCTACAATGACATGAAGCGGTGACATGGAGGAATCTCACAAATAGAATCTGAGTGATTGAAACATAGTACAAAAGTGTGCACACATATCATATGCTCTTGTGACTGCAGAGAGTGTGTGCACTTGGGTGATGTGGCTGGAGGGAGTTTTGGGGGTTTAGATAATCAATTTGGTTTTTTTGGTGCTGGTTACATTATGGATTCATTTCTGAAAATTCATTAAGCTGTATGCTGTTACACTATATACACTTTCCATGTGACTTTATTTAAATAAAGTTTATTTAAAATAACAGAAAATAAAGATTCTGAGGGAATAGAGTGTTAAAATCCAAATGCATCCGATTTAGAGGCTAATTTCATATAGTAAAGGTATAAGAGGAAAGATGATCGTACACTTAATTTTGTGTAATGATTCCCAATTAAAAGAAACTGCTTCTTTTGATCCTATCTCTTCGCATATGTATATGTATACGTATATCTCTCTTTTTTTTTAAAGATTTTATTTATTTGACATAGAGAGATCACAAGTAGGCAGAGAGGCAGGCAGAGAGAGAGGAGGAAGCAGGTTCCCCTCTGAGCGGAGAGCCAGATGCGGGGCTCGATCCCAGGACCGTGAGATCATGACCTGAGCTGAAGGCAGAGGCTTTAACCCACTGAGCCACCCAGGCGCCCCTGTAGATCTCTTTTTGATGCATAGATCATTCCTCATTTCTGTGGAAAAAAACTGTCATTTTAAGATGAGGGCAACCCAATTACTGTAATCAAATCATAATTCAAGTTTAGATCTGAAATCTATTTACTCCAGTAAGAAGGATGCTGCTGCTTGTGAATTTCAAACTATTTAATATTAGCCTCATTGCATTTCTCAGTAGTTGGGCTTGAAACATGAGGCAATGTTTTCTTCTGCCAGTATTCACAACAGGCTTTATATAAAATTTAATTAATTAAAATATTTTTAAAGAATTTTTATCCCAAACCATCCTGTTCCTTATTCCTTTTCAATGGAATGTTCTAACACAGTATACACTAGAAAGTACTTAAAGTGTACACACACACACACACACACACACACACGTACGTGTGTATGTTCAACAATAGAAAGCATTTTTCATTTGTAATCTAATTGTAAATATTCTATATGTAAAAGCAGCCTTTAATGTAGTTCTTTATCTTTTTGGAATAATGTGGAAAATACTGGACTTTCAAAACTATGATGAATAATGTTCTTTGCTTTAATCAAAACGTATATTTTGACAGTTGTTAACCTACTATACTAAATTGGAACCTAATAAAATATTCTAAGTATGTGTAAAAAAATTTAGTGGCAATGAAATGTTTTTCATTTGAGTCTCCTCCTTAAGAATGAGAGCTAACCATGTAATAAATCTATTTTATCAATCATATGTTATTTTTTGCCTTTTTTCACATTTCATTAAGTTTATGTATATCACTAATGAGTACATACAATAGCTATTAATACATTTTCACATAAACAAATTAAAAATTATATTCAAGGATATGTCAGGTTTTTTCTGAAGTTTTATGTTTTTATAATAACTTTTAAAAAATGAGTTGGAATAGTGTAAAATTTTATGTCTTCTGTAATAAATTATAATTAGCATTTCTAATTATGTTATATGTGTTATTAAATCATACCAAAGATATATGATTTCTGGATATTAGTTCAAGATAGAGGTAGAATAATATGATGACATATTATTAAGTGTAATCCTGTATATTTTTCCCATACGATCTTGCTCATAAGAAATGTTTATTGATAAATAAGCTAGAAATCACCTTCAGAGAAAATTCCAGTATTCAACACTATTTGTGTATGGCAAGAAAATGCTCATAAAAATTATAATGTCAATGAGCTAAAAAATTAATATATTTATTTATACAGGTAGGGGTTCATAGATTTTTAAAGATTTTTGAACTCTTTCATGGATACAAAAGTAGAGATGCATTTATGGGTTTTAAACAAGATGCTAAAATGGTAGGTTGGCATTTCTGAAGACAAAGTGACAAATGGATTGAAGATCTATATGACTGAACTACAGATCACTTCAGTGATAATGTCTATTTGATAGATTAAATTGATGTCTGTGGAAAAAAGTATTAAAAGTAGTAAATGATATGTTTATGCATTGGAAGACTGAACATAGTTAAGGTGTCCATTCTCTTTTATTGGTCGATAGCCTACAAGATTCTATCAAAACTTATGCAAGGTTTTTTGTTTTGTTTTTTTTTGGTAGTCACAAGCAAGGGTTTTTGTTTTGTTTTTTTTGTTTTGTAAATGTTTACTGAAAGAGAAGCTTGTATAGCCAAACCAATTTGGAGAAAAAGAATAAAATGGGAAGAGTGACTCTCCCTGAAGTTGAGGCTTACTAGATAATGAGAGTGATGAAGACAATGTGGTATCAGCAGAGAGAGACATAGAGGTCAATGCATCTTATAGATCACGGGGGTGCCTGGGTGGCTCAGTCGATTGAGGGTCTGACTCTTGATCTCACCCCAGGTCTTACTCTCAGGGTCGTGAGTTCAAGCCCCATGTTGGGTTCCATGCTAGGCATGGAGCCTGTTTTTTAAAAAAAAAAAAAAATCATGAACTTAAATGTATAATAAAAAACTGTACATTTTCTAAAAAAAAAAAAATTAGGAGAAAAATCTTTGGGACCCATGACTAGGCAAAGAGTTTTTAGACTTGTTGTCAAACACACAGTCCATAAAAGGGAACTCCAATAAATTGGATCTCAGAAAAATTAAAAAGTTTTGCTCTGTAAAAATCCTGTTCAATGAATGAAAGGACAAAAGAATTTATTTGCAAGTCATATATCTGACAAAAAAAATCCTTTTAACTATAATATATAAAGAATTCTTAAATGTCAACATTAAGAAACCAAGTATCTAATTAGACAATGGGCAAAAGGTGTAGACAGACATTTCACAGAGAGGGAAAATTTATTTACCAAGGGAAAATAAACATTTGAAAATATGTTAATCATTGGCTGTTAGAAAAAGGCAAAATAAAATCACTTAGCATTCACAAGACAGAGAATAGGAGAAGAAAGAGCTGCACAAGAGGACTCCTAAAAGGTCTCTAGAGGTAATCAGCAGAGCACTGATTGGGGAAATTGTTCATAGAGAGGATAGAAACATATGAAAGTCTTAAAGAGTACATGGTACTCACATAGGGCCGGAATTGTGCTTATTCCCACCAGCCAGACTAGAAAAATCTCATGATCCACAGGACTTTGATAAAGTTTGGAGATGGGTCTTGCCTTAGGAGTGGTGAGTAACTCACTTTAAACTAAGTACTCTAAACTAAGTACTCTAAACTAAGTACCGCTCTAGTCCTGCCAAACACACTTGAGAGACAAGATGCAAAAAGATCAAACTAATTCTAAGTAACGCTGTGTATCAGCATGAAACACAAGAATATTTGTAAGAATAAAAAATCACCCAGTGAGGTAAAATCCAAAATGTCTGGCATCCAATTAAAGATGATGAAGCATAAAGATTCAGGAAAATATAACCCTTAACAGGAAGAATAAACAAATAATCAAAACTGACTGAGAATTGACATATATGTCAGATTTAGTAAAAAAGGATATAAAAACGATTGTGTTAAAATGGTTAACTAGAGACATAGAAGAAATAATGAAAAGACCTAACTAGAACTTCTGAGATGACAAGAACACTGATTGTAATTAACAGCAGACCTGACATTGAAGGAGAAAAGAATTAGAGAACTTGAGGACATAGCTATAGAAACTCTCCAAAATGAAACACTCAGAAAAAATAATTAACAAGTTAAAGTGTAAAAGTGATCTTTGGACAACTTCAAGAAGCCTAATATATGTATAGGGGTGATCCCCAGAAGAAAGGAGAAAACAGAGAGGCAGATAAAACATCTGAGAAATAATGACTGCAAATTTTCCAAATTTGATAAAATAAATAAATTCATGTTTTCCAAAAAGCTCAATAAATCTTAAGCACAGAAACATAAAGAAAATTACACCAAAATACATAATCAAATTGCTCCAAATGGATGATAATCTTCTTTAAAAAAGATTTTCTTTATTTATTTTAAAGGGGGGAGGTACAAAGGGAGAGGGAGAGAGAATCTCAAGCAGACTTTGTGCTCAGTGTGGAGGGAGGCCTACATGGGGCTTGATCCCATGACTCTGAGATCATGACCTGAGCTGAAACCAAGAGTTGAAAGTTCAACCGACGGTGCCACCCAGATGCCCTGAGTGTTAGAGAATCTTAAAAGCAGCCAGAAGAAAAAAAATACTACTTACAGAAAATCGGGATAAAGATGACAGATTTCTCACTGGAAACAGCAAGAAGAAATTGAAGCAACATATTTAAAATACTAAAAGAAAAAAATACACTACCAACATAGAATTCTATATCCAGCAAAAATAAATTTTACCGAGGAAGACAAAATAAAGTCTCTCAGACATAAAACAATGAGCACACCTGTCAATCAGAAGGAAAATGATACCAGGTGGAAATGTGGATCTAAACAAAGGAGTAAATAGCACTGGCGATAACTATATGGCTAAATACTTTTATTATTAAAATCTCTTTAAAAGGTAATTGCATAAATGAAAATAATAGCAATGGGTTCTTGGGTTTATAATATATGCAGCATTAAAATATATAACAACAGTATCACAAAGGTTGGGAGAAGATAAATGGAAGTATACTGATGTGAAAATTTATGCTACACTTTTGGTATAAAAGCATATGAAGGTAAAAAAAAAAAAAGCATATGAAGGTGGACTATATTCAGTTAGAGGTGTACAACTGTAAACCCTAGATCATTCAAGAAAAAAACAAAAGAAACAGACAAAATGGAATCATAAATAATGCTAGTTCATCCAAAGACAGAAAAAGAGAAAAAGAGAAAGAATGGATGAGGCAAATAGAAAACAAATAGCAAGGTAGTATCAATTTACACATATATAATTACATTAAATTTTAATTATTTAAATATTTTAGTTAAAAGGAAGGCAAAGATTGTCAGATTGTGTAAAAAAGCAATAAAGACCAGGTTGTATCTTGGGGAAAAAAAAAAATCCCCACGTTTAAAAAAAAAAAAAGACACACATAGTTTATGAGTTAAAAGGGTGAAAAAAGGAATAGGATTCTTGCAGTAATTAAAGGAGACTTAGCTTATTATATTAATGGCACACAAATGCCATTTATTTGTTTATTTTTTAGGATTTTATTCATTTTTTTTGACAGAGAGTGAGCACAAGTAGGGGGAGCAGCAGGCAGTGGGAGAGGGAGAAACAGGCTCCCCATTGAGCGGGGAGCCCCATGTGGTCGATGCGGGGATTGATCCCAGGACCCTGGGATAATGACCTGAGCCCAAGGCGGACTCTGAGCCACCCTGCACCTCCTACACAAATACCATTTGGAACACATTCATACACGAATAATACATAGACACCCCCTCACATACACACAGAGTTTATCCCTTTATAACAGAGGCAAGAGCTTTTAAAACAATGTTTTGTTTGCTTCTGCTTTTCTTGAGCCAGGAAAGTTATTCCGGGATTCCAAAATCTGGCTTTGGTTATGAAGGACCAAGATTTGGAGAACCAAAAGCCCAGAGTTTATAACATCAGCCACTAGGCAAAGAAAAGAGTAAAAATGTGAGGTCAGAGCAGTTTTCCTACTACTAGAAAAACCTGTGGTGAAGAAACGCATCATAGGGGAAAGAGTTAGGGTGTCTTTGGAGGAGAGAGGGAATTGTGCTGGCACAGCGATTAGGGGAGAGCTCAGAGCTAATTGCAAAGTTGTAAGAAGACAGAGAGACCCCCCTGAGTGTTACAACCAAAAGTTGTAGTTTTAGTTGAAGAAAGAAAGTGACAAAAGAAACGAGGTACATAAAAGGAAATTGGGTCTGAAGTAAAAGTATAATCAATAGGATTATGTCTGGGATATTAATGAGGAGGTGACTCTAAGTCTCAGAAGACCTGAAATATTTAAATTAAGTTTACAGTGGTCCAGAAGCACTTTAATGCTAAAATTCCGAGTTCCTGAAAAATCAATCACTGTGAACATTTTCCATCAGGAAGCTTATTTAAAATAAGTATATGTGGGGGGGGAAATGGCACTTACTTTCACTGAGGGAGTTATTTTAGGAAGTTTTCTATGTGGTTAGGTATTTTACATACACAGTAGTAATCATAGTTATTATAGTAACATAATGGTGAACACTTGGAATCGCCAATGAAGCACGGGGTAGTTAATTTACATGTTTTCCATTTTATTCTTCTCCACATGTGTCAAGGGAAGTATTTTTATCTCCATGCCACACATGAAGAAACTGCTACTCAGTGACATTATGTTGGTCATAAATGGTTTGACTAGAACATGGCAAATTAGACTCCAACTATTCTAACTCCAAGACCTCACCTTTTTAACAGGAAGACAGATCATGAGCCTGTAACTAATAAAACTGAAAGAAAATAGCGTAGCCAAAACAATAGTTTCCCATATGAACAGTATGATCACTTTTGTAAGTGTGGCTGAAGGCAAAATTCTCCTAATCTAGTCTCCGGGGACTATATATAGGTAGTGAGAGTTCCATCTAGAATTTCTGACATTTAAATTCGACCATCAGGCTAACCTTAATTTCAATCTACTACAACTTTCTTCTCTTGGAGCTGCAACAAACTGATTCTGACCAGCTGGTTCTTTCTGGGTCCCATTCCTCTCAGTATCAGCTTTCCTTTGCTCATAGTCTGACCCTGGGGAGAGGGAGCCTGCCTCCTCTTCTCTCTCTGCCTACCTCTCTGCCTCCTGTTCTGCTCATAAAGGCCCCCCATTATGTCAGCCATTTGAGATCTAGGTAGGGGTCATTTGGTTGCAAAGAACAGAGACTCATTCAATCTGTTTAAATAAACATGTGATTTATAATTAGAAGTCCTGTGGGCTGACTTGGGAATAAGAATTCCTTCGGGAAATGAAGCATTTCTGGAGACCAGCTTCACTCTGTCTCTTTCTCAAGAAGAGAGAGTACAGGCTGTTAGTGAAGATGGTTTCACTTCACAGTCCTCAGTCAAATGACCTACGAGCTATGTGCTCTTGGAAACTTGTTTCGTTTTCCTCTTCTGTAAAATATAGATCATAGTAGCACCTACACCTTAAGCGTGTGATGATTAAATAGTGAAACTATTATATTTTGCCTGGACCGCAATCCGCCTTAAGTATGTGTGAACTTCACTACTACTGTGCATAAACTTCACAGTCACTTAAAAAAAAATTGCTAGGGTGCCTGGGTGGCTCAGTGGGTTAAAGCCTTTGCCTTCGGCTCGGGTCATGGTCTCAGGGTCCTGGGCTCGAGCCCTGCACCCGGCTCCCTGCTCAGCAGGAAGCCTGCTTCTCCCTCTCCCTCTGCCTGCCTCTCTGCCTACTTGTGATCTCTCTCCTCTCTGTCAAATAAATAAATAAAATCTTTTAAAAAAATTAAAAAATAAAATCAAAAAATTGTTGGGATGATAGTCACAGAATATAAATTTAGCTCTTAAAAATGTACATTCTCCATGTTGTGCAACTGTCACCTCTATATGGTTCCAAAACAGTTTTATCTCCCCAAAAGAAAACCCCATACCTGTTATGTAATCTGTCTCTATTCTCCCCTCTGTCCATTTTTTTAGAAAATTCTTGTAAAAAATACAACATACAATTAACATAAAATTTATATCTTAACTATTTTCAGGGGACCGTTCAGTAAAGTTAACTGTGTTCACATTGTTTAACACATCTTTAGAAATTTTTCATCTTGAAAAACTAAAACTCAATACCCATTCAACAACAAGTCCCGGTCTCCCCCTTTCCCAGCCCTTAGCAACCACCATTCTAGTTTGTTTCTAGAAGTCTGACTATTTTTGATACCTCGTGTTAAGTGGAATTATACAGTATCTATTTGGGGGGAACTAGCTTATTTCACTTAGCATAATATCCTCCAGGTGCATCCATGTGGGAGCATCTGGCAGGATTTTCTTCTTTTTTAAAAGTCTGAATGATATTCTATTGTACATATATACCATATTTTCTTTATCCATTCATCTGCCAGTGGACATCGAAGTTGCTACCAGCTCTTGGCTCTTGTGACTAACTAATGCTACTATGAACACGGTGTGCATATAGTCACTTTTGACTTTTTACTTTATCTGCAAGGTTTCATTATTCTCCTCCTATGACACACCTGCATACTGTTTTTCCCAATTCTTAATATCTTTCTCTACCTCATAGACTTTGCTTATAATAATAACAAACATTTTAAATTAATCAGTATCAGTCTTATTTCATTAGATGACATTATGAAGTATCAAATTTTTGTTGCAGATTTATTACCCTTGTGTAACAGTTATGATTGTTTTAGGAGCAAGATATAGAAAAATGCAATTCAAAGCCTGTGTCTGTGACCCTCTATTTTTGTGCCCATGCCAGGATTTTATTGTATCATAAATATCATGTTGCTGATTATCTCCTAACTTACCATTTATTGTATCTAGGATCCAAGCCTATCAAACCTTTACAACTTATTCTTCCCTTATTTGATAGTCTTTCCTTATTTACTAATGGGTTATTTTTCAGTGACTTCAGTGGGTTATTCTTCAGTGACTTCATTCCCTTAAATTACTTGTTTTCCAATTTAAGACAGCAACAAAAAACTAGAGAATATTTGAAATGAAATGTGCTGGTCTTCTCCAGCTTGATCTAGATTTACACACATGCACACTGGTACAGAGAGTGAAATACCTATGGCCACTGAGCAAGATATAACTTTAATTAGAGAGAATATTGATCAGATGTTCTGTAATCTTGGGTAAATGCACATAATTAAATACCTATAAAATGGTTATTCTGCACATGCATGTGTATGCACGATTCTTTGCTTATTTGAACTAAACTTTAAAAAAAAAGATTTTATTTATTTATTTGAGAGAGAACAAGTGGTGGGGAGGGGCAGAGAGGGAGAGAGCGACTCCGGCTGCGCAGGAAGCCCAACACGGGGCTTGATCCCAGGACCTGGAGGCAGACACTTAACTAACTGAGCCACCCAGGCGCCCTTGAACTGAACTTTTTATATAACACTTATATTATTCAAAATTTTTCTATTTTTCAACTTCACTAATTCAAAATATAGCTGATAATTAGAAGTACAATGAAGAAATCATATATATACATATATATGAGAAATTTTATGTATATATATGAGAAATCTTATGTATATATATAAGAAATCATATATATAAGAAAATATATATATATATATATATATATATATATATATATATCACCAATTCATTAATAGAAAATGTGCCCCCCCATTTAAGCCTATTCTTTAGATGAACTCAATTTTGCTGGGTAGCTGCCATTAATTTGAACAGGTACATTGAAGAGAAATCCAAATAATAAGAGTTGGAAACTATCTGGGAAGAATTTTTTTCTGTGCTTTGTGCAAATGAAAGTTACTGATACAAATAGAATGAAAGTATAATTAATTTTAGGAAAAAAAACCACCAATCGTGCCAAGGAACCACCACTGTGTTCTAAAACACTTTTAGATTGTTCAAGTCTTAAAACCTATTCAGGTTTCCCAATTTCTATAAATCAGAATCAGGCTGCAAAATCTGAGCGACACCTTGTTCAAGTTTGGCTAAGAGAAAAGATGACAAAAAACCCATTAGCCACCAGAGCTGGGGTCTCTGTGAATTTCTACCAGAGAGCGGATTCAGGTCTAATCAAGCAACTTTCTTCAGTGATCCCAATGATCAGAGGCCCAATTACTCTATGCTGTGGACATAACTGGTCTTTCCAAGGTATTAGCCATAGGATCTGCTTTTGAACATGATGGAGAATCCATATATCGCCAAGTGATTTTAGACTTTGACCTACATAAGACTTCAGGTTTTCCCCTGTAAAAGGAGTCTCAGCTTGTTCCATATGTTGGAAGGAACATACGGATGGATACTTGATTATTGGTAGTCAGGCTTTGCAGGGAATGCTAGTAGCTGTCCGTAATATAGATATATTTCTTCACAAGCACATAACTAGCCTATATTTCCCAGTTTCTCTTCCATAGGTAGTTGTGGTTACGGGACTGAGCTCTAGCTCATTTCTAGTGGAAATGCTAGACCACTCCCAGGTCTGATGCACCTTCCCCTTTCTGGTTGACTGAAATGATGATGCCCAGGGGATCTTGGAAATCCCTCACTCAAGAGGAAAAGACAGCATTAGCTTGGGTTCCTAAAGAACTATGTAGAGTCACTGCCCTAATGCATTACTTATGATAGAAAACAAAGCATTTGGTTTTGAAATAATTTGGTCTTTAAAGAGACCACCTGTAATTTTTCAGTCCATTTAATTTTGTAACATACCGAGAGCTTATTGTCCTATTTTGCTGGCAAAAAATGGGGCTTGTGCCTCTATTAGAGTACCACGATCATGGGATTAAAATCAGTGTTAAATGTGACCAGTCCTTTCTAAAACATCCTGGGTTATTTGTCTGAAAACAAAAACGCCCAAATTTTGCTTCTTCTCTGGTCCCATTAAAATGTGAAAAATGATTCATTTTTCAAAGTAATAGCTGTATAAGAATTTGAAGAACTTGTAAAATGAGCTATTTTCCACAGTCTGAAGCTCAATAGGGATAGAGCACATTTCAATATTTCTAATTAAACTGACAGAATAGGTGATGATAGTATCTGGGTTTTTTTTTCTTTTTTTAGTAATAAAACCTATTGATGTTGCTGACCTGAATGTTTCTTATCTGTAAATGACAACTAATGAAGATAAGCTGAGTTAAAAAAGTGGAAAATGGGAATAAAGTCACCACTAAATAACTAATTCTGTAATTTCAACATGAACTCTCTCCTAGAAAATGTTTTTTCAGGAAACCTTTATTTAATAAACATTAGATCAATTAGTCAACATGAGTTTTTCACAGCACTTAAGAGATATTCGAGGTCCATATAGGTCCCTCTATGGACACCTGGCTGGATCAGTCAGTTAAGCATCTGCCTTTGGCTCAGGTCATGATCCCAGGTTCTGGTCAAGTCTGACATCAGGCTCCTTGCTCCATGGGGAGGCTGCTTCTCCCTCTGCCTACTACTACACCTGCTTATGTGCTCTTGCTCTCTCTCTCTCTGACAAATAAATAAAATCTCTAAAAAAGAGAGAGAGAGAATATAGACATGAAAGCTGTTATAAAAGTCTCTCCATCTTTCAAAAATATATCAGGTAAGAATGTACTCTCCCTAATAGGATCCAACTGTGAAGTCACAAGTCCGTTTGCACCCACTAGAACAATTTTAAATTTTGTTTTTATGGCATTTGTAAAAATAAAAATAAGAGCATACATGAATGGATATCTAGACAGCACACTGTTAACTTAATGTGCAGTAAGAACCCTGTGGCTATCCCTTAACATTTGTATATATATATATATATATATATATATATATATATCCAACATGGTTTGCAATATTTGAAATTACAGGAGATTTTTGCAATATAGAAACAAATATTTCTTTGAAAGCAGTCTTATTTCTTTCTCCTTTTTTTTTTTTTTTTTTTGGCAGTCTTATTTCTAAGCAGAGGATTAAAGCTGTAATCATCAACTTCTGTAGTTTGGCTATAAGACGGAGGCAATGTCAACAGATGTGTCTCCAAAAAAACAAACACACTAGGAGTTGGTCCTTTTAAGCAGCTCCGAAGCAAATTAAGCATGAACAACATAAGGCTACTTAACTTGTAATTGTGACAAGCAGAACCAAAAATTATATCCAGGCTGGGCAAGCAGCACGTGTTCTTCCTTCTCTGTCATTATGCTGCTTATTTTCTCATTTCAATAGTATTTTCTGGGGGAAGTATTCCATTTAGTATCTGTATCCTTTTGGTTTCTATAAGATCTGCATTGGGTTTTCAAAGTATCCGATTTGGACATAATATTGTCTTACCTTTTGACCTTCTGGGCACATTGTTGCAAGTAAGAATGATAGGAGGAATTCAGGCAAATGTGAGTGCGGGTGTCTGCCACTAGGGGGCGAGCAAACACAGTTCAGTGAGAGCTGGCCAAGGCAGGAAGGAACTGAGGTGGATGGACAATCTGCTTTGCGTGGACCTTGAAGCTTGCCATTTCTACATATGTTATATGCTGTTATGTAATTCTTACAAAAGCTTTGAAGGTAGAGTTTCTTCATTTAAGGATAAATAGCCTTTCTGATGCTTCGAAATGCTGTGATTGGCGCTGGGGACAACATCTCTAGAAAGGCTACAATTTCAACCCGGCTTCTGTCATTTCTTCCGTAGAGGTTATTGTTTGATAGCCATAGGGAGCAATTGAGAAAAATTACGATGACAGTGGGAAGAAAGAGTGTCGCTGCTTTCTGACTCTCCCACAACACACACAACACCCCCCCCCCCAAGATTCTCTGGGTGAGACCCGCCAGAAATGGGCAGAGGTGGGAGCAAGAGCACACAGCCTCGAGCCTGGCTGAGCTAGAGCCCTCCTCCTGTGGTGCTTCCTGCTGGAGGCCGTGGGATCCCTAGAAGTCAGAGCTAGAGAGGAGCAGGAGTGGAGACGAAGACACAATCGTGACAAATGCAGAAACAATTTTTTTTTCCTAATTGAGAATCTGGACACCTATAGTTAGTTTTGTATTAGCATACCAAAGAGTTGTGGGTTTTTTTAGTTTTTTTTTTAAAGATTTTTATTTATTTACTCGTGAGAGTCAGAGAGAGAGAGAGAGAGAAAGAGAGAGAGAGAGAGAGGCAGAGAGAGAAGCATTTTAGTTTTAATGAACAGAGAATATAAGGGTGTATCTGACCCCTTACAATTGAGATATGATGACTGCCTCAATAACTAACTTACTTTTCTCTGTGTTGTATCATGCTGGACTACAGAGACTTTCTGAGCTATTGATTTTAACCAGAATTATTTTTATTATGCATAAATTATAGGAAAACCCTAATATTAGTGCCATTTCTTAGTGTTCAAAAGCAGATTGATACTTAGCTCATCTACTTGGATGTTCAGAGAAAGACATATATTTTTAATTCTGATCTCTTATTTTTATATATTAAAAATAGAACATCTACTTTCAGGGAAACATATGTGACATCACTACTATAGAGCGCTATAGAGGCAAAGTTTTAAAAAAAATATATGTAGCACTTGCAGTGCAATACTCTTAACTTGTGTAAGGAAAAAGTTTAACTAAATACAGAAAAAGCAAAGAATATTTTGCTATTTTTTGTCTCTCTAGACATCTGGAATATGCATATCAAATTCTGTTACAGGAATTGTTACTTTACTGAAAAATTCCATTGCAAGCAGGACACACACACACACACACACACACACACACACACACACACACTTTAAAGAGAAACAAACAAGGAAAGGTAAGCCTGAACCAATTTCAGTCTTATTTCAGTCAATATTTAATGCAAAAATAATTTCAGTATAGTAAGATATTGTGAGTAGTGTCTGTTATTCACCATACAAGATTCAGTCACATAGTGTCAGTTCTAGATTCTTTCTTTATTTGCTGTTACATAATAGCCCCAACACTTAAATACTGTGTAATCTTAAAAAAAAAAAGAATGGTTTTAAATCAACTTCATTTTAGAGATCTATTGCTTTTGTGATAATCACATCCTCATAGTCCTGAAACCTCCTTTGAATGCTGTGAGATGCCTGCAGCATGAAAGGTAAATCATCTTGCTCCGCACGGGTTCCACTCCCTGTGGTCTTCCTTATGTATGTCCAAGACTACCTTGTAGCAAGCGTTCTGGTTGTCATTTAGGTTCTAAGGATCATGTGTGCTCAGGTAAGTCTTGAACTCAGAGCTAATCTAAGTGGAGAGAGGAGCCCCCCCAGGAATACAGTTGGTGGAGTGGAGCCTGGAGCCTCCTCGTGCCTGCATCACAGCAGGTGCCACGTTCCCCAAATCAACAGGTGCAGTGATTGTTCTGTGATTTCCAGATTCCAGCTCAAGTTTTGTGATCATGAAGTCACAATTTAGGGGGGAAGTGTCCTTTTTTCATTTCCTGATTTTGTCATGGGTAGTTTAGTGGTCATTTCTGTGGTGTGATCCTTGAATTATTCAAGGGTGCCCAAACACTGATTTGGTAGCATTGAATTCCTTTTAAGTACCTTTTTGCATGAAATAGCTGGGACACTTTCTGATAGCTATCACTGGACCCTAACTGATACTGTTTTCACAAAATGATTCAGTGATCAAATGAGAAAAACCTAAGAATTTCTGAAGACTTTTCAAAAATTAAAAAATTAAAAATGTTAGAAGAGTATGAGAGAGAGAGAGAATCCCAATATACTCTATCTGCACTAGAATAGAACAAAAGAATAGATCTGAGACTACTCAAGGCAAGGCTAATTAAGCTTTGGTGGCCTATTTTCAACTACCCCAGAAAAGGCAAACACTCTGCCTTCTTCCTATGTTTTAAAACATATTATGGAAAAAATCTCTGTGATTTTCTTCTCTACAGAAGGAGACTATCGTTCTAAACAATAGTTCTCTGTGTGTGTGTGTGTTGTTTTTTGTTTATTTGTTTGTTTATGTTTGCAGGGGCACCTGGGTGGCTCAGATGGTTAAGCCCTGACTCTTGGCTTTGGTTCAGATCATGATCTCAGGTTTGTAGGATCAACCTTGTGTGTGGTCCCGCACGCGCATGGAGCCTGCTTGGGATTGTCTCTCTCCCTTAGTCCCTCTTCCCCCTCCTTTCCTCTCTGAAAAACAAAAAAATGTTTGCAAAAGTATGACTTTAAAGTTAATATTCTTCATCTGAGCACTGTAGAATTGCAAATTCCCTCAAGTGGTCTGATGCTCTGAAATTAAATGCAAAATGTTGTCTCTGTAAATATGGAAAGTTTTCAAGTGAGTGATCTGTGTAGGTGATCTCCAGATTTTCAAAAGTTTCCATCATCCAACAGCCAAGAAACAAGAGGAATCCTATGGGCCATAATTGAAAATCATTCCTTTTACATTATAGTTATACTCTTATATGCATGAAAAAATTCCTATGTTCATGTGATATTGATTTCAATTTTTATAATTTTCTAGGAAGAGTTCAGCATAGTTCTTTGGTTCATCAGCACCATATTTGAAATAAAGAAAAAAATGTCACTGGTTCATTCAAATGGAAATTTGTCTTAAAATTAGGGCAACTTATAGAATTATTTTCCATGACCTGCAGTAACAAATTATAATTATTTTTTATTAATAGTTCAAATAAAACAGTCACTATATGATGGCATAATATGGGTGAATCTCATTATGTTGAGTACATAGTATGTAATTCCGTTTATGTAAGGCCCAAAAGGAGGCAAAAACAAAACAAGACAAGACAAAACAGAAAACTATAATGTTTCTTTTGGAATGAAAAGACCTGTTCAAGTGGTTTAAGGGGGGGAGGAGTATTCCCTGGCATCATAATGCTCTCTATCTTTACCTAGTAGTTGATTATATGGCTATGTTCTCTTGATGATGATTAATTTCACTGTAAACTAATGATATATACATTCTTTATGTTTTATTTCAATGCAATTTTACAAATTCCTAAATAAGAAGTTCATTTCCTATTTAAGTGCTCCAAAAATTTCCCCGACACTATGTTTGTATTTTCCCTCCTGCCTTATACTGCTCTAATATTCTGCTTAGCATCGTCATTGACCTTTAATCACTTTTGAGGTCACATTTAGTTTTCTAAGGTAAGAGGTCCCTTCATACATTTCCTCTGGACATTAGCTTAAGGAAGCCTTGTGGGCTTGCTTGTAAACTATGTGGGAAGTAAGAGGTAACCCTGTTCTCATTTGATCTTTTGTTTATTTGATCTTTTATTTAATGTATTTGTCATTTGATCTTTCATTTATTCAGTATCATCCTCTTCATTTCTAAGAATCCAAAACATTCTATGAGGTAGATGTTATACTTTTCTCCTTAGTATTTTATTGTCATATATTCCAGAGACAGGAAGAGACCTACCTAGGAAATTTTATCTGACATCTTCTACTCCCTTATAGACTGAGTATGCAAAATTAGAATTTCAGATGCTTCTTCTTTCTAGATATCCATATCTACATTTGAGAAAAGCTGCTACATGATAAGATGGTATATATTCTTAGAATGATAACAGGTCTAAAAAGCTAAAATCCTATAGGTGAAAAATGGTACTTAGACTACACATCCTTTTTGCAGGCAATAAGGACTTTTTTTTAATAAATCTTTTAAATTTAATGATACATACAAACAACTATTAGTTCAAAACAGGGTTGAAAGAATTACACATATCGAGGTACAATAAGACCCCTTTTATTTATTTAAAGATTATATATATATTGATGGTATATATTTGAAAGAGAGAGAGAGCATGCACAAGAGAGAATGCACAAGCAGCGGGGAGGGGCAAATGTAGAAGGGGCAGCAAGCTCTCCACTGAGCAGGAAGCCTGACGCAGGGCTCAATCGCAGGACCCTGAGATCCCAAAGGCAGACACTAAACCGACTGAGCCACCCAGGCGCCCATAAGACCTCTTTTATTTTTTTATTATTTTTTTATTTTTTAAAGATTTTATTTATTTATTTGACAAAGAGAGACACAGTGAGAGAGGGTACACAAGCAGAAGGAGGGAGAGAGAGAGAAGCAGGCTTCCTGCGGAGCAGGGAGCCCGATGCGGGGTTCGATTCCTGTACCCTGGGATCATGACCCAAGCCAAAGGCAGACGCCTAACGACTGAGCCACCCAGGCGCCCCAAGACCTCTTTTAAATAAATATTTAGAAACAATCATAAAATCTTCAGCTACACAGCTTAACCTACTCTAAGGGTTTTTTTCCTCCCTAAGATGATAGCAATTTAATTGAAATTGTATTTGAATACAAAGAGTTTTATCTGTAGGAACTACCAACATAATTATACCAAAATCCTGTCAAGTAAGTGCTCTCCCTTTATCTTCTACCCATTGCAACCACACTAGTTACTCTTTTTACATTATCAACTGGTGACTGACATGAGCTAATTTGCTTTTCCTATCATTACTAATCAGAATAATTAGCAATCCCAAGTAAACTCTAAGGTACATCATTCCTTTTTATGAAAATGTGATTTTGAATTCAAGTTAATTTGGGAAATCCTGCAACCCATAACTGACTTTTGAATACTTGCAAGTCACATGGGTGCATTAAAAGTTCCAAGAAGTTTTTCAGAAATAAAGCTTGATTGACTTTCATCCAGCATCTTAAAAATGTATCTTCCATAGAAATCTCATTTCATGTAACATTAAGATCCTACTTATGGGCTCTGCAGAATACACTTGGAATAACTAATAGAGATCACTGAAAGATCACTACACACTTCTGCTATTTCCCCAACACTGTATTGTGGGTGCAGGGTTCAGACTTCATGCCGTTGCCTATATGGCATGTGGCTTTCTTGATCTTGTTTATTCTTTCACCTTAAGGTGAAGAAGAAAGACTCACCTTTTATAGTATATGGAAAAGTCTTGCATAAATCTTCCCCTGCATCATAATATCCAGTTTCTCTGATAGCTAATATTTATGATGTTGAAATAAGTTTCTCCATATTAATTTTAAAACATAGACAAATGCATATCTTAGAAATTTTTCTAGTTTTCTTAGTTTTCTCTTCCGCTAATATTTGATGGGAATTCCTCCTTCCTCCAGGTACACATCTAAGCTTTCCAATGTATAGTTACATATAAACATTGTAGAATTAATATATTCTTTTTAAAAATATTTAGTTTTATTTACATTTCTTCTAGTAGTGAAGAGAAAAATGATAGAGTATGTGGGCAAGTATTTAACTATGCACCAGTCAGAAAGAGCAGAAGACAATAGAATTAGGGAGAAAAATATAAGCTGTTCAAAGCATTCCAAATAAAACAATGACCTTCGTGGTGCCTAACCCAAGGGAGTTTACTCACATTATTTTGTATGTTCATGTAACAATAATGCAAATGGCACTCCCTAGAGTCATCACTGTGTTGGAAATATTCATAATCTTTCAAAGGTAATATTATACTAAGTATAATCATAACAATTCACAGGAAATATGCATAATCTTTTGAGTGGAGTGGTTAAAACTATGTACCCAAATCTTGGTTCTGAGAGTTATCAGTTGGTAGAGGCACTGTCTCTGCTCACTTTTCTGATCTGGCAAATAATAATAGTAAGGGTATTTAAATAATTTAATGCTAAGAAAAGAACTTGATAAAATGAATATTACTTTTATGAGTTCCAAATACTTTCTGTAGTTACTGATGCTTAGAACATATTTGGAATTGTAAGACGACTTGAAAGGCAGTATTAATTCATTAGAACAACAAATACCAGGTGCTTACAATGTGTTTGGTAAAGTTCTGAGAATTTAAAACATCATTGTGATCATGGTGCCAACGTCTCTGCTCACAGACAGTTCACACACTAGTTGGAAGTAGGTGGACCATAAATAATATGAATGGGATAACAGAATTAAGACCCAAATGATAAAGTGTCCACCATCTGAAATTTGGAGAAAACAACAACTCTAACGAAATATCTGATGTCATAATGGAAAGAGAGAAAGAGAGAGTATGTGGGCAAGTATTTAACTGCTTCTAGTCAGAGAAAGCAGAAAACAATTAACGGGTGTATTTGGGAACCAGGAAGTCCAGTGTAGTTGGGCCCTAACGTGCTTAATGAAATGACATCATTAGTGAATAGAACAGACATGATTCTACCTTCGTGGACGTCATTGCCTCGTATAATATTAACACTTTAATTTTAGGGGGAGTTTCATTTGCTTGAAAGAATTCCAAATGAAGCTAATGGATTGACCTGTAGGGTATTAAATGAAAGAGTTAAAATATGGTCTGGTTGGGGAAAATTAATACAGGGTTGGCTTGTGACATTTAATTTCTTCAAATGTGTTTTCTCATCTACAAGATGGGGATAGTCACAATTGTCCTTCTTACTCCTTAGGGTTATTGGGAGGATTGAATCTGATGATATATCAAGAACATTTCACAAAATAGAAAATGGTAAGCCATTGGAAGTTATTGTTACAAATGCCTCATTTTTTTTCTATAAGGTAGTTTACTACCTCATCTCTTTCTAGTCTATTACTATGTCATTGAGGCCTATTCCATTACACTTTTTAAAATTAAAAGCAATCTCTAGCAGTCTCCTTTTACCTTACATGATTTTTCTATTTTTCCCATAGCGTTTACACACATTTCCTCAACAGAATACAGTGAAGGTAGAAATTTTTGTCTATATCATTCTCCATATCTAGAACAGTATGTGGCAAGAAGCCAGTAGTCAATAAATATTTGTTGTAAGAATGAATCATCATTAACTTCATTGTAAGATTCTTTTTTTTTTTTTGCATCATTCGCTAACATAGGTTAAAAGAGACAAGGAAGACAGAGTTATTCTCAAGGTCAAAAGCAGACAAGGCAGAGAGGAAAGAGGAATGGCCCAGGGAACACTCTTCTCTTAATTCTCTTTACAGGCTATCAGAGCACTTTGCTGGACCTCCTCTCTCCGTCAATTACACACAATTGTAACTTTTTTTTTTTTCACAATTGTAACTTTTTACCCTACTTTACATCCCTTAAAGGGATGCAACTGATACAGAGTATGTAAATGCTTTGAAATTCCCCAGGTTATACAAATATAAGGACTATTGCCATAAATAAAGATAGCTAAGCTAAAATAAAAAGTAGACACCTAGGTGTCTGTGCTGAGCAGGAGTTCCGGTCTTTTGTAATTCTCCAGCAAACCTAAGTTAGCCTCAGCACAATTTCACTTCATATGTTGCTTAAGAGAAAAACAAAACTACTTCCTAATTGAAATGTGATCTTGTTTTAAAAGTTGTTTAGCATATACTGTATTTCAACCCTAATGATTGGATTTCAGTCCTTTAATCAAGATAGTATATTAAAAGAATGAGTAGGGTTTTTTTATGTTAAGCAAATTATACTAGAAACTAGTTTGTAATTTGTGATTGTGCATGATTCTGATAGTGAAGAAATTTCATTACAGGTAGGTTGAAAAACCAGAATGCATGTGCATTTGCATGTCTGGATGCAGGTAAATAAATAGTAAAGCTCATTGATAACAGAGGCCATTATAATTTGAATAAGTTATATTCTCTCTAGGAGAGATAAAGCGTAATGAA
>CM052807.1:38376226-38409592 GCA_028533885.1 Nasua narica
GAATATCACTCTCAAATATGTCCCGTTTTCAGTTCTCCAAACCTAGTCATGTTACTTTCTGTGGTTAGAGGGATTTTGCATATGCGATTACATTAAGATCTTGAGAAGGAAATTTACCCTGGATTATTTGGGCAGGCCCAACCACAGTTCTTATAAGAGGGACACAAGAAAATCAGAGTCAGAGGAGATGTGTCAACAGAAGTATCAGGATGAACAGCATGATGTACTTTGAACATGGAAAAAGGTGCCATGAGATGAGCGGAGGTGGCTACTAGAAGATGGAAAGGGCCAGGTAATGGATTCTGTAGAAGGAACCAGCCCTACTGGCACCTTGACTTTAGCCCCGCGAATCTGTTTTAGGCGTATGATTTTCAAAACTATAAGAAAAGGATTGTGTGTTCTTTAACTCACTGAGTATTTGGTAATTTGTTGCAGCAGCTTTAGGACGCTAATGTAAGTAACTAATAAGTAACACATTTGTGTATCTGTGGTTGTGATAGCAATTTGTATGTGATTATTATAGCTTCCAGTGACAACATTTTTTCTACGCAAGTTCCTCTAAGTCATTCACAGATTCAGCTATAAGCTTAATGCATATCATATATTAGTTGCCATTTTAGTTTTTACAGATAAACAAATTATTTCTCCACAGTCACAGATCTTGAGGTTCTGAGAGTCTGGTTGAAGGGATAGATGTTAAAGAAGTAATTATAGTAATGTGTTGAATCTTTGTGGTATTGTGATTTATAATAACAAATATATATTTGGTCTTCCTTCTCAGTCCCTGACACTCAACTTCTAAAACCCTTGTAAATTTCTAAGTGATAAGAGAACTAGGAGCATTTTTGGTTCAAATGAAGTGACTGTGGATATGCTCCTGGATGGCTCCTGGAGGAGGGCTGCTCTCTGGTAAGACCAAGCCATGATTAGAAACTTGGGATTTTCAGGTCCCCCCCCTCTTCTTTTGAGAAGGGGGAATGGCTAAAAATGGAGTAATAATCAATTATGCTTACGTGATGTAGCCTCCATAAAAAATGCCAATAGGATAGAGTTGGAAGAGCTTCCAGGCTGATGAATAGAAGCAGGGTGATACATTCTAACTCCTCATGGACAGAAACTCAGGACCCTCCCAGACCTTGCCCTACCCATCTCTTCATCTGGCTCTTTGTCTATACCCTTTATTGTACCTTTTAATAAACTGGCAAGTATAAATGTTTCTGTGAGCTGTTTTAACAAATTAATCAAACCCAAGCAGGAGGTTGTGGGAACCTCAGATTTATAGCCAATGGGTCAGAAGCACAGGTTACAACCTATGGCATCTAAAATGGGGTAAGAGAGTCTTGTGAGACTGAGTCATTAACCTGTGGGATCTGATGCTATGTCCAGGAAGATAGTTTCTGAATAGGATTGAACAGCAGAGAATTGCTTGGTGTGGGAAAACAAACAAACAAACAAACAACAAACAAACAAAAACATACACCTGGTGTCAGAAGTATTGTGCATGTGGTAGTAGAGTGAGAATAAAAGAGAAACACATTGGAGAAAGATTTAGGATGTTCTAACACAATCCAATAAAGGAGGTATGCATAAAGGAATACTGTGAGAATCTAAGGGAGAACCTAATCCTACCTGGGAATGGCTAGAAAGGCTTCATGAAAGAGATGATGCTTGGGTTAAGTTACACAGAATCAGAGGAAATGTTTCAGTGATATTAAGTTTGAATAGGAAATTTTAGGCAAAAAAAGAGCAACTACAAAATATGAAACATGAAAAATTTTAGCCTATTCAAACAGCTACCAAAAAGATTGAATTTGGATATTTGAGAGTAAAGAGGGTTGCTAAATACATTAATATTAGCCCAAGGAATGTATGCAATGGAAAACAACTGTTAAAAAACAAAATTCAACTGAATAGATTTTAAAGATCTCATTGGATTTAGCCGATGATTTGTGAATTGGGCAGCATCCCATCTAGCAGATAGAAAGAAGCTCCAAGAAGGCGTACACAATGAAACTCTTTTATAGGTAGAAAGAAGTGCTCGCTTCGGCAGCACATATACTAAAATATAGGTAGAAAGAAGTGGGAACAAGGAAGTTATGCTAGCAAAAAGTAGATTGGTTGTGGCAAGGTCATTTTCCTTCAGAAGACCGCAATTTCTATCAGGCAAATTACTTCGCTAATCCTGACCAGATGATTCCTGATTGGCCAGTTTAAGGTTCCGCTTCTGGAGAGATTGAAACTGTCATTAAGTTTTGGTTTGCTGATGTAGATCTCAGCATAAGTGACTCCATTTGGCGACTGTTACCTTTTTTTAACACTACACACTTACTATCTTTCACTAATAATTTAAAGATGAGGAAATCATACCTATTAGGTTATAAATGAAGATAGGTGGGCTGGCTAATTAGTTTTACGATGAACAAAAACAAGATTTAAGGAAATATGCCTTGTGTTTACAAGATGAGTGCCAATGTTCCTTCTTGCTATATGCTTCTATAATTCTGTTAAATCTAAGTGAAATGTATTCCAACTCCCTGAGCTGGCAGAAATAAAGCCTTTGAATACATCATAGAAAAAAACGTGTGCTTGATAGGAAGGTTGAGTTTTCTTTTATTTTTAAAGAACCTATTGTTGTGTGTGTGTGTGTGTGTGTGTGTGTGTGTGTGGTGTAGAGCAGGCATGAAAAAGTTTTTCAGATATTTGTATGTTACCATGTATACAAATATCTGGGTGATTGAAAAGATTATGTATTGTTGTTCGTTTATTTGTTTTGTTTGTTTTGCATTGCTTTTCATTAGAGTGTTCAAGGATTGTGCAGCTGTAGTCAAGGTCTTTATTTATTTTGTTCTATTCAGGGTAACCTCTTACTTTAGCAATAGTAATTTCACAATCCTCACTCCTTTCTCCACCACTCTTTCAGTGAAGTATGAATGTCTATTGTTTGCCACTGCTGTTACTCCTCTGGTGTGAAGGCCACCTGTCATTGAAAAGAGTTACCATGCTCCAGTGAGGCAGATATGATGTTTTTAAATATATTCTAAGATTTATTTAATAGGTTTGACCTTTCCAGAAATTGTCCTTATCCATCATTATAGTACATGATCAATCATTTCATACTTCATCATCTATAAAAGAAGCATTACCAATAGGAGAAAGAGTTTATATTCTATTTTTCTCCAGAGATTTATATCAAAACAGTTTGGACAGCTCTGCTAATTAAGGATAGCAAACTCAAAAATGTAGACCAATATGACTACTCTTTTTTTTTTTTAAAGATTTTATTTATTTATCTGAGAGACAGAGAAAGCGAGAGAAAGCATGAGAGGAGAGGTTAGAGGAAGAAGCAGACTCCCCGTGGAGCTGGGAGCCCGATGTGGGACTCAATCCCAGAACTCAAGGATCATGACCTGAGCCGAAGGCAGTTGCTCAACCAACTGAGCCACCCAGGCGCCCCTCTTTTTTTTTAAGATTTTGTTTATTTATTTTACCATAGAGAGAACACAAGTAGGCAGAGAGGCAGGCAGAGGCAGAGAGAGGAGCAGGCTTCCCTGCTGAGCAAGGAGCCCGATGCGGGACCCTATCCCAGGACGCTGGACCACGATCTGAGCCGAAGGCAGCCGCTCGACCAACTGAGCCACCCAGGCGACCCAATATGACTACTCTTAAAGGGTCAGGGTCTCAACTGAACTTTCTCTGAATCTATATTGTACTACAGATTTCAGGAATATAAAAATGAGTCCAGTAATTTGGAGGGGGGAGGGTCTTATTCTATGTGATTGGTCTATTTGAATAAAATACGCCTTGAATTCTGAGTTCCTCATTTATTTTCCCAATATCTTAACTAGTTTAAAATTAAGGTAGTATTTATTATTTTTCATATATATATATAAAAAAAACAGTTACCGGAATGGTTAGTGAATGCCCTGCATTCTATGACCAGATGCTACCAAAAATGTAACTGTTTCAAGGTTGGCTTTATTATTTTGACTATCACTGCAGTCTCATTCCAAGCAATGGATAGGCTTTGAAAGTGGCCTACCTACTGAATCTGCATTTAAGTTGAATAGTTTGGAATAGGTAACTTATAACTTGGATACTTTACCCAAATTAATTTTTTATAAATTAAATTTAAATTTTATTTTATTTAAGATTTTATTTATTTATTTGACACCGAGAGAGAAAGAGAGAGAGAGAGGGAGAGAGAGAGCTATCACAAGTAGGCAGAAAGGCAGGCCGAGAGCGAAGGGGGAAGTGATGATGCAGGCCTTGATCTCAGAACCCTGAGATCGTCATGATCGCCTGAGTCAAATGCAGAGGCTTTAACCCACTGAGCCACCCAGGCGCCTCTTAAATTTTTAAAGAAAAAAAGAAGATTCCCTTAACCCCATATCCTTAAAACTATAGGGATACTTCTTAAGCAAGATCTGATCTCAACTTTCTAGTATAATCTTAACAATATCTATTGGGATAAAAAGTAATTTTCCCCCTATCAGCTAGTGTGTGGACTCACTAAACACTAGTTGGATTAATAAATGTCAGAAGGAATTCTAAGGTATTTTATTAGAGTCCCTTTTATTCCGATTTTAAACAACCAAAAGAGTAGTAGATGTACAAACAGAAGTGAGAGTTCTGTTTTTAAAATTAGAAAAGAAAACATACAAAAGCCAAAACCAAAACCACCTCTTCATTATTCTGTATCATAAAATCAAATTTAGCAAGGGTAAAAATTGGAAGAAAGACTTCTGCAGAGGTAGAGACAGCTTGTATCAATTCCATCTGGACTATTGAAGAAATATATAAAGATGCTATTTCTAATAATATTTTTAAAAATAATATATATGGTTAGCTATGTAGGTCATCAAAATTCAAGTTTAAGGATAGAAGAAACCTTATAACAAATGATAAGCATGACCTACATTTGATCATAAAATATATAGCTCAAAAGTAGAGCTCATCTCACTCTTCTGAGCTTATGGTAATAATTCTAAAGTTTTTTTTAAGCCTACCATGTTTTATATAATGAAATTTCATAAGGTAATATCAATATTTATGATGCTTTTATCAATCTATTTATCTAAGTATTCATTTGGTATCTTCATTTGTATAAATCAATAGGCTAAAGATTTTTGAGATCCAGTAAAGATAACAATGATTTTCATGTACTATGATTGATATCTAGGTTATCTCTATAGTATGCTGTGATATTTGAGGAAAAGTAAAGGCAACAACAGCAATAACCAGAAAAAATCTTACTCATCTGGGTACATGATAACAAGTATTTGAAAACTTCTGGATGACTAGATCTTTCACTTTTCATATAGATGTGAAATCAGTTATAGTTAGACATGTTAATCTGTCTTTAACTGAATTAATTCTGTAATACATTCACCAGCTAGTGAAACATCCTGAATGATCTTGAAAGTTATTATATGTTGCCTAACTGAACATAATAAAAAAAAAATAAAATAATAAAATGAAATTAAAAAGTCATTATTTCTTTTTACAGAAAATCATTGTTTTTGGCCCAGAGTGATTTGTTTGGTAAGTTTTTGACATTTTCTCTGCTTTAAAAATACTCAAACAATGACCTCCCTCTCCCTCCACATTAGGAGGACAATTCCCTCCTAATGTGAGGATTCAGCTTTATTCAAGAAACCTACACTAAACTCAGAGAAATAATAAAGAACAAAGACAAAGGATGTGATTATTGCTAAACTGATGAAACAGCTGTGAAATGCAGGGTATCCCATAGAGATACACCCGAATTCCTATCAATCATGAGTGTTTCCTTCTATATTTGTTTACGTGGAAATAAAATTCTTCACTTCAAGTTTTTCCATTAGCATTCTATGAAACTTGTATACTGTTAATTAGGAACTTTAGTTCTTGATATACTGAAAGTTTTAGTTTGCGAAGATTTTATATATTTGAATTTTAGGCAGGGACTACTATTTTTAGACAAGTCATTAGAACTTGGAGAAGGTCAAATAATTAACTTGAAATCTAATACCTCAAGGGTCACTCCTTAAATTTGTACCCGGTTTTTCTTTTGCCTAGGCCTTTATTCTTTGCATTTTTTATTCTTTTATTCTTTATTTCTTTATTCTTTGTTAAGTTGTCATGAAAAATAGCTTAATATTAGATCATTTTAAAAAGAAAATTAATTTATAAAGAAATATTGAATTTTAATTAAAATGATAATACAATTTAGAATTTAAAACATGAGTCCAATGAACAAAGATAATAATTTTTCTTATAATTGGATGTGAATCAAAAAGACTAACAGAAAAAAAAAATAGATGCCAACCAAGTGCCTCACTAAGTGTAGACATTTGTCCTCTTGTAAAATCATTTACTAAAGTGCAAACACACATAAGTATGATGAATAAGGTAGTGATCTTTAAGCAAGGTTTGTATCATGAAGAAAAATAGAAATAATCTTAATTTGTTAAATTTCAAACTTCTTTGAATTTTTTAAAAAAATTTAATCAGTTTTAAAGCCCCAAGTGAAGACTTCAAAGTAAAACCAAATCTATAAAGTTTTGAGACTATTAATACTGATCCTAAATAAATCAAAATATTTTTTCAACTATTTTATGGATTTATATTACTCTAATCTCAATAATAAGACTTTAGATATGAATGATGGCTTGAATACCTGACAAACAGAAAAATGTTTCAGCTTAATACTACTAGTTGCTGAAGGACTAACACCTGGAGACGTTATGGATAGATAAGAATGCTGAGGAATATTTGAGAAGCCTCACATCTTCTTCAAACTAGCAAAGATCAGAAGTTCCAGAGGGACAGAAGTCTGGAGGACAAGAACCCAACGTGGCCTGGAAAGAACAAATTTTAAATTAAATTAGGAGTTAGAGAGTCAAGTTGTAAATGATAAGGCATCAGCAAATCAAACTATCCAAGCAAACCAGAGAGAAGAGCAAGATCTAATAAAGTTCAATTTTAATAAATATGAAATGAATTTTAATTGGCTCATAACAGCTGATAGAAAAATAAAAAGATTTGCTACTTTTATGTTAACCTTAAAAATTGGATTTTCCTTTGTACCTTTAGTATTGGTTGATAGATGGTATTTAAACATTAAACAATCATAAGCATTAGTGACTATAGTATGACACACTGGTGACTTTGGTTGTTTCTAACTGTAACTCCTAGAATGATCATTTTGAACCCTGATCACATGGGCTAATGATATCTTGAATCTTACCCTTCTGTTGCTGGGTAAGAACAATTTTTGTCAACAAGACTCCTCTTCTCCCCAGAATTTTAGTAGATGACTAACAAAGCTTCTATAATTTAAACTCATTTTTTATTTTTTAATAACAAGCTTGACTTCTGTCATCAATGTTTCTAGTTCATTTTAATTTTTCAATTAAAAAATTTTAAGGAATCAGACAAGACTGAGTACCATAGTGAGCATATCTACCACAGATGGACCTCTTCTAAGAGGGTACAACAGTGATTTGGGACAGTTCAAAACAGCAAATGAGAGACAAATCCCAACTCTAAAAGAATCACTGACATATTCTGGAAATATCACTGGAGTGTTTTCTCAAATGTGAAATAGAAGAAAGCTGATAATTTTGAAGGCATAATACTCAAAAACTTTTCATTTGACATCCCCTTTGGAATAGTAGGAAGAGTAGAAACTTGAGAATTGGGGAGACCTTGGGTCAAACTCCAGCTCCATTAACTATGCTGAGTTACCTAATTTCTCTGATTTTCAAATATGTCATTTTGATAATTTCTCCCTTGCAGGAATATTGAAAAGATCAAAGTAGATCATTTACTTAAAACTTTAAGCAGAATGTTTAGCATAAAACTTTCAGCACATAGTAGCTATTGTGCCAAGTAATAGAAAATGTAAGTGTATTTACAATGATTTAAAAAAAATACTATTCCTGAAATAGTATATAGACTCAAATCTCTAAAAATTGCATTCTCAATTCAGATATCCATACCAACTCAATTTAAAATACATAAAGGCATTCCTTAAGAGAAAAATTTATTTTTTGTATATGATACAAAATTTAAAATAACTTAGAGATAATATTCCGTGACAAATATAGCAATTTCTTTATTGTTCCAAAAATTCAAATATTTTATTAAAATGCATTTGAAAATAGCATATAAGCACTCATACTGTACTTATACTTTTTATACTTTAAATCAGAATTTTTCAAAACTGTTTTTGCACAAATAGCTCAGTTACACCCACAAATCACTGAATCTATTTAGCATCTTTTGAAGAGGTGTAATTTTTTGAAAAATGTGACATTTGTTTTTGTGCCAGTACATTTGTCAACATTAGTGTAATTAGCTCAAGTTTCATCAACTAGCTGGTGCAATCTGTTCAGAATGCAACTTTGAATTTTGAATAGTCTTATAGACTCCAGTTTGAGTTGAAGCCCATGAGATTTAGTTTTAGTTCTTGTATGTGAAAAAAAAAAAGAGAGAATAACTTTTAATGATTTTTCAAAATTCAGATTATATAGTATAGGAAGTATAGGAAGGATCATCACGATTTCTGTAGTATCTATAGAAACTTTAGCAAAGCCTTAAAAATAATCTCCCTGAAATTCCCATTTATCTAGAAAAAGTAATTTTGTTACATAGCAAATAACCACACAATGCACTATCAATGCATTTATTTTATATGTATGAGTGTCCAATGTGACTTAAATTAAACAATTATTGTTCCCTATTGATAAGAATTTGTCTCCACCATGAGGCAGCAAAAGAAAAAGCTTAGAAAATTTATTTGATCAATACACATTTTTTTAGATGGATAAAAATACGCTTTTACTTATTCATATTCTTGGTACAGATGCTCTTACATTAATAAGAGGAATTTTAGAAAGTATGAGAGAAAGGTTTATGTTTTTTTGTATGTCAGTATAAGATATGCTTAGATCAAAAATCATATTTGAGAAAGGATAGAAGACAGTATCTCTGAAAATGAATAATTAATTTATGCTACCACAATTTTCAATCTAACAAATAGGTGGCCCTTTAAGTTCCATGGCTAAACCTAAATAGAGCAACAGGAATTAGAAGGTTGAAAACACTCATTTTTATGCTGAATAACCCAGTTAAAAAGATTTTAAAGAATTTACTGTCAGCTTCCCTGTAAGGATACATCCACACACACCCTCTCCACATACCATGGTCTTCAAGAAGCTTATGCTCAAGTTGTTTAGAAAGACATGTGGAAGGGGGAAAAAAAAGAAGCTATTTTATTGACAAGTGAAGTCCAAATAATACTGCACAAAGTAGAGCATCATCGTAGAAGAAATAGCTTTTGAAGAATAGGCCAGTTATTTTAATTGGTTGAAATGCATCTCTGAATAAGAATTCCAGGTGAAAGTCATCATGAAAAGGATACAGGCGAGAAACCTAAAAGATTAAATTCTATAAGTGGAACATACTTTTGGGGGCGAGTTAGAGAAAGGTCTTAGATGCATTCATTTATTGATCATTAAATAAACTTTGAAGGCTTGTTAATTGTAGTCCTTATGCTTATTTTAAGCAGTAGAGATGATTGGCACAGCGTTAGCCTTTGAAATACTTAAAATAGCAAGACTGAGAGAATGTAAATGTCCACAGACAGCCATGCCTATGAGAAAAAAATTATTTTAAGAACGGAGAAAAAAATAAAAATAGTTATAGTGTGGTTCTTAAGGTGGTGAAGACGTCTTTGATGTAGTGGATTATGATGGATGTGGCACTGGGACAACCTTGAAAGACAGTTAGAATTTAAATATGAAGGGATCAGGAGGCAGTGACACATTAGTCTCACAGTTTCTCACTTCCTTCCTAATAGAGTTCCAATAATCTGTGTTATTTCCTCAGCGTTCAATACTAATGGGAAGAAAGAGGGACTTACAGTTGACCCTTGAACAACACAGGTTTGAAAAGCACAGGTCCACTTATACGTGGATTTTTTTCAATAAGCACAGTACAGTACTGCAAATGTATTTTCCTTATGCTCTTAATAACATTTTCTTTTCTCTAGCTTGTTTTATTGTAAGAATACAACATATAACACATACCACATACAAAACATGTTAACTGTATGTATTACCAGTAAGGCTTCCAGTCAACAGTAAGCTATTAGTAGTTAAGTTTTGGGAAAGTCAAAAGTTATACATGGGTTTTTGACTGCATTGGCAATCAGCACTCCAACCCCTATGTTTTTCAAAGGTCAACTGTATTTAATATTGGAGAAAATAAATTATAAAGGAATAATAATTGAACACTGTATCATGACAGTGATGACTATTGAGTAAAAGTAGTGAGAGTGCATATCCTTGTATTCCAGATATTAGAGCAAAAGCTATCACTCATTCACCATTTACTATGTTGGCTGCGGGTTTCTATACACAGACTTCATAGATTGAGAGTTCCCTTCTATTGCAGATTTGCTAAGAATTCTTTTTTTTTTTTTTTGCTAAGAATTCTTAACAAGAAATGTTGAGAGTTTAGCTAAGCTACTCCATGGGATTTCTGCCTTGGCTTCCATTTTGTGTGGCCAAGGGGCCTGTCAGGGTGTTGAACTGACACTAACTCCCTCCTGCAGGCACATACCTTAGAAAACATCCTACAGAGTCAGAAGTCCAAGTTCCTAATACCCTTGTTATCAACAGTCTTCACCTCACCGAACCCGACCTCTGTGTGCCCCTTAGTCAAAACCCCATGGTGCTTACCGAATCCCCACTCTTTTTGGTTTGCATTGTCTAATTCAGCCTTAGTTGTGGAACCCCAAAGCACTCCACCCGTGAACCCTAATAAAGGCCTGTGCCCAGGTCCTGCCTCTCTCTCTGCTTGCACTGAGCCCTTCCTCTCAGGGTGGCTCCACGAGGAGAACCATGTACTTCCTTTAGGACTTGTGAGTCGTAAACTGCTGTTTCAATTTCTCTTGCGGTCTTTTTTTGAACCTCTACTCTCCATCTGGCACCCTATGTGCCACTTAACAAATGTTAATTTAACAAAGTTATAACAAGAACTGAAATTGTATTTTGTGAAATGCTTTTCTGCATCTGTTGAAATAATCATGTGTTCCTTTCTTCTTTAGATGGATTATATTGGTTTATTTGTGAATATTCAATCAGTCTTACGTTCTTGGGATAAACTCCACTTGGTCATGCTGTAATATTCTTTTTCTGTATTGCTGGATTTAATTTGATGATGTTTTGTTGAGGATGTGTGCTCCTCTGTTTATGAAGAAATAGGCCTGTTGTTTTTTATTCCTTTTTTCTTTGTTTTTAAACCGCCTTTGTATGGTTTAGGAATCAGGTTAATCTAGCCTTGTAAAGTGAGTTGGGAAGTGTTTCCTTTTCGCCTGTTTCCGAAGAAGTGCTATCGAGTTGGTGCTACCTATTTTTCAAATGTTTGGTAGATTTCAAAGATAAAATCACATGTGCGTGGAGATTTCTCTGTGGAAGATTTTAACTACAAATTCAATTTATTTAATAGTTATAAAGATATTCAGAAAACCTGTGTCTTTGATGTGTGTTAGTAGTTTGTGATTTTTGATGAATTGGTCCATCTTATCTAATTTGCCAAATTTATGTACATAGAGTTGTTTGTAGTATTTCCTTCTTATCTTTCCAATAATTTTTTGTGGGGTTTGTAGTAATATCTTTGTTTTGTTTTTAATAACATTATGTCAGGATCTGTAGTGATATTCCCTCTCTCATTCTTGATATTAATCATTTGTTACTTGTTTTTTTTTCTTTATTAATACCACTACAGGTTTATTAGTTTCATTGGTCTTTTCAAACAACTAACCTTAAATTTTGATGATTTTCTTTTTTTTCCTCCTGTTTTCAATTTTATTGATTTCTGCTCTCTTCTCTATTATTTCCTTTCTTCTGGACTGATTTTAAATTATCTTTTATTTTCTAGTTTCTCAAGGTGTAATTTTATAGTATAGTACAGCCCTTCAATTCTACAACTTCTCTCTGAGTACTGCTCTGGTTGTATTGCATACATTTCGGTGCATTTCATTTTCATTTTTATTTGGTTAAACATGATTTCTAATTTGCTCTGAGACTTCTTTTTATGACTGTTAGTGAATTTCCAGATGATTGGGAATTTTTTTGTCTTTCTCTTACTTATTTTCAGTCTAATTCTAATATGCTTCAAGAACATATTTTTGTATGATTTCAAGTCTTCTAATTGTGTTGAGGTTTGTTTTAGTACCAAGGATATAGTCTATCAGTTCGAATTTTCCACATGTACTTGGAAAGAATGTGTAATCTGTTGTTGAATGTTCTATCGATGTCAATTTGATCCAGTCCGTTGATAGTGTTGTTCATCTCTTTGTAAGCTTGCTGATTTTTCTTTTTACCAGTTCTATTACTGAGAGAAGAAATATCCAACTATAATTATAGATTTATCTATTTCTCCTTTCAGCTTTGCCAGATTTTGCTTCATGTATTTTGAAATTCTATTAGTTGAGTACATATTTAAGATTGTTATATTTTAGCAAATTGACACCTCATTCGATATACAAAACCATTTATCTCTAGGAAATGTATTTGCTCTGAAGACTCCTTTGTTTGATAGTGATAGAGTCATTTCAGTTTTCCTGTGATTAATATTTGCATCGCATAACTTCTTCTATTATTTTACTTTTAACCTAATCATATTATTATCTCTGAAGTGAGATTTTTATGCACACCATATGTTTGGGTCATTTCCTTTTAATCCGTTCTGATAATCTCTCTTTTAATGGTTGTGTTTAGATCATGTGTGTGCTTAATATTATCGCTATGTTTGAAATTAGGTCTGCCATTTTATTATTTGCCTTCTGTTTGTTCCATTTTTATTCTCCATTTTCACCTTTCCTGCTTTCTGCATCTTTTGGCTGATTTGATTATTCTAAACTTTCTTTTTCAATTTATCACTTTGAATTTAATGAAATCTGTTTTAATAGTTGCTTTAAAGATTACAAAATGCATAGTTACCTTTAAAAAGTCTGTTTAGAAACAATATTTTTTCACTGCAATTTGAATGTAGAAATCTGACTACCATATAGGCTCCTTTGCTCTCTCTTATTAATGTTATAATTCTTTTATGTATTACAACTACATACATTGAAAAGTTAATGTGGCAATGTAGTTTGTTTTCAAACATCACGTAAAATTTAAAGAACTCTACATGAGAATAAAAGCCTATTATATTTACCCAGATATTTACCATTTTGGTTGCTCTTTCTTTATTCCTGATGTTTTCTGTTTTCTCTGGTATCATTTCCCTTGTTTCTGAAGATCTTCCTAGCATTTTTCTTTTTCTTAATTCTAAGGAAGTCTGCTGCCTATGAATTCTTAGTTTTCTTTCCTTTCAGAATTTCTTGATTTCCTCTGTACTCCTGAAGAATATTTTCCCTGGATATAGAATTTCAGATGTGTAATTCTTTTGTTTCAAGACAAAAAATATTGTGCTTCCTTGTTGGTGGGACTGCAAACTGGTATAGCCATTCTGGAAAACAGTATGGAGGTTCCTCAGAAAGTTAAAAAATAGAACTACCCAATGACCCAGAAATTGCACTACTAGGTATTACCCAAAGGATACAAAAATACAGATTTGAAAGGATACATGCACCCTGATGTTTATAGCAGCATTATCTACAATAGCCAAGATATGGAAGTAGCCCAAGTGTCCTTTGATTCATGAATGGATAAAGAATATGTGCAGTGTGTGTGTGTGTGTGTGTGTGTTTGTACACACACATATATAATGGAATATTATTCAGCCATAAGAAGGATGAAATCTCACCATTTGCAACCACATGGATGGAACTAGAGAGTATAATGGTAAGCGAAATAAGTCAGTCAGAGAAAGACAAATACCATATGATTTCACCCATATGTGGAATTTAAGAAACAAAACAAAGGACAAAAGTGAGAGAGAGACAGAGTCAAAGTAAGAAATAGACTTTTAACTGTAGAGAATAAATAGATGGCTATCACAGGGGAGGTGGGGTATGAAATAGATGATGGGGATTAAGGAGTGCACTTGTTGTGATGAGCACTGGCTGATGTAAAGAAGTGTTGAATTACTATGATATACACCTGAAACTCATGTAGCAGAGTATATTAACTAACTGGAATTAAAATAAAAACTTAAAAAACTATATTATGCTAGCTCTTTGGGCTCCAGATTTCTAATGGAAAATATACGGTAATTTTAATTGTTCTACGGGTAGTTTGTCCTTTTTCTTTTGCTACTTTTATGGTTTTTTCTTTCTTTTTTCTTTTTGGATTCCATTGTCTTTAGATTTCAACAGTTTGATTGTAATGTATCTGGGAATGGTTTCTTTAGGTTTATTCTATTTGGAGCTGCTCAGCCTCTTAAGTCTACAGGTTTATGTATTTTGTCAAACTAGAGAAATTTTTATGTCATTATTTCTTCGAATATTTTTTTTCTGAATTGCAATCATTATCCCTGCGTTCTGGACAGAAGTCACATTGTTAGACTTCTGGGTGTTATTCCAAAGGTTTTTGAGACTCTGTTTACTTCTTTTTGTCTTTTTTCCTTCCTATTGTTCATACTGGAATATTTCTATTAATCTATCTGTAAGTTTGCTGATTCTTTGCTCTGTTACTTCAGTTCTGCTACTGAGCATATTCAGTGACTGTTTTTATTTCAGTTTTTGTATAGTTCAGTTCTAAAACTTCCATTTGTTTTTTTCTTATGCCTCTGCTGATATTTTCTGTTTTTAGTATCTGCTTTGAGAATGTTCACAGTCATTTATCAAGGAATTTTATAATAATTGCTTTTATATCTTTGCAAGATAATTCTAATATCCATGTCATCTTGTCATTGGCCTCTATTGAGTGTTTATTTCTCATGTGACTTGATAGTTTCACAGTTTTTTATATACTGAATAACTTTGGATTATATACTGGATAGTTCCCCAAATGGGACTTTCGTCTCACTCACTCTGAGTCTCAGCAGTTCCTTTTCTTACTCTTCAAGATAGGATATTCCTGTATCTTTCTCTTTGCCCCATGTTACTTACTGTTGGGTTGACTTTAGGCTGGGAGATGCTCAGAAAGGAAAAATAATGGTAAACTCAGCACAGATGTGGTGGCACATTGGATTCTAGTGTTTGTCCCCTGTTAGCAACTGCTTGTTGCTATTTTGTTTGCAGAGCCCTCAGGTAGCTAAGCTAAGCATACTGTACAGATTGTATAATTGTTTTTGAGTGAGAAAGAAAGGAATGTGTGTTTAATTCATTTTACCTGGAACTGGGACCACTCAGTGAGAGTGTGAAAATTTGGTTTAAAAAGTTTCTGACTCAAATTCTAGATTTGATATTAAATGTTTATATAACTGTAAAATCCCTTCCCAAGACATCTAATAATGATGTGGCCATGTACTCATTTTTCTGTCATTCATATTCTGTCTGTGAGTAACCCTATATTTGTTTTATTTTGGGCTTATTATACAGGAGCTTTCTTCATTACCATCTCATTATTTCACCCAAGATAACATGTTTCCAAGGTGACACTGGAAAAAGGCTAGTGTGAAAACTTTATAATCATAAGCTTTCATCCACTTCATGTATCAGATGGAGCCTTAAGTCTATCTACAGGCACCAACAAGTCTGGAGCAGGGTTGAAGGTAACCCATGTGTATGTGTTTACTAGTGATGAAATGTTGGACATACTTCAGATCAGGACTTATTTGTATATGGAGTGGAGTTAGTATTTTCATGAGAATTTCCAGGCTACCAACTTGAAAGTAAGGACAGTCTATGTGAGGTTGCAGCGATCACATAAGTTGATGTGCAAATGGAGAGAAACAAGAACTTCAGGTTTCCTGTTAGGAAACCGAATAGAAGGATAAATGAGAAAAAAAAAGAAAGATAAATGAGTTAGAGCTATGGTATATCTTGAATGTCAGAGTCTGATTGTTTGAGACTAATATTGGTAAGTCGTTGAGGTTGTTACAAATATCAGCTAAATATTTAAATATGATATTTGTGATCAAAACAAGAGACAGTAGCAACTTATAAGACTGAAGGATATAATGAAACATGAAACAACTTTATGATATATTGGTAGAGTATAAAGATACTCATCTAAATCTCACTTGCATGTTCAAAAGAACATCAAAGGAAATACTTTAGAATGATAACAAATTTCAGAAATCAATTAGCTTGAATTATAAAAATTTTTTTTGGAGAGTACTTTTTTTTTCATGTGTTTCTGAAAGACACTAAGGCATTGGTTACCTAATGAAAAATATTAGCTACTTCTTGGCTTGCTTATCATAGGTCAGTAATATTTGACATATACGAATGTACGGATTCTCATAGAAAATTTAAAAAGTTAGATACAATTACTGTACATGATATATGGGGAAAACTGAGGCACAAGTTTATGAAAGATCTTGCCTGGCAACAAAACACTCCTGAGGGAATACATTTCTTTAAAATTTTGGTATAATGTCTTGCTTACATAATCCTAAAGCAAAAAAGCAGTCTACGAAGTCCATGGGAAAGTCAAATACAAGTGCCTCCCTCATTAATTGTACTAAACACTTAGAAGATAGTTCATGCATTTAAAAGGTGAAAAAGTCCCTTTATGTGTGGGATAAACACACACACACACCTGTATATTAGTCTTTAAGCAAGTGAAAGTGGAAAATCTCAATTAAAATGAGGAAATTGCTGGCAATTGCACGAGAAAATTTATAATCATCTGAATAGAAGTTCAAAGACAAATGCAAAATTAAAATATAGGACAAGTCTGTACACCTACTCAGATTCCCCTCAAGCAGAAAAATAAAACAAAACAGAATCAAAACAAAACCAAAACCCCCCAAAACTTCTTTTTACTGCTGTGGACGTGATCTGATATCTGGTAAGAAACTGTTAAACCATTAAAACATGTCTACAAACACTAATCAAATTACTTTGTTGGTAAGAAATATTCCATTATTTGTTGCCAAATGTGCACCTGTGGTTCCCTTCTTCAGTAGATACACTGTCATAAAATTTCTAGATGAATAAAAGTATTTAGAACATGTAGGCACGAAGGCTATTGTAATCTTCAATTTTAAAAGATTTTATAGAAAAACGGTTTCTGACCCAATGTTAATACCACATTCAAGTGTTTTTGACATCTTTGGTTTCCACTATTATAATAACATTGTCTAAGTTTTTCATTCCAGAGAGTTATTTATAGACAGCTCTATTCGGCATACAGATCTGTACATGGACAAAGCGACACTCAACCTCTGCACTGTCAGTCTTAAATGCACTCTGCATGAATGCCTTTTTTTCCTTTTGTTGTTGACAAATTTTTCCTTTGTTGTTGACAATAGCTACGACTTCTGCTAGTGAATATTTTTTAAGTTGAAAATGATCGATGTTTAATGTGAATTTTAACATAATGCTAGCTAGAGATTTTCAGTAAATGTGAGCAGCTAACCTAGTTTGTGATAATTAAGCTGTCTAATTATTTTTCTCCTTTCTGAGTTAAATACATACTTTATTTTGCTATAGTGTTCAAATTGATTCAATTTGTAAATACAAATTTATATTCAAATTAAATTCAAAATGTAAACACATTCTATAAATTGTTTTCTCAAAATTGCCTTAGTTTCCCCTCTCATTTTTCACTTCCAAGTTTGTCTTTTTGTGAATTAACTCGTTTCTTTGTTGAATCGTTTGTAATTTGGAAGTTTTTTTTTAACTTGAGAACCATTTCCTGGATTTATTTACTTACATATTTATATATTATAATTATATATATATTTTATCTACTTACATATTTATATATTTATCTTGACTGATTTTTTTATCTTTGTTGATTTTTTGAGTTTTGTTTTTCTTAATTTATTGATTTATTGTTATTATTTTATATATTAATAATATTTCTTAAGGAGTTTTAATAAATAAATTTATCCCACTTATATTTAATAGCTACCATCTTAGTTTCATCTTTTTCCTGCACTATCAACATTGAAGTTGATTGAGTTATCTCAAATATTTTCTGAATTTCTGAATTTATTTTTGCTGGTTTTTTTTTTTAAGATTTTACTTATTTATTTGACAGAGAGAAGAGACCACAAGTAGGCAGAGAAGCAGGCAGAGGCGGGGGGAGGGAGGGGCGGGAAGCAGGCTCCCTGCTGAGCAGAGAGCCCGATGCGGGGCTTGATCCCAGGACCCTGACTGAGATCATGACCTGAGCTGAAGGCAAAGGCTTTAACCCACTGAGCCACCCAGGCGCCCCTATTTTTGCTGTTTTTTAATTTTAAAATGTCATATTCTGCCAGGTTTTCCTCATATTTCTAATGAAATAAATTATGATAAAGCTAACATCAATGAGATGCTCATTTTTTATTTTGAACATTAATAACTATTTGACTTGTTAACATGCTTTGCTAGTGGTTTTGCTCACCTCCTATTCTTGCATTCTGTCCTCCTTTTTCTTCTTACCAAGTTCACCTTTTAAAATTCTTTCAGCTATGGTCTGTGTGTAAATCTTAGGTTTTTTGTTTAGTTGGTTTTGGTGTTTTAGTTTTTTTAGTATCAGGTATAGAATTTAGTGATTTATCACATACATGAAATACCCAGTACTCACCACAACAAGTACCCTTCTTAATCCCCACCACCCTTTTACCCCATGCCCTACCAATCTCTGCTCCCCTCTGCTCCAGTACCCCTCGGTTTGTTCTCTACAGTTAGGAGTCTGTTTCCTGGTTTGTCTCTTTTCCCCCCATATGTTCATTTGTTTTGTTTCTTAAATTCCACATATGAGTGAAATCATAGGGTATTTGTCTTTCTCTGACTTATTTCATTTGTCTTTCTCTGACTATTTTACTTATTCTCTGACTGACTTCATTGGAAGTATACTATCTAGCTCCAATTGTGTTGTTATAAATGGCAAGATTCCATTCTTTTTCACGACTGAATAATATTATATATATACATATATATATCTCTTCTTTATCCATTCATGAATTGATGGGCACTTGGGCTGCTTCCATATCTTGGCTATTATAACTAATGCTGCTATAAACATCAGGGTGAATGTACCCCCTCAAAACTGTATTTTTGTATCCTTTGGGTATATACCTAGTAGTGTTATTGCTGGATCATAGGGTAGTTCTATTTTTAACTTTTTAAGGAGTCTCCATACTGTTTCCATAGTGACTGCACCAGTGTGGATTCTCACCAAGGGTGTAAGAGGGTTCCCCTTTCTTTGCATCCTCACCAACATCTGCTGTGTTGTTAATGTTAGCCATTCTGACTGGTGTAAGATGATATTTCATTGTAATTTTGATTTGTATTTCCCTAATGATGAGTGATGTTGAGCATCTTTTCATATGTCCGTTGGCCATCTGCATGTCTTTTTTGTAGAAATGTCTGTTCATATTTTCTGTCCATTTTTTAACTGTATTATTTGTTTTTTGGGTGTTGAGTTTGATAAGTTCTTTATATATTTCTGATACAAACTCTTTATCACATACGTCCTTTGCAAATATCTTTTCCCATTCTGTAGGTTGTCTTTTAGTTTCAGTGATTGTTTCCTTAGCTGTGCAGAAGCTTTTTATTTTGATGAACTCCCAATAGTTTATTTATGCTTTTATCCCCCTTGCCTCAGGAGATATATCTAGTAAGAAGTTGCTATGGCTGATGTCAAAGAGGTTACCATTCATTGTTTAGTAGCATGCTGTTTACCCTTCAGGTATTTGTGGTCTCTCCAAATTTTTTCTTGATTTCAAGTTTCATAGTGTTGTGGTCAGAAAATATGCAGGGTATGATCTCAGTCTTTTTGTACTTGTTAAGCCTGATTTGTTATATATTCTGGAGAATGTCCTATATGCACTTGAAAAGAATGTGTATTCTGCTGGTTTAGGGTGAAATGTTCTAAATGTATTTGATAAATCCATCTGATCCAGTGTGTCATTCAGAGCCACTGTTTCCTTGTTGATTTTCTGCTTAGATGATCTGTTCATTGCTGTAAGTGGGCTGTTAAAGTCCCCTGCTATTATTGTATTATTATCAATGAGTTTCTTTATGTTTGTTATTGATTTATATATTTGGGTGCTCCCAATTTAGGGGCACAAGTATTTACAATTGTTAGATTTTCCTGTTGAATAGTCCCCTTTATTATGGTATAGTGACTTTCTTCATCTCTTGTTACGGTCTTAGGTTTAAAACCTAGTTTGTCTGTGGGGCACCTGGGTGGCTCACTGGGTTAAAGCCTCTGCCTTCAGCTCAGGTCATGATCTCAAGGGTCCTGGGATCGAGCTCTGCCACAGGCTCTCTGCTCAGTGGGGAGCCTGCTTCCCCCTTTCTCTCTGCCTGCCTCTCTGCCTACTTGTGATCTCTCTCCTCTCTGTCAAATAAATAAATAAAATCTTTTTTTTATAAATAAAATCTTTAAAAAGAAAATCTAGTTAGTCTGATATAAGTACTGCTAGTCCAGCTTTCTTTTGATGTCCATTTCCATGATAAACGTTCCTTCATCCCCTCACTTCCCATCTTCAGATGTCTTTAGGTCTAAAATGAATGTCTTGTAGGCCGCATATAGATGGGTCTTGTTTTTTTTTTATCCATTCTGATATGCTATGTCTTTTGATTGGAGTGTTTACTCCATTTACATTAAGAGTAATTATTGATAGATATGTATTTAGTGACATTTTATTACTTGCTTTGTGGTTGTTTCTGGAGATTTTCTCTGTTCCATTCTTACTTTTGTCACTTTTGGTCTTTCCTTCCTACTCAGAGAGTCCTCTTTAATATTTCTTGCAGGGCTGATGTAGTGGACACGAACTTCTTTAGTTTTTGTTTGCCTGGGAAACTCTATATCCCTCCTTCTGTTTTGAATGATAACTTTGCTGGTGAGAGTGTTCTTGGCAGCAGATTTTTCCCATCTGGCACATTGAATATCTCATGCCATTCTCTCTGGCTTGTCGAGTTTCTGTGGAGAGATCTCCAGCTAGTCTTACGGGTCTTCCCTTATAAATTAGGGACTTCTTTTGTCTTGTTGCTTTTAGGATAAAGCACTAAGGAAGTAAACCAAACACAATGACGACAAGCGCTCATGTGTACAAATTTTCTGGCACCAGTGTTTAAGACACCCCGATTAAGTTCTCAAAATATCCTAGTTTCTAATTAATTATTGATCCCCCTAATTAAGTGCTTATATAATATTTTATAATAAAGTTTCTTTTTCCTATAAAAGGAAAAATTTGAAGTATTTTAGACAACTTTCTTACGAGTAATTTTAATTGTATTAAATTCTATGCAGACCCTGACATTCATTATTCTCTTCTAATAGAAACAATATTATATTTTCTGCTCAAAACATTAATCTCTGAAACTTTATGTACTTGAACCAGTCTGTTGATATATTTTGAGATTTTAATTGTTTCCCCTTGACATGTCTATTTTAACAGTTAAGGTAGGTGTTAAGAGTGTGATATCATGTTAAATCTGCAAACTGGGTAGTCAAAGAGTTAAGTTTTAATGGCAATTATACAACTTACTGGTTTTATTACATTTACCAAGTTACCCCTCTGAATCTTGCTGTCACTTTTGCCCCTTTATTAAAATGTTTCTCAAATTACCCACTTAGAGTATGCCACCTATTTCCCTCTGGAAACCAGGCTTTTTCCCAATGTGACTATAATAAATTTCAAAGACCTGCAAAATTTAATACTTGTCACTCTTACTCCTATAAAAATACTAAATATTGGTTTTCTGTTCATTATACCTGTGAGTTAGATTTAGGAAAAGCATATTGTAGAAGCCATGCATTTACATATTATTGCACATTAACATGGCATGTAATGAACCTGAGCCCAATGATGTGATGTTCTTAGCAACATATATCCTTGGTGGCTTTCATCAGAGATTCAAAAGTGTGTTTGCTCCTTCCTGATTATGCTATGCAAGTTGTATAGATTATTTACCCTAAGGGTGAACCGAAAGCATTAAAAAAACTCATCTTGAAATTTCACTGAATTATTAAATGATAGTTGAATTATTGTGATAGCTGAACATGACTAAATTATTAACTAATAGCTAGGAGATGAATGGCTACTTTATTGGTTTACTTATGAACTGTGAGATTAAGTGATGTTTTTAATGTAAAGACTATAATTTAAAAGAAAAAGCCTATTTTGTGATAACTTTAAAATTCTTATTTTACTGTAGTTTTTTTTTCTCCACTCATTTGGTTATTTTTGTATTCTAGCACTTGAAATTCTATCTCTAAGCTTATCATACTTATGGACTTTAAATCAATGTCTACTGTCTATAGCCAACTGTCTACTCAATATTTCCACCTGATTGACAGGTAAGCACCTCAGATTTTGAATATCACATCAAACCTTTTATATGCCTCCAAAGCTTATTCTTTCTAATATCACTAAACAAGAACTTCATCATTCCACACACAAAAAAGCTATCTCCTCCTATTTTCAAAATGTCTAAAGAATAGAACTTCTTTTCTCTACCTTGCTGACAACATACCCTTGAACCAATCTCTCTTTCATAGATTTTTTCCCTAGATTCCTAACTAAACCTACTACTGTCACCCAAGCCTTCTTTTTGTACTGTGAACACAGCAATGGCAGTTCTTGTGTTGACATTTGATCATGACACTTTGCTCAAAGCCCACCAACAGTTTCCCACCTCATTTTGAGTAGATGATGAACTAGAAGACTTCACATGATCTGCTCTCCTCTTAGCTTTCTGACCTTGGCTCCTGTGATTCAATCCCTTGCTCACTCACCCTCATTATACTTGTCTTCATTAATATTCCTGAACCTCCCAGGCATGCTTTCATGATAGAACTGTTGCACATCCTTTTCTTGTGGTCAAGATCACTCTTCCCCTGTATATCCACATGTTTCATGGCTTGTCGTTTCACATCCTCAGAACTTTATTCACATCACATCAATGTGCCTTATCTGACTGCCCCTTTAAAAAATTAGAAACACTCTCCCTCCTATTTACTGTACTTCTTATTTTGTTTATTTTTATTGTCTTTATCACTCTCTCTACCATACTGTATACTTTGCTAACACTACACTTAAAAGAAAAAAAAGCTCCTTCCTGTAAGACACTCTTAGACAATAACCTCTGCTTTTCATTCTTAATTCTAAGCAATTTATTTTCTGCTTCCTAGTCCACTCTCTATAACCTAACTTTTAATCCAACCACATGAAATAATACTATATCTTGAAGGTTTTGGTAACAATCTTTTTTTTTTTTTTCCCCAAAGCTGATAAGATTATCATAGCTTGGAGGTCATTGGTCTTATAATTCTTGCCACTAATTAACAGTAAAATGCTGGGCCCACCTATTGGGAAAAGTTAGATCTGCCACTAATTCTGATAATAAATTATTCAGAGTGGGTTCCTGTGTTTATCAGTAAGGGTATTTCTCGTCTGTCTGCAAGTATAAGGATATGCCCATTCTTGACAGTTTTTACCACTTCAAAAATGCAATCAGATAACTTGGAATAGCAGGGAAAAATTCATCTAGAAAACAAGGTTTCTAGCTCTCCTATAAAGACTGAAATTACAAAATCACATTAAGTTGTTTTTAATGTGATTTTGAGGTTCAGAAGAGGTTCAGAGGCTCATAGAGGTTCAGAAAATTATCTTATTCAATGTTTATACAGTGGTATGAATTATGTAACTTAAGTTTTATTCACCAGTCAACATCTTAGAGAAAATATAGAAAATGATAACCAAATATAGCTATTACCAATTGTTCACTTATTTACAGAATGAGCTTACTATCCTTAGTTTGTTGGATTTCATTAGCTTCAACAATTTCTTTCTGGGATCTAATGCTCTTATAATTTTAAGGATTTGTTTTAAAAGTGCACACCAAGACATTTCAAGCAGATATAAATTAAGGAGATACATCATGATAAGAAAATAGCATATGGGTACATACCATTAGTGCATAGTGGACAACATGAGGTCAAATTCAATGAATATGTATTTTCTCCATAGTGCAAATGACACATGATGCAGAACTAGATCTTTGCCTATCTGGATAAGGAAGAGAATCAATGAGAACTAGAAAAGTTCTTATAAATCAGCCAGTCAATCTTTTTCTGTAATATGGGAGGAAAATGAAACCCAGTCAGGGGAAAAAATTTTTTTTTTGATTTATTGAGAGCAAGACTGCATCCATGTTAATATTACTAAACCAAAATAATTTACACATAAAATAATTCTGAAAATATCTGTGTAGTTGACTATACAAAGTCACAAGTTAACAAGTCACAAGTTAACAATCTAATAGAACTCTGAAATAACATTTACAGGGACAGTTAAGGCAACAGCTTGAAAAATTACATCCTATGTATGCTTGTATAAGCCTATTACAAGACTCTGTGTCCCTGTTAGCTAGGCCGCATAAACCCAGAAACCAAGTTTTGGAGGAAGGAATGACTACTCCCACAATCCTTCTCTCTGTTCCATTTATAGAATATATGCTTCCCAGCCTGTACATATTCAGTATCTATATAATTAAATGTTTTGACTCTTGGGGAATAGGAAATACTTCTATAATAATATGAGGTTATAAAGATTGGCTTCTATTTGGGGTTCTCCTGCCAGAAGACTTCTAGGAAAAGAAGGGAGGTAGGTATTTTTATTATCATGAGAATATAAGATTGTTTCTACCTAATCAGTATAGGGATCAGCTTGTCTTGAACTCACTGAATTTACCGGGATGCCCCTTGGTGTTCTTGCCTTGGCAATAGCCTTGTAAGGGAAATTGAAACAGTCAAAATCAGAGAGAGACATGGTAACAGGAACTCAATCCCTTCAGTAATGAAGGCCTGGTTTAACCCCCTTATCAAACAACCAAATTACTGCTGGAAAACCAACTAATGGAGGATAGTCAGGAGAAAGGCAGGCAGGGGCAAGGAGCACTGTCCTAAGAGAAAATTACCTTTAAAAGGAAAAAGACCCCATCCTGTTCTTCTACACCACTTTGAAAGGAGCCCCCCATCCTTTCCCACATAAACAACTACCTGAAAGGTAGATGAGCACATGGACAAAAACCTGATTGGGTGACTGGTGCATGGAGGGTTAGTCAGATTAAAACAGCCCACCAAAAATCTCATAAAAACCCCAGACTTAGAAACTACAACAATAACCCTCTCAGGTCCCCTCCCTCTTTGGGAGCTTTGTACTATCACTCAATAACTTTGCTTTACTGCCTACCACTCTTCATCTAGTGTACCTCTTCATTTTTCGAAGCATCATGACCAAGAACCATGGGCACGAAAGGAAAAAAAATCCTGAAACACAAGCGCAACAGGAGGGATCTACAACTTTTTCCAGTAACACTCCTGTTTTGACATTTTATTTGTTAATTTAGAAATTATAACTAACTCTTTCAGGGCTTCTGGGCCTAATTCCAATGTGTGTGGGGATTTCCCTTCACCCCCATAACACCAAGCAATCCTGGGACACCAGCAGGGTATCAAAGAATTTAACACAATTCTGGGATTATCTGCCCAGAGACAACATCAGATTCCACGGGTTATAGGTTCAGTCCTACAAAACTACCTCTCACTGCCACTTCAGATGCCAGTTGCAAGTTCTAGACTGACTGCTCCCTGTGCTTCTGACCAGTCAATCATAGGCTAGAGGGTCCAACAACCTTCTCCTTAAGTTCAATTAATTTGCTGGAACAGCACACAGAACTCAGGGAAACACTTACTTAATGTTAATATTAGAGGATATATTAAACAGCCAGATGAAAAGATACATAGAGCAAAGTATGGAGAAAGGGTATGGAACTTCTATGCCCTCTTTAGGTACACCACTCTCCCCATGTAACCACATTTTCACCAATCTAGAAGCAGTGATCTGATTCCAGTACTTTTGGATTTTTATGGGGGCTTCAATACATAGTCAGGATTGACTACATCATTGGCCCCCAACTGATTCAACCTCCAGCACCTCTTGGGGAGAAGTAGGTCTGGGGACAGTTGGAACTCAAACTTCCAATCCTCTAATCACAAATTGGTCCTCCAGGCAACTAGCCTCCACCCTTGGGTGGGGTCCAAAAGTCACATCATTAACATAACACAGGATCCCTTAGTTGCTCCGTCATAGGAAATTCCCAGGGTTTTAGGCGCTCTGAGCCAGGAACATTGGACAAAGACTAAATATGTATGAGAAATATATTTTGGTCATCTAAATGACCACGTACATATTTCTTATGAATCACAATATTGTACTAACCATCACCTTAAAAAAAAAATCAGTGATAGATAAAAGTGGATGAACTTAATGTGGGCAATAAGTAGACCTGAATTTGCAAAAGGTTCAGTGTAGCTGACAATATCAATAGCAAGTGCTCTTTCTGTGTGCTCAGATCTAATGGTTTCTTACTGCAAACACATTCAACAAATTGCCTCAGGGCTTTCTATGGCTGCCTGGACATATTCTGCATATGCTTGCAGAGAGAAGGAACTGCCATAAATGAATTGATAGTTAAATACTCCAGTTGTCTCACAGCTTGTGTAAGGAAACCTATGTATTTTCTTTATAGCTGCCCAGATGTTCCCATGGCAGTCGAGCCCTACTTAACCAAGCAGTAATCTGCTCCCTAATGCATCCTGGATTGATGTCCTTCCCTTCCCTGTTTCCCCTCTCTATTCCTCTACTGGTGCTTTCTAGAACCACTTTCCTAAGAGACTACTCTATATAATCAAATGCTTTTCTCAGTATCTGCACCTGGAAAAATCCAACCTAAGACATGTATGTTAGACAAGCAGAAACACCAAGACTGGGTAAGAAGTGTTTGAGACATTGTGGAGGACTGCCATTTTAAATGATTTTCTTGGGAAAAGCCTAATTGACAAACTGATATTTAAGCAAAAATCTAAAGGAAGTTGTCAATGCCCAAAGGAAGAATATATTAGGCAGGGGATACAGCAAAAATCACGAGACTGGAATATTTCTAGCATTTATCAAAATAATGAGGTGGCCATAGACTCTGAAGTAGAGTAAGAGAAAGATAGAATAGTAGGACATGAAAATAAAAAGAGGTGAGGCAGTGATAGGATTGGGGAGACTAGATTCTCATAGGTCACTGTCAATTCTTTGCTTTTTAATCTGAAGAGGAAGAACTACTATAGGAGTAGTTTTCATGATTTGATCTGTCTTAGACTTTTAAAGGATTCTTTTGGCTTTTGTGTGAAGAATGGACTTTATTAATTGTGCCAAAGGTAAAACAGAGGTATAAGGAGAAGAGCAGATTTTGCAAAGAAGGGGTTTGGAGTTCCTTTTGGATTTGTTAAATTTGAGATGCTCATTAGACATCCAAGAGAAGATGTAAGTAGATGGTTTTATAGGAATATGGCATTCCAGAGAAATGTCTGGACTGGAAATATTAGTTCAAAGTTATCAGTAAATAGTCATTAGGACACATTAACTTTATTTTCCATCTACCAAATGTTAAATAATACAATGTTTATGAAAGTTATGACTAGAATCTAAACATTCCTTGATTTGTTTTATGCTCTCCTTTACTTCAATACTGATTATTGATTGGGACTCCAAGGAGTTAATTAGAGGATAAAATTAGTCACTTTTTAATAGACACAAACCACATATATCATCAGAATAATAAGAGACAAGTTGATTGAAAATGTTAAAGTTTATAAAGGGGTAATATTTTTGATCAGCTAAAAAAGAATAAATAGAAAAGTAAGGGATAACCGAATATGACATCATGTGTAGTGCCAAAGTAAATGGTATCTAAATTAAGGAGAAGATCGCCAGAGGAAAAGTCAAAACAATGCCAGCAACACCTTCTAAATAACTACAAAATTCCAATGGGAATTCATCATGTTATCCTGTCAAGTGGACATTATCTTATGTATTTCGACAAGTCCTAGGTCCTATGATTTCAAGTGTTTCTGAAGGGATGCTTTCTTGGTGACATAAATATACAGAAAGATTCAGTATAGTCACGAGGGAGTGGAGAGTTTACTATATAAGAACATATTGTGGATCTGAGTAATTCGATTATGTAATTCTATCCAACCTACTTGTTGGACATGTTTTATTCAGTGTTAAGCAGGGTGATCTAAATGCATTAAACGTGGTTCAGGATGTACGCTTTCCAATATGTGAGGAGCATCTTTCCAGTGGCTGCACCCACTGCAGCACAGGACCCTGTTGCCAGACTCCGATGACTGCAGCTACTAAGGATGCATGGGCACCTTTAAAGTTCAGGGTTTGAACTGTGGGAGACTTGTAATTTAGGAATAATCTCGTGTTCCATTTCTATCAACATCACAGAAGCAACACAATGAGAGGCTAATAGAGTAGTATCAGGCTTCAATCAGAAGAGTTGTTTAAATAAACTTCTTGAGTTTGCCTGCTGTGTGATTCTAAGATACTGGCTCTCTTCTGGTCCCTAGCCTCTGAAGGAAGGAGATAGATTCTGTAAGGGGAGGGACATTACTAGCGCCATGATTATTCAGATATTGTTTTGTTCTTTCTCTGCTCATATCTTATTCATGGAGAAAATTGAGGGATAAGGAAGAAAAGATTACTGTGGCTAATCCTGTTGAGTTTTAAGGCTCCTGGGATTATAGATATATTCCCAAAGTTGGCTTTTAGCTCAATTTCTTCACTATTTGTCCATCACAGTGACCCCATGGTGGCTATGTTTTCTTGTCTGTTACAAAGAACAGGATGGAGACATGGGTAAATTTTTCTACCAAATATTTTACCTTCTAGACAAATTTGTTCTAATATATGTTTGGGGAATAATTGTTCATGTAAGATATACATTTTTCTCCATTTCACAGACCTCCAAATTTCCCACTCAGTGGTGATTTTCTCATTTTCAGTAGGAAGGACAGCATTAGACCTAACACCAACTCTGGGGTATACAAAAAAAAAACCATATATATATGTGTATATATATGTATATATATATATGTCACCACAACTGTCCCAATTTTCAAGTAAACACATAGATCTTGGTGGAAAAGTGTTAAGAAAAAGCATGCTTGCCTTTCATGGCAATTTAATTTGTAATGCCAGAGCTAAATAAATGAATACATCAATAAGTAATAATTTATTAATATAAATTAATACTCTTCTATTACTTAGAGAACTTAACTGAGGTTTAAAACTCACTGAGAAAAGTGTGCCAACTTATCATTTTCATTGTTTTTTCTTGACATTTAAGTAAAAGGTCTTAATATTTTAATATGAGGAGATAAGTAATCTGTAATTTAGATTTACAGCCATAAACTTTAAGAAACCATCAGAAAAACCACCTTATAAAAATCTTAACCTTTGGGGCGCCTGGGTGGCTCTGTGGGTTGAGGCCTCTGCCTTTGGCTCGGGTCGTGATCTCAGGGTCCTGGGATCGAGCCCTGCATCAGGCTCTCTGCTCAACAGGAAGCCTGCTTCCCCTCTCTCTGCCTGCCTCTCTGCCTACTTGTGATCTCTCTCTCTGTGTCAAATAAATAAATAAAATCTTTAAAAAAAAAAATCTTAACCTTTGCTACACTGGATGGCCATATTTCAACAGAATGGGCACACTTTGATCATCTCCTAGATCTGAAAAGAAAGTGTCATAAACTTTACTATGTAGGATAGACTCTTTAGAATTTCCTGCTTCTTGTAGTGTAATACCTTGGATTTGCCAAACCAAGTCCAAAGATAAGTTCCTATAACCATTTTTTGTGGAGACAGGATTATTTTCAGGGCTACTAACTTAGGTCACATAAATTTGAAGAATAAATCTAATTTATGTGTCACTCTTTTGTTTCATTTTCCAAAAAAAAGGAAGTTTATGCCAATATTACTTCATAATCAATACATTCGTATCTGCATTTGTGAAAACGTGAAACAAGATTTTTGTGTTTCTCTGAAATTTATGTCATATGTAACTTCCTTCCTTCACTTGCAGCTGGATCATTAATTAAATTGGTCAGAAAACTTTTATTGCTATATAGTTGTTGAGGTATAGAAATGCCTGGAAATGGCATGCCATTTCTTGGATGGCCACCAAGCAACTCATATTTCAGTACTGATTCTTATTTTGCCTTTTTTCTGATACATTCACATATTTACATTATTATGCTTTTATTTTAAGTGCTCCTCCCCAGTCCTCAGTGAAACATTTATGGAGCAATTACTACTACTACTACTACTACTACTACTACTACTACATAGAAAATATGGAAAATAACACATAGAGAGGTTTTGTTTATTTTGCTGTTGTTATTTGATTTATGTTTATTTTTTAAGAGCCACAATCCCATACCATAAACATTTTGGTATATTTCTTTCCTAGTTTTTTTTTCTTCTGTATATTTCTTACATTATTCTAAATTGTATTCAAGGAGGCACATACTGAGGTAGCATCTGTGATACTGTGATTCCCTTAATGGACATGTATCTATTCCCTTTTCCTTAGAGGAAGAAAGGAGTTAGAATTGCATGACTCATAGATCCAAATTAAGCCAGTTAAGAGACTTTCCCTAGCAAAAGCCCTTTCCTTTGTGGATGCAGGCATATTCATATGTTACCACAAAAATGTTGGGGCCAGGAGCCCTACTGTGTATAGAATTGTGTTGTAGAAGGAGTTAGTGAAGCCAACATTCAAAAAGAAAGCAAGATGAGAGATGGAAAGATTGGAAGCTCTGGAGTCCTGGTTATAATATTTGCGTTCCCCCATGTTATCATGAATTTTGCTTTTAAGAGGCTTGATTTTCTTTCTATGAGCAACTCTAAAATTTAACACTGGTATCATAACCTAGTTGATTTGATTCTCTCACTTTTATCCAGATGAGTTCTGATCAATAAAAATACCACATATATGAAGAGCATTCTGTTTTTTAATCCAAGTACTATCTATGCCTGATCACTTTTAGCTTCTAAGGTCAATTGATATGAGGAATGTTCAAGATTGGACTGTTGGTCTAAGCATTATACATAAATATTTTCCTTCTTATTAAAATAAATTAATATCTATGTAATATCACTAATGTGGTTGTATCATAGCTTAATTAATCTTCTCCATATTGTGAGACAGATTTTACCAATTAGAAATAATGCTGAAAATATTTTTATTTACATATTTTAGGTTAATATCATTTGATAGGTTCCCAAAGGTGGGATTAATGCACCAAAAGGAATAAACATTTTAATAATTTTAAATTCCTATTGACAAATTGCTTTCCAAAATGAATGAACTGATTTATTCTTCAACTAGAACTGTTTTAACCATTAAGTAGTATTAGTTTTTCAATATTTCTAATTTAGAGAATAAAAAATAGTTTAAGTCATTGATGTTTCAATTTGTGTTTATTTGATGAATGATGAGGTTAAATATCTTGATATATATTATGCTATTTAATACATCTGACCTACTTGTATGAAATCAAATACATAATTAATGAGAGAAACTATTCATATATTCATTTTGTGTGGATAATACAAATCAGTAGTTACCTAGAGCTTTAAGACTTGTATATTAAAAATACCAAAGTTATTTCCTTTGTTAATGGCACTAAAATTTTGGACCTGTATTTAAATATTGGTGACAGAGGATCATCATGCAAATTTTATAAGAATAAACTAAATTTTATAAGCGTAAACTAAAAAACTCCTATGCTGGAGTTTTTTAGTGAAAATGCATTGTTATGACATATGTAGATTAACCATAGTGGTTATTTATTCAACAGTGAACAGAACACACTATTTCGTTGCTCTCTCCATTATCATGGGCATCTTAGTACTAAGAAATGCATCACTCCCAGTAGCAGGTTTCAAAAAAATCGCTCTCTCTCCAAACAGCAGCGTGACTTTTGACACTTTCAGGCAGATTAAGAACTGAAGTCACAGTGGGCAGCCATAAGAGTCTAAACACACTGAGCAATGGGTCTCTCCATTGGTGGGAGGAAATTAGTGGCTAAAGCCCTTAAAACCATGGATCAATGGTAGCGATGTGCTACAGGGAATCTATGAACAAGCTTCTTTCTTTTCTATCTCACAGGGGGCATCAGTAGAGAGTGATTCGTTGAAGTCAATAGAGACCATTGTGAAAGTAGTGTGTACGTGTGGATTTAAACTGACCTGAGATATAGCTAAAAGGAAAATAAAATACGTGTCTAAGGCTGTCATAATTACTTCCTACATCATTGGTCAAAAAAAAAATCTTCTCAGACATCTAACAAAATGAAAATTTAAAAATGCACAAATGTGCAAAATAATATTTTTTTATTTCTGAAATGATCTGGTTCTAAAATAATTTCATTTCAAGTATAATAGAGAAGACATATGCTCTCTCTTCTGACTTGATGGAAAATGACAGTCTCCAGTTCAATATAATTGACATAGTATGCATGATGATATACTAGAATGCCCAAAGCATGGAAACAAATATGCAGCTGAATTCCAGTCCAGATTGGCTACATTAAAATTTATTACAGGTTGGAAGCTTCTATTCTGCTGATAAATAAGTTACCTTGGAATTTTCCTATCTATCTTTCTCTTAATTTGAGTTATCCTCCTTGTGCCCCCTAGTTTTTATGGACAAAAATAAGAACAACACAGAATTGCTATTTTGTTGAAGACAATGTAAGAGGTAATGCTGATAATCAATCAAGATGAGCTTCAGTGAATTGTTCCTGACCTCTCTGTCCCAGATCCTTTAGCAGATACCTCTACGAGTGACCATCACTTGTAGATATATGTGCTTTTACTGCTAAATCTTGCTCTTTCGGTTTTGAACATTATCTTTTGACTTCCAGTAATGAGAAAATTGTATTTTCTCATACCATCCCTTTTCCCTCATTCTTCATAAACATTGATAGACTTGTTTCTAGTTAAGTCACTAATCAGTTATAACTTGATTGTGATCATGTAAATGTTGTCCTCTGAAGAGTCAGAGGTATAGGTTTTTGGTATAGCTTTATGTTTCTCCTTGAAACCATAATGACCTTTCTGTCTTTCCCGAACTAATTATCTAATTTTTCATTACCAACATTTTTTAAATGTCTCCTTATACTTATCTATTCTATTTTTGTACTTCAAATTCTTCTGTCTAAAAATTCAAGGTTGTCTTGCTCCAAACTGGACCGATTTTCCCCTACATCTGCTCAATGACATGGACATGGAATGGATGTTGACAATCTATATTGAGAAGTTCAAAGTAAGTATGATTATTATTACCCTTTAGGTGATGTATATAGAAACAGCTAAGATATTTTCACTTATTTGTGTTCTAAATTTCACAATAATGTTCAAGTTTGTTTTGTTTTGTTTTGAATTTTCCTGTGTGCTTGTTGTAATCCTTCT